>CAJHNH020006114.1:0-14930 GCA_905116865.2 Candidula unifasciata | reverse complement strand
CGGATGTCTGATTTGGCATTTTTATAATCTGGGGGCAACAATTGAGATAACATAAATATGTCCACAAGTGACAATTTTGCAGAATTTATGCCTTATGCGTTTAGCCAAAATAATATTTGCAAAAAAGTTGCCAATTTAGTCTCAGTCTATCATTTCACACTTGACGAGATACTGTAGATGATAAATTGGACACTTTGGAGCTCATAGGTGACAGAAAAATAGATAAGATAAAAGTGAAAAACAAATTTTACGAAGAAATGTTCCCAACAACTTGTTTGTGTCCTACCACTAAACAGTGAGTCCCAGACAATTATTTTACACATGAATAGACACGCTAGATGCAGAGTAGTAAACTGGATGTCTGATTTGGTGAGTCCCAGACAATTATTTTACACATGAATAGACACGCTAGATGCAGAGTAGTTAAACTGGATGTCTGATTTGGCATTTTTTATACAATCTGGGGGGCAACAATTGAGAAACATAAAAAAAATGACCACAAGTGACAATTTGGCAAGATTTTATGCCTTATGCGTTTGGCCAAAATAATATTTTTCAAAAAAGTTTGGCTATTTAGCTCAGTCATCATTTCATCACTTGACGAATACTCTAGATGATAAATTGGACACTTTGGAGCTCGTTGGTGACTGAAAAATAGATAAGATAAAAGTGAAAAACAAATTTTACGAAGAAATGTTCCTAACAACTTGTTTGTGTCCTACCACTAAACAGTGAGTCCCAGACAATTATTTTACACATTAATAGACACGCTAGATGCAGAGTAGTTAAAACGGATGTCTGATTTGGCATTTTTATAATCTGGGGGCAACAATTGAGATAACATAAATATGTCCACAAGTGACAATTTTGCAGAATTTATGCCTTATGCGTTTGGCCAAAATAATATTTGCAAAAAAGTTGCCAATTTAGTCTCAGTCTATCATTTCACACTTGACGAGATACTCTAGATGATAAATTGGACACTTTGGAGCTCGTTGGTGACAGAAAAATAGATAAGATAAAAGTGAAAAACAAATTTTACGAAGAAATGTTCCTAACAACTTGTTTGTGTCCTACCACTAAACAGTGAGTCCCAGACAATTATTTTACACATGAATAGACACGCTAGATGCAGAGTAGTTAAACTGAATGTCTGATTTGGCATTTTTGTACAATCTGGGGGCAACAATTGAGATAACATAAAAATGACCACAAGTGACATTTTTTCCAGAATTTATGCCTTTCGCGTTGGCCAAAATCATATTTTCCAAAAAGTTGCCAATTTAGTCTCAGTCTATCATTTCACACTTGACGAGATACTCTAGATGAGAAATTGGACACTTTGGAGCTCATAGGTGACAGAAAAATAGATAAGATAAAAGTGAAAAACAAATTTTACGAAGAATTGTTCCTAACAACTTGTTTGTGTCCTACCACTAAACAGTGAGTCCCAGACAATTATTTTACACATGAATAGACACGCTAGATGCAGAGTAGTTAAACTGGATGTCTGATTTGGCATTTTTATACAATCTGGGGGCAACAATTGAGATAACATAAAAATGACCACAAGTGACAATTTTGCAGAATTTATGCCTTACGCGTTTGGCCAAAATAATATTTTCCAAAAAAGTTGCCCAATTTAGTCTCAGTCTATCATTTCACACTTGACGAGATACTCTAGATGAGAAATTGGACACTTTGGAGCTCATAGGTGACAGAAAAATAGATAAGATAAAAGTGAAAAACAAATTTTACGAAGAAATGTTCCTAACAACTTGTTTGTGTCCTACCACTAAACAGTGAGTCCCAGACAATTATTTTACACATGAATAGACACGCTAGATGCAGAGTAGTTAAACTGGATGTCTGATTTGGCATTTTTGTACAATCTGGGGGCAACAATTGAGATAACATAAAAATGACCACAAGTGACAATTTTGCAGAATTTATGCCTTACGCGTTTGGCCAAAATAATATTTTTCAAAAAGTTGCCAATTTAGTCTCAGTCTATCATTTCACACTTGACGAGATACTCTAGATGATAAATTGGACACTTTGGAGCTCGTTGGTGACAGAAAAATAGATAAGATAAAAGTGAAAAACAAATTTTACGAAGAAATGTTCCTAACAACTTGTTTGTGTCCTACCACTAAACAGTGAGTCCCAGACAATTATTTTACACATGAATAGACACGCTAGATGCAGAGTAGTTAAACTGGATGTCTGATTTGGCATTTTTGTACAATCTGGGGGCAACAATTGAGATAACATAAAAATGACCACAAGTGACAATTTTGCAGAATTTATGCCTTACGCGTTTGGCCAAAATAATATTTTCCAAAAAAGTTGCCAATTTAATCTCAGTCTATCATTTCACACTTGATGAGATACTCTAGATGAGAAATTGGACACTTTGGAGCTCATAGGTGACAGAAAAATAGATAAGATAAAAGTGAAAAACAAATTTTAAGAAGAAATGTTCCTAACAACTTGTTTGTGTCCTACCACTAAACAGTGAGTCCCAGACAATTATTTTACACATGAATAGACACGCTAGATGCAGAGTAGTTAAACTGGATGTCTGATTTGGCATTTTTGTACAATCTGGGGTCAACAATTGAGATAACATAAAAATGACCACAAGTGACATTTTTCCAGAATTTATGCCTTTCGCGTTTGGCCAAAGTCTTTTTTGCAAAAAAGTTGCCAATTTAGTCTCAGTCTATCATTTCACACTTAACAAGATACTCTAGATGATAAATTGGACACTTTGGTGCTCGTTGGTGACAGAAAAATAGATAAGATAAAAGTGAAAAACAAATTTTACGAAGAATTGTTCTTAACAACTTGTTTGTGTCCTACCACTAAACAGTGAATCCCAGACAATTATTTTACACATGAATAGACACGCTAGATGCAGAGTAGGTAAACTGAATGTCTGATTTGGCATTTTTGTACAATCTGGGGGCAACAATTGAGATAACATAAAAATGACCACAAGTGACAATTTTTGCAGAATTTATGCCTTACGCGTTTGGCCAAAATAATATTTTCCAAAAAGTTGCCAATTTAGTCTCAGTCTATCATTTCACACTTGACGAGATACTCTAGATGAGAAATTGGACACTTTGGAGCTCATAGGTGACAGAAAAATAGATAAGATAAAAGTGAAAAACAAATTTTACGAAGAATTGTTCCTAACAACTTGTTTGTGTCCTACCACTAAACAGTGAGTCCCAGACAATTATTTTACACATGAATAGACACGCTAGATGCAGAGTAGTTAAACTGAATGTCTGATTTGGCATTTTTGTACAATCTGGGGGCAACAATTGAGATAACATAAAAATGACCACAAGTGACAATTTTGCAGAATTTATGCCTTTCGCGTTTGGCCAAAATCATATTTTCCAAAAAGTTGCCAATTTAGTCTCAGTCTATCATTTCACACTTGACGAGATACTCTAGATGAGAAATTGGACACTTTGGAGCTCATAGGTGACAGAAAAATAGATAAGATAAAAGTGAAAAACAAATTTTACGAAGAAATGTTCCCAACAACTTGTTTGTGTCCTACCACTAAACAGTGAGTCCCAGACAATTATTTTACACATGAATAGACACGCTAGATGCAGAGTAGTTAAACTGGATGTCTGATTTGGCATTTTTGTACAATCTGGGGGCAACAATTGAGATAACATAAAAATGACCACAAGTGACATTTTTGCAGAATTTATGCCTTACGCGTTTGGCCAAAATCATATTTGCAAAAAAGTTGCCAATTTAGTCTCAGTCTATCATTTCACACTTGACGAGATACTCTAGATGAGAAATTGGACACTTTGGAGCTCGTTGGTGACAGAAAAATAGATAAGATAAAAGTGAAAAACAAATTTTACGAAGAAATGTTCCTAACAACTTGTTTGTGTCCTACCACTAAACAGTGAGTCCCAGACAATTATTTTACACATGAATAGACACGCTAGATGCAGAGTAGTTAAACTGGATGTCTGATTTGGCATTTTTGTACAATCTGGGGGCAACAATTGAGATAACATAAAAATGACCACACAAGTGACAATTTTTGCAGAATTTATGCCTTTCGCGTTTGGCCAAAATCATATTTTTTGCAAAAAGTTGCCAATTTAGTCTCAGTCTATCATTTCACACTTGACGAGATACTCTAGATGATAAATTGGACACTTTGGAGCTCGTAGGTGACAGAAAAATAGATAAGATAAAAGTGAAAAACAAATTTTACGAAGAAATGTTCCTAACAACTTGTTTGTGTCCTACCACTAAACAGTGAGTCCCAGACAATTATTTTACACATGAATAGACACGCTAGATGCAGAGTAGTTAAACTGGATGTCTGATTTGGCATTTTTGTACAATCTGGGGGCAACAATTGAGATAACATAAAAATGACCACAAGTGACATTTTTCCAGAATTTATGCCTTTCGCGTTTGGCCAAAATCATATTTTCCAAAAAGTTGCCAATTTAGTCTCAGTCTATCATTTCACACTTGACGAGATACTCTAGATGAGAAATTGGACACTTTGGAGCTCAAAGGTGACAGAAAAATAGATAAGATAAAAGTGAAAAACAAATTTTACGAAGAAATGTTCCTAACAACTTGTTTGTGTCCTACCACTAAAACAGTGAGTCCCAGACAATTATTTTACACATGAATAGACACGCTAGATGCAGAGTAGTAAACTGGATGTCTGATTTGGCATTTTTGTACACAATCTGGGGGCAACAATTGAGATAACATAAAAATGACCACAAGTGACATTTTTCCAGAATTTATGCCTTTCGCGTTTGGCCAAAATCATATTTTCCAAAAAAGTTGCCAATTTAGTCTCAGTCTATCATTTCACACTTGACGAGATACTCTAGATGATAAATTGGACACTTTGGAGCTCATAGGTGACAGAAAAATAGATAAGATAAAAGTGAAAAACAAATTTTACGAAGAAATGTTCCTAACAACTTGTTTGTGTCCTACCACTAAACAGTGAGTCCCAGACAATTATTTTACACATGAATAGACACGCTAGATGCAGAGTAGTTAAACTGAATGTCTGATTTGGCATTTTTGTACAATCTGGGGGCAACAATTGAGATAACATAAAAATGACCACAAGTGACAATTTTTGCAGAATTTATGCCTTACGCGTTTGGCCAAAATAATATTTGCAAAAAAGTTGCCAATTTAGTCTCAGTCTATCATTTCACACTTGACGAGATACTCTAGATGATAAATTGGACACTTTGGAGCTCGTTGGTGACAGAAAAATAGATAAGATAAAAGTGAAAAACAAATTTTACGAAGAAATGTTCCTAACAACTTGTTTGTGTCCTACCACTAAACAGTGAGTCCCAGACAATTATTTTACACATGAATAGACACGCTAGATGCAGAGTAGTTAAACTGAATGTCTGATTTGGCATTTTTGTACAATCTGGGGGCAACAATTGAGATAACATAAAAATGACCACAAGTGACAATTTTTGCAGAATTTATGCCTTACGCGTTTGGCCAAAATAATATTTTCCAAAAAGTTGCCAATTTAGTCTCAGTCTATCATTTCACACTTGACGAGATACTCTAGATGATAAATTGGACACTTTGGAGCTCGTTGGTGACAGAAAAATAGATAAGATAAAAGTGAAAAATAAATTTTACGAAGAAATGTTCCTAACAACTTGTTTGTGTCCTACCACTAAACAGTGAGTCCCAGACAATTATTTTACACATGAATAGACACGCTAGATGCAGAGTAGTTAAACTGAAAGTCTGATTTGGCATTTTTGTACAATCTGGAGGCAACAATTGAGAAAACATAAAAATGACCACAAGTGACAATTTTGCAGAGTTTATGCGTTACACGTTTGGCCAAAAAAACATTTTTTAAAAAGTTGCCAATTCAGTCTCAGTCTATCATTTCACACTTGACGAGATGCTCTAGATGAGAAATTGGACACTTTGGAGCTCATAGGTGACAGAAAAATAGATAAGGTAAAAGTGAAAAACAAATTTTACGAAGAAATGTTCCTAACGACTTGTTTGTGTCCTACCACTAAACAGTGAGTCCCAGACAATTATTTTACACATGAAAAGACATGCTAGATGCAGAGTAGTTAAACTGGATGTCTGATTTGGCATTTTTGTACAATCTGGGGGCAACAATGAGATAACATAAAAATGACCACAAGTGACATTTTTTCAGAATTTATGCCTTACGCGTTTGGCCAAAATCATATTTTCAAAAAAGTTGCCAATTTAGTCTCAGTCTATCATTTCACACTTGACGAGATACTCTAGATGAGAAATTGGACACTTTGGAGCTCATAGGTGACTGAAAAATAGATAAGATAAAAGTGAAAAAACAAATTTTACGAAGAAATGTTCCTAACAACTTGTTTGTGTCCTACCACTAAACAGTGAGTCCCAGACAATTATTTTACACATGAATAGACACGCTAGATGCAGAGTAGTTAAACTGGATGTCTGATTTGGCATTTTTGTACAATCTGGGGGCAACAATTGAGATAACATAAAAATGACCACAAGTGACAATTTTCCAGAATTTATGCCTTACGCGTTTGGCCAAAATCATATTTTCCAAAAAGTTGCCAATTTAGTCTCAGTCTATCATTTCACACTTGACGAGATACTCTAGATGAGAAATTGGACACTTTGGAGCTCATAGGTGACAGAAAAATAGATAAGATAAAAGTGAAAAACAAATTTTACGAAGAAATGTTCCTAACAACTTGTTTGTGTCCTACCACTAAACAGTGAGTCCCAGACAATTATTTTACACATGAATAGACACGCTAGATGCAGAGTAGTTAAACTGAATGTCTGATTTGGCATTTTGGTACAATCTGGGGGCAACAATTGAGATAACATAAAAATGACCACAAGTGACAATTTTGCAGAATTTATGCCTTTCGCGTTTGGCCAAAATCATATTTTTTCAAAAAAAGTTGCCAATTTAGTCTCAGTCTATAATTTCACACTTGACGAGATACTCTAGATGATAAATTGGACACTTTGGAGCTCGTTGGTGACAGAAAAATAGATAAGATAAAAGTGAAAAATAAATTTTACGAAGAAATGTTCCTAACAACTTGTTTGTGTCCTACCACTAAACAGTGAGTGCCAGACAATTATTTTACACATGAATAGACACGCTAGATGCAGAGTAGTAAAAACTGAATGTCTGATTTGGCATTTTTGTACAATCTGGGGGCAACAATTGAGATAACATAAAAATGACCACAAGTGACATTTTTTCCAGAATTTATGCCTTTCGCGTTTAGCCAAAATCATTTTTTCCAAAAAGTTGCCAATTTGGTCTCAGTCTTTCATTTTACACTTGACGAGATACTCTAGATGATAAATTGGACACTTTGGAGCTCATAGGTGACAGAAAAATAGATAAGATAAAAGTGAAAAACAAATTTTACGAAGAAATGTTCCTAACAACTTGTTTGTGTCCTACCACTAAACAGTGAGTCCCAGACAATTATTTTACACATGAATAGACACGCTAGATGCAGAGTAGTTAAACTGGAAGTCTGATTTGGCATTTTTGTACAATCTGGAGGCAACAATTGAGAAAACATAAAAATGACCACAAGTGACAATTTTGCAGAGTTTATGCGTTACGCGTTTGGCCAAAAAATATTTTCCAAAAAGTTGCCAATTCAGTCTCAGTCTATCATTTCACACTTGACGAGATGCTCTAGATGAGAAATTGGACACTTTGGAGCTCATAGGTGACAGAAAAATAGATAAGGTAAAAGTGAAAAACAAATTTTACGAAGAAATGTTCCTAACAACTTGTTTGTGTCCTACCACTAAACAGTGAGTCCCAGACAATTATTTTACATGAATAGACACGCTAGATGCAGAGTAGGTAAACTGGATGTCTGATTTGGCATTTTGGTACAATCTGGGGGCAACAATTGAGATAACATAAAAATGACCACAAGTGACATTTTTGCAGAATTTATGCTTTTCGCGTTTTGCCAAAATATTATTTGCAAAAAGTTGCCAATTTAGTCTCAGTCTATCATTTCACACTTGACGAGATACTCTAGATGATAAATTGGACACTTTGGAGCTCGTTGGTGACAGAAAAATAGATAAGATAAAAGTGAAAAAAAAAATTTTACGAAGAAATGTTTCTAACAACTTGTTTGTGTCCTACCACTAAACAGTGAGTCCCAGACAATTATTTTACACATGAATAGACACGCTAGATGCAGAGTAGTTAAACTGGATGTCTGATTTGGCATTTTTGTACAATCTGGGGGCAACAATTGAGATAACATAAAAAATGACCACAAGTGACATTTTTGCAGAATTTATGCCTTACGCGTTTGGCCAAAAAATCATATTTGCAAAAAAGTTGCCAATTTAGTCTCAGTCTATCATTTCACACTTGACGAGATACTCTAGATGATAAATTGGACACTTTGGAGCTCGTTGGTGACAGAAAAATAGATAAGATAAAAGTGAAAAACAAATTTTACGAAGAATTGTTCCTAACAACTTGTTTGTGTCCTACCACTAAACATTGAGTCCCAGACAATTATTTTACACATGAATAGACACGCTAGATGCAGAGTAGTTAAACTGGATGTCTGATTTGGCATTTTGGTACAATCTGGGGGCAACAATTGAGATAACATAAAAATGACCACAAGTGACAATTTTTGCAGAATTTATGCCTTACGCGTTTGGCCAAAATAATATTTGCAAAAAAGTTGCCAATTTAGTCTCAGTCTATCATTTCACACTTGACGAGATACTCTAGATGATAAATTGGACACTTTGGAGCTCGTTGGTGACAGAAAAATAGATAAGATAAAAGTGAAAAACAAATTTTACGAAGAAATGTTCCTAACAACTTGTTTGTGTCCTACCACTAAACAGTGAGTCCCAGACAATTATTTTACACATGAATAGACACGCTAGATGCAGAGTAGGTAAACTGAATGTCTGATTTGGCATTTTTGTACAATCTGGGGGCAACAATTGAGATAACATAAAAATGACCACAAGTGACATTTTTCCAGAATTTATGCCTTCGCGTTTGGCCAAAATAATATTTTCCAAAAAAGTTGCCAATTTAGTCTCAGTCTATCATTTCACACTTGACGAGATACTCTAGATGATAAATTGGACACTTTGGAGCTCGTTGGTGACAGAAAAATAGATAAGATAAAAGTGAAAAACAAATTTTACGAAGAAATGTTCCTAACAACTTGTTTGTGTCCTACCACTAAACAGTGAGTCCCAGACAATTATTTTACACATAAATAGACACGCTAGATGCAGAGTAGTTAAACTGGATGTCTGATTTGGCATTTTGGTACAATCTGGGGGCAACAATTGAGATAACATAAAAATGACCACAAGTGACAATTTTGCAGAATTTATGCCTTACGCGTTTGGCCAAAATAATATTTGCAAAAAAGTTGCCAATTTAGTCTCAGTCTATCATTTTCACACTTGACGAGATACTCTAGATGAGAAATTGGACACTTTGGAGCTCGTTGGTGACAGAAAAATAGATAAGATAAAAGTGAAAAACAAATTTTACGAAGAATTGTTCCTAACAACTTGTTTGTGTCCTACCACTAAACATTGAGTCCCAGACAATTATTTTACACATGAATAGACACGCTAGATGCAGAGTAGGTAAACTGAATGTCTGATTTGGCATTTTTGTACAATCTGGGGCAACAATTGAGATAACATAAAAATGACCACAAGTGACACATTTTGCAGAATTTATGCCTTACGCGTTTGGCCAAAATCATATTTGCAAAAAAGTTGCCAATTTAGTCTCAGTCTATCATTTCACACTTGACGAGATACTCTAGATGAGAAATTGGACACTTTGGAGCTCATAGGTGACAGAGAAATAGATAAGACAAAAGTGAAAAACAAATTTTACGAAGAAATGTTCCTAACAACTTGTTTGTGTCCTACCACTAAACAGTGAGTCCCAGACAATTATTTTACACATGAATAGACACGCTAGATGCAGAGTAGTTAAACTTGATGTCTGATTTGGCATTTTTGTACAATCTGGGGGCAACAATTGAGATAACATAAAAATGACCACAAGTGACAAGTTTGCAGAGTTTATGCCTTACGCGTTTGGCCAAAGTAATTTTGCACAAACGTTGCCAATTTAGTCTCAGTCTATCATTTCACACTTGACGAGATACTCTAGATGATAAATTGGACACTTTGGAGCTCGTTGGTGACAGAAAAATAGATAAGATAAAAGTGAAAAACAAATTTTACGAAGAAAATGTTCCTAACAACTTGTTTGTGTCCTACCACTAACAGTGAGTCCCAGACAATTATTTTACATGAATAGACACGCTAGATGCAGAGTAGTTAAACTGGATGTCTGATTTGGCATTTTTTTACAATCTGGGGGCAACAATTGAGATAACATAAAAATGACCACAAGTGACAATTTTGGCAGAATTTATGCCTTACGCGTTTGGCCAAAAATCAATATTTCCAAAAAGTTGCCAATTTAGTCTCAGTCCTATCATTTCACACTTGACGAGATACTCTAGATGATAAATTGGCACTTTGGAGCTCGTTGGTGACAGAAAAATAGATAAGATAAAAGTGAAAAACAAATTTTACGAAGAATTGTTCCTAACACTTTTTTGTGTCCTACCACTAAACATTGAGTCCCAGACAACTTATTTTACACATGAATAGACACGCTAGATGCAGAGTAGGTAAACTGAATGTCTGATTTGGCATTTTTGGTACAATCTGGGGGCAATCAATTGAGATAACATAAAAATGACCACAAGTGACATGACATTTTCCCGAATTTATGCCTTTCGCGTTTGGCCAAAATCATATTTTTGCAAAAAGTTGCCAATTTAGTCTCAGTCTATCATTTCACACTTGACGAGATACTCTAGATGAGAAATTGGACACTTTGGAGCTCGTTGGTGACAGAAAAATAGATAAGATAAAAGTGAAAACAGCCATTTTACAAAAATTGTTCCTAACACTTCTTGTTTGTGTCCTACCACTAAACGTTGAGTCCCAGACAATTATTTTACACATGAATAGACACGCTAGATGCAGAGTAGGTAAACTGGATGTCTGATTTGGCTTTTTTGTACAATCTGGGGCAACAACACTTGAGCTAACCCAAAAATGAGCCACATAGTGACACCAATTTTTGCCGAATTTATGCATTACGCGCTTGGCCAAAATTCAATCTTCAAAACAAAGTTGCCAATTAGTCTGCAGTTCTATCATTTCACACTTGCCGAGATACTCTCGCTGAGAAAATGAAAACCTTTGGGAGCCGTTAGGTGGCAGACAAATAGATCAGCTCCCATGGCCAAAACCCCTTTTACGATTCCATGTCCCTACAACTTGTTTGTGATCCTCCCTCTAAACAGTGACTCCCAGACCATAATTTACCCCATGCAATGAGACCCGCTCGCTTGCAGGCTTAGTTAAATGGATGTTTTTCTTTTTTTTTTGATTTGGCATGTTTTGTACCAATCTGTAGGTTGCAACACCTTGCGCTCACCTCAAAATGACCACAAGTGCATAATGTGCCGCCAGTAATCCTGCTCCGCGTTGGCCCCCACGCCATATCTTCCCACAGGTTGCCATTTAGTTCTCCGTCTTCATTTCCCTTGCACGAGATCCTGCGCTGAGACATTGGACACTTTGAGCTCGTTGGTGACAGAACCCTCGATCAGCTCACCCGTGCCCCCCCCCTTTTCCAGAAGCATTGTGTTCCGACAAACTTGTTGGTGGTCTCCCCCTAAACACCGTGGTCCCCCTCAATTATTTTACCCATCCCGGCCCGCTTAGCTGCACAGTAGTAGTGCCCTGTGTCATTTGCTTGGCATTCTTGTACCATGGGAGGCACCCATTGCGGTCCACACCTCCTGACCACACGTGCCAATTTTTTTTGCAGGAATTTCGGCCTTTCGCGTTTGGCCCCCCATCGTTTCTTCCACCCACGTGCCAAATTTGTTCCCAGTCTCTCGTTTCACATTTGACGCGCTCCGCTAGATGCTAAATTGCATACTTTGGAGCTCGTTGTGCCAGCACAATAGATAGAGCAGAAATGCCCCACCCCTTCTCGCCCGGGCCTTCTTACCCCAATTGTTGGTCCCCCTCACTTGCGTGCAAATCTTATTTTCCCCTGCCATCCGCCTCATCACATTGAACCGCGACCGCTCGATGCAGCGTCGGGTAAACTGAATGTCTGCTTTGCCATGTTTGTACAATCTGGTGGGCACACATGAGATAAACTCACAACTGACCACAAGTGACCTTTTTGCGCCTCTGTGCCTTACGTCGTTGGACCCAAATAATATTTGCCATAAAGTTGCCCTCTAGTCTCAGTCTATCATTTCACACTTGACGCGCTCGCTGCTCGATGATACATTGTGATAGCTGTTGGAGCTCGTTGGTGACAGAAACCTTAGGATACGATAGCACAGCAATCACCAACATTTACGCCGATTGGATCCGTAACAACTGGTTTGTGTCTCTACACTAAACAGTGCGTCCAAGACAATCTTTGACACAGAATCGACCAGCTAGATGCCACGTAGGTGAACTCGGGGGTTTGGATTTGGCATTTCTGGTTACCCTAAACTGGAGCAACATTGCGCTACCCCCCCACACTGGAACCCCCCGTGACATTTTTGCAGAATTTATGCCTGTAGCGTTTGGCCAAATTCATATCTTACACAAAAGTAGCCAATGTAGTCTCAGTTTCTCATTTCCACTTGGCCGCGATACTCTACCGATAAATTGGGCAACTTGTGGAGCGTTGTGACCCGGCCACCCTAGCTCGATCACAGTGCAACCACCCCTTTCCAAGAAATATTCCAAGTTTGTTTGGCCCCTCCCACTAAAAAAGGGGAGTCCCGGGACAATTATTTTTACACATGAAAAGCCCACGCTAAAATGCAGAGTATTTTAAACGGGGAGTCTGTTTGGGGCTTTTTGTAAAGGGGGGGGCAACAATTGGGGAAAACCAAAAAAATAAACCACAATGAAAATTTTTGCAAATTTAGCCTTACACTTTTGGCCAAAATCATTTTTGAAAAAAGTTCCCAAATTTTGTCTCAGTCTATCATTTTCACACTTGACGAGATACTTTGGGATGAAAAATTTGGCCCATTTTTTGGAGCTCGTTGATGACAAAAAATAAAAAAATGAAAGTAAAAAAACAATTTACGAAAAAATTTACAAAAGAACTTGTTTCCCTTTTCCTCCCACTAAACAGTGGCCCCGGGACAATTTTTTTTAACCATGAAAGACACGCTAGATCCCAAGAAAAAAACGGGATGTTTTGTTTTTGGCATTTTTTTAAAATTTGGGGGGTTTCAAAAATTTGAGATAACAAAAAAAAAAAGGGACCTAAAGTGCCCTTTTTCCAAATTTTTTAACCCTTTCGTTTGGCCAAATCATTTTTTAAAAAAAAATTTCCCAAATTTTTCCTCAGTCTTAAATTTCCCCTTAAAGAGATACTTAATAAAAAATTAAAATTGAAACACTTTGGGCTCATGGGTGACACAAAAATAGGTAAGAAAACATTAAAAAACAAATTTTAAACGAAAAATTTTTTCCTAACAACTTGTTTGGTCCTCCCACAAAAACCGTGAGTCCCAGCAATTTTTTTACAATGAATAAAAACGTAGACCCCAAGTAGGAAAACTGAATGTCTGTTTTGCTTTTTGGTAAAAATCGGGGGCAACAATTTAGATAACAAAAAAAAAACCAAAAGGACTTTTTTCCAAAATTTATGCTTGCACTTTTGGGCCCCGAAATCATTTTTTCCAAAAAAAGTTGCCAATTTAGTCTCAGCCCTTATCATTTCCCCCTTGACGAGAAACTTAAATGAAAAATTGGGACATTTTGGAGCTCTTTGGGGACGGGGAAAAATAGATAAGTTTAAAAGTAAAAATTAAAATTTTACGAAAAAATTGTTTAAAAAACTTGTTTGTGTCCTCCCACTAAACCCAGTGAGCCCCGGGAAAATTTTTTTAAACCCCAAAATTTAACACGCTAGAGCAGATTTTATTTAAAATAAATGTCTGTTTTTGGCTTTTTTGGTAAAATCGGGGGGCCCCAACTTGAAATAACTAAAAATGACCCAAGTGAAAATTTTTGAAAATTTTTCCCCTTATGCTTTTGGCCAAAAAAATATTTGCAAAAAATTTGCCAATTTAGTCCAGTCTTTTTTCCCCTTTGACGAGATACTTTTAAAATGATTTGGACCATTTTGGAGCTCGTTGGTGACAAAAAATAGATAAGAAAAAAGTGAAAATCAAATTTTACAAAAAAATTTTTTCCTAAAAACTTTTTTGGGCCTACCACTAAAAGGGGAGTTCCAGACAATTTTTTTACACATAAATAGATACGCTAAATCCCAGAGAATTTAAATGGATGTTGTTTTGGCTTTTTGGTACAATCGGGGGCAAATTGAGAAACAAAAAAATGACCAAAATTGGGACTTTTTTCCAAAATTTTATCCCTTTTCGGGGTTTGGGGGGCCAAAAATAATTTTTCCAAAAGTTCCTTTTAGTTTCTTTTAAAATCTTTTTAAATTGGACGAATACTTAAAAGGAAATTGGACATTTGGAGCTCATAGGTAAAAGAAAATAGAAAGAAAAAAGGGTGAAAAAAATTTTACGAAAAAATTTTAACAAAAAACTTTTTTGTGCCCAAAATAAACATTGAGTCCCAGAAATTTTTTTCCCCTTTAATAGACACGCTGATCCCGAGTATTTAAAACGGAGCTGTTTTGGCATTTTTGACATCGGGGTTTTAACAAAGATAACAAAAAAATTGCCACAAGTGACTTTTTCCAGAAT
>CAJHNH020006113.1:363444-444274 GCA_905116865.2 Candidula unifasciata | reverse complement strand
GACAATGCAGTGTGAATCCAGTGTACACACAATATGATCACGCAGCTGTGAATCTAGCGATACACCCAATTGATCACTGCGCTGTGAACCAGTGTAACAACAATTGATCACTGCAGCTGTGAATCCAGTGTACACACAATATGATTACTGCAGCTGTGAATCCAGTGTACACACAATATGATTACTGCAGCTGTGAATCCAGTGTACATACAATATGATCCACTGCAGCTGTGAATCTAGTGTACATAGAATACGCTCACTGCAGCTGTGAATCCAGTGTACACACAATATGATTACTGCAGCTGTGAATCCAGTGTACACACAATATGATCACTGCAGCTGTGAATCTAGTGTACATAGAATACGCTCACTGCAGCTGTGAATCCAGTGTACATACAATATGATCACGGCAGCTGTGAATCTAGTGTACATACAATATGATCACTGCAGCTGTGAATCCAGTGTACATACAATATGATCACGACAGCTGTGACCCTCCAGTGTACATACAATATGGATCACTGCAGCTGTGAATGCTAGTGTACATACAATATGATACCACTGCAGATGTGAATCTAGTGTACATACAATATGATACACTGCAGATGTGAATCTAGTGTACATACAATATGATACACTGCAGATGTGAATCCAGTGTACATACAATATGATCACTGCAGCTGTGAATCTAGTGTACATACAATACGCTCACTGCAGCTGTGAATCCAGTGTACATACAATATGATCACGGCAGCTGTGAATCTAGTGTACATACAATATGATCACTGCAGCTGTGAATCCAGTGTACATACAATATGATCACGACAGCTGTGAATCCAGTGTACATACAATATGATCACTGCAGCTGTGAATCTAGTGTACATACAATATGATACACTGCAGATGTGAATCTAGTGTACATACAATATGATACACTGCAGATGTGAATCTAGTGTACATACAATATGATACACTGCAGATGTGAATCCAGTGTACATACAATATGATCACTGCAGCTGTGAATCTAGTGTACATACAATACGCTCACTGCAGCTGTGAATCCAGTGTACATACAATATGATCACGGCAGCTGTGAATCTAGTGTACATACAATATGATCACTGCAGCTGTGAATCCAGTGTACATACAATATGATCACGACAGCTGTGAATCTAGTGTACATACAATATGATCACGACAGCTGTGAATCTAGTGTACATAGAATACGCTCACTGCAGCTGTGAATCCAGTGTACATACAATATGATCCATCGCAGATGTGAATCTAGTGTACATACAATATGATACACTGCAGATGTGAATCCAGTCTACATACAATATGATTCACTCCCCTAATATATACAAACATAATACATTCTAGCCATCATTCCACTAAGGTGTACAACTTCTCTATATCAAGCATCTAATAATAAACAGTGTACTGATATGATCCAACACATTTGTAAATCAATTATGTACAAACAAGATCCACTGAAACCATTAGAAGGAATGCATACAACAAAAAGTCTACAATCGAACAGATATACAATAAACAGTCTACAATCTTATATATCTATATATATATAGATATATATATGTGTACAACAGTCTAATGCATACATACAACAGTCTACAATTTACCTGATATGTACAACAGTCTACAATCCAACATACATATAACAGTCTATGATCCAATATACATATAACAAACAGTCTATAATTTAACACATACATACAACAAACAGTCCATGATCCAATATACATACAACAAACAGTCTATAATCTAACACATACATACAACAAACAGTCTTATAATCCAACATACATACAACAAACAGTCTACAATCTTACAGATACATACAACAAACAGTCTACAATCCAAAATACAGACAACCGTCTTCAATCTTACAGATATATACAACAAATAATCTACAATCTTTTAGATGGGAAGGACAATACACTGTCAAACATACAACAGACTGGTCACATGTCAACAAACCTCCTGCATCCTCATGACGATGGGCATCTTGCTTTCAGCGCACGACTCCATCAGACTTTCTGGATGTAACTGACCCTCTTTCAGGAACTGGTCAGCGGCCCCCTGGACAAGTGGATCATAAATCCGTGTTAAGGCTGTGGCAGAAGTGCATTCAGAAAATCAGATATACAATGTGGCTAGTGCTAGGTCAGCCAGCTTTACTTTCCAGGACAACTCCTGCTACTCATGTAAGGTCAAGTCAACCTGACAGCCCTGGTCAAGTTTTTAAAAATACTTGTCAGAACGCGATTACACCCTATGACCACTAGGCAAGTAGGTTAGCCATGAAACTGTCACAGCCTTCGTCATTAATTTACAAAATTCAAAACCAACCGTCCGCTACCTGGCTACACTCATCAGAGTGGAATTACCATCTGGAGAAGGGCATGCTTGATGTATGCTTCCCATAAATGCCACATAAACTGCTGTGGAGAGATCCTCATAAAAGTTGCCATTGTCAGAAAGAGAAGTCTAACATGCTAAGGAAGCCAGATGCTCATTTTGTGAAGATAATCAACAGTTTGGGGTCTGCAGACTTCTTCCTGGGCATCCCTAGTGGGTGGTCAGCCAGTCAAGAGTGAAAGGGGCATGTAATGAGGGGATTTCCCAAGAAAAGAAGGTCAATAGTCAGTTAAGTGAGTAGAAACTGAGAGAGTAATGCTCGCAAATCCCCCGTGGAAACGAGAGGAAGAGATGAAGGTGAAAGAGGTGATCAAGTTAGTTGGTGTTTGGCCGCCAGAGTGAAATGTTGAGTTCTGAGAGGTGTGTGACTGTTATAAAATGTATCTGACCAAGGTGTGAAGAAGTTCCTAACTCAACATCATGCAGGTCTGGCTAAAAGTGATCTCAAGTCGACACCCGGTACAACTGTAAAGTTTGGTAACACCGTGAGTTGCTTTTTCATTATCATCTGAGTGTATTCATCATCTATTTGATTTGATTCGAGGACCGACATCACAGCACTCGGGGCATTCATATTAGCGCTCCATCCCTATCTTCAGCAGCCAGCAAAGAGTTCTGATACTAATGGTGCCAGTAACATTCTGATTAAACATCTATCATGCCTTTCCTCTGAGCCTCGAGCATCTGCCAGAACCTCTCGTCACTCCCCACTGCATCAATCTCACCAGACTGTGGTGATCCATCTGCTCCTCCGAACTGTACACGCTCTCCCACAAGGCACATTCATTATCTATGTGAGACGACACCTGTACTGTCTAGATATTCAACTATTACAGACAGAAAGCAATATCATAGGATACAATATACAGATGTGAGATTAGGCAGCAGGACTTTGCGATTCCTTGTGTGAGCCCAGTGCTAGAGCCTCCTCTATTGGCTCTGCATGTGTGGAACCTCCCTGGATGGTGAGTAATGTCCATGCTTTGCCTCCTGTCTTTCCATGAGGGTTGACCAATTCTAGGGAGACAATCTGTAGATCAGGGGATGACCAAATCACCACAGAAATGAGGATGTAAAATATCCCTCAATGTCCCACAAAACTAGGTGGGAAGGTTTATCTGGGGGAAAGAACAGATAGGGAATCCATACACTGAAAAACTGATTCAACGTGGGGTAAGTAGAGGTTCTGGAATATAAACAGCACTGAAAGGGAAGCAAAGGTGGATTTTTAAGCAGATTGCAACTGGTACTTATAACATGTCGGCTCTTCACTGATTACTGAAGAAGGGGACGAAGCACATATGGGAAGGTCCCACGTGCAGTGATTCCAATTCCTGATTTATTCTTTCATTAAAATGGAAAAAAAAATGTCAAAAGAACTCGGAGGTGTTAACTGAAAGGTGCAAATACCGTAGCTATGCTGTAAATAGTCTCAATGAATTTATAATTCCGATGGTATCAGTGACTTTCCGACTGTATATCCATCTGGCCTTTGCCCTGAGTGTCGAGGGATGGCCAGATTCCCTTGTAACTCCTCGCCGTGCCATTCTCCTCAGACTATAATGATTTATCTGTTCCTGGCACTATTCCCAAAGGACACAGTCAGAAAATCAGATGTGTAAGGTCAACAAATTTAGATGCAATTTAGAAAACAGAATGTTAGCGATATGAAAACATAGGCATAAGAACTGACCATGATAACATAAATAACATAATCAGCAATGATAGTGATGTTTGAGTATGAGAGGAAGAAGCAGAAAGCATGTCCTCACCTGGTCTACCAAGATGTCTAAAGGTGGTCCATCATAAACCTTCACCAGCTCAGTGGCATCATATTCCTGCAGGAAGACAGGTAAGCTTTGGAGGTAGAGATACGAACCCAGCAACTAAACAACAACAGCTAGGTAGGGGTCAGCCCTGGCCATGAGGTGGCTACCACGTATACACAATCAGTTACCACAGAGATGGACGAGTGCTATTATTACTTCTGTGTCTTCATTGGTCTGCTTGTTTGATTCAGCATAAGTCGCGTGGTTAGTTCCAGTTCAGTCTGTTGCTGCTTGTGTTCTGTTGCAGACAGTTATATAACATCCACTCGTTCTATCAACATCCTAAGATAAGCTCTTTCCAATCCTGTGTTATTTTAACTCATTCTGACTCACAGATTGCCTATTTTAATCTTCTTCCTCACGTTTATCGGCTGTAAACTCCAGTGGGAAGTTTTGGTTGTTCATCCCCTTGTGGATTTTGGTCTTGTTCCAGAACCCAAGTTTTGTTTGCATTTTTGTTTACAGATCTGGATTATTTGTATGCAGACTGTTAGTTCCTCATTTGTAAGGTAGATACACTCCGACTTTGAAGGAAAACATCCCAAATGAGTAAACTCCTACTAGGACATGCAGTGGGTCTATTCTATTGCCCCTCACAGTGTGGCTCAGGAAACCACACAGGGAATATTGCCTATTTTACAGCAGAACTCGTTTTTTTTTAAATTACTAAATGTCAATCATTGGTGCCTTCCCTTGGTCACGTTTAATGTCTTCCTGATCGATGATATCCTGGTTGGCCTGGCCACTGGTTTGTTTTTATACTGCTAATACAAGGGGAACAAATATACTGAACATGGTATCAATAGGGGATGCATCAACAGAAAAACATGTTCAACACAATGAACACAGTGAACCAGTTGTGGCTACATTTACCGAGTCCGGCCCAACTACACACTGGTTGACCTTTTATACATGCTTGCTCAGGCTTGTCTATATCAGAAGGGTGTCACTGTCACCGGTGGCATCACTGGCAAATGACCCAACATCTAGAACTGGCCCTAACCCAAACCCCCCACAGCCTCAGCCCCACGAGAGAGTCCAGAGCACATCCCATGGCTTCAGAATTGTTAACATTTTCTGCTCCCCCCTAAAAACCTGTTTTTCTCCAGAAAAGCATGTCGCTAGACAACATTCACAGCTGACCTAACGTTATGCTGTATCTGACTACCTGAAATCCATAGTACACGCAATCTCACCGCCTATATTCGCACAATATAGAAACCTCTTCGTGAAATCCAGACAAGGTGACACCCCTCTAACATAGGCTAGCCCATGTCACAGGTGACAAAGCATGAACAAAGCCCAATTACGCTATGTTTGGGCCGGAAAATGTAAACTGGACCGTGGCTACTGCACTGGAAGAATGATAATGCCCACAGTAGAGTGCTGATGATAAAATACACTGGAGGAATGATAATGCCCACAGTACAGTGCTGATGATAAAATACACTGAAAGAACACGATGTTGCAAAGTGCAACATGATACCATAAGGTGGATACAATAGAGAACACCATGTCACACATGATTGTGCTGGTAAAACACAATACACCAGAAAGATACAGGGATAGAACATAATGTAAAACACAGATATTGTGATAGAACATAATGTAAAACACAGATATTGTGATAGAACATAATGTAAAACACAGATACTGTGATAGAACATAATGTAAAACACAGATACTGTGATAGAACATAATGTAAAACACAGATATTGTGACAGTACATAATGTAAAACACAGATATTGTGATAGAACATAATGTAAAACACAGATATTGTGATAGAACATAATGTAAAACACAGATATTGTGACAGTACATAATGTAAAACACAGATATTGTGATAGAACATAATGTAAAACACAGATATTGTGATAATAAACAGACAGACAATGTATACTCATAGAAGGCAGTAGAAAGATATTTATGTGATATTGTGACAGAACATAATGTAAAACAATTATATAGTGACAGAACATAATGTAAAACAATCATACAGTGACAGAAAATAATGTAAAATATTTATATGATGACAGACTATAATGTGAAAATACTGTTACAGTGAAATGATGCAATGTAAATCAGGATAAGGTGTTAGAGATTACCTTAACAGAACATAACAATTGAGAAAAACAAAATCAGTCACAAGTCACAGACAATATCAAATTCACAGAAAAAGGACCAGAAACAAAGCATAATCATCAGTGCGTGGTTACCCTCCAGATATTCTCATCAGGTCCCAGGTATCCTTGGAAAGCTTTTCTCCCCCAGGCAGCCCTGATTGGGTGAGCTATGGAGCAAAGGCACTCACAGATTTGAACAGGCCAGGGTTTTTCAGTGCTGAAATCAGAGCTCCATGACCGCCCATGCTGGTTAACTCTATATTGCCCTGGCACTTATTCCATTTGCCCCCCCCAACTTATGAATGTCTATATAAACATCAGTCAACTCAATCAGGCATTAATCTTGAGAAACATAACAGTTTAGCTTGGTTAACCTCTATTATTGCCCATGCCTACTTATTATAATGTCTACTAATGCTGATGTCCACTTATTATAATGTCTACTAATGCTCATGTCCACTTATTACAATGTCTACTAATGCTCATGTCCACTTATTACAATGTCTACTAATGCTCATGTCCACTTATTACAATGTCTACTAATGCTCATGTCCACTTATTATAATGTCTACTAATGCTCATGTCCACTTATTACAATGTCTACTAATGCTCATGTCCACTTATTACAATGTCTACTAATGCTTATGTCCACTTATTACCATGTCTACTAATGCTCATGCCTACTTACTCTAATGTCTACTAATGCTCATGTCCACTTATTACAATGTCTACTAATGACCAAACCCACTCATTAAAATGTCTACTAATGCTTATGTCCACTCGATATAATGTCTACTAATGATCACATCCACTCATTATAATGTCTACTAATGATCATGCCCACTAATTATAATGTCTAGTAATGCTCATGTCCCTCATTCTAATGTCTAGTAATCCTCAAGTTTACTCAATAAAATGTCTACTAATCATAATGTCCACTCAATAAAATGTCTACTAATGCCCACACCAACCAATAAAATGTCTACTAATACTTATAATGTCTACTAATGCTCATGTCCATCCACTAATCATCATTATAATGTCTACTAATGTCATACTAATTCTAATGTCACTAATGCCACTAACCCACACAAACTCATTCTAATGTCTACTAATACACTAATGCCCACACAAACTCATTCTAATGTCTACTAATACTCATGTCCAGTCATTATAATGTCTACTAATGCCTATGTTTATTTAATCTTACCAACATGCCAACTCAATCACTGATGACATGACTAAATGTCCACTCACCTGTGACCAAAAATGCCTTTCTTGTCTGGAATTGTTGAGAAGTTCTCATTGATCAGCTCTGGCAACTGCAAACCAAAGTTAACACCAGTGACATTATAACAATACAAACGGCAAAAGCAGCAAGAGTTCTACAAAGTAAATGTTTAACATATCTACTGATGAGTATCAGGAAATGTCCAGGCAACGTTGACACCCAACCAGCTATGGAATGTCCAGGCAACAATGACACCCAACCAGCTGTGGAATGTCCAGGCAACAATGACACCCAACCAGCTGTGGAATGTCCAGGCAACAATGACACCCAACCAGCTATGGAATGTCCAGGCAACAATGACACCCAACCAGCTGTGGAATGTCCAGGCAACAATGACACCCAACCAGCTATGGAATGTCCAGGCAACAATGACACCCAACCAGCTATGGAATGTCCAGGCAACAATGACACCCAACCAGCTATGGAATGTCCAGGCAACAATGACACCCAACCAGCTGTGGAATGTCCAGGCAACACTGACACCCAACCAGCTATAGAAACACTGACACCCAACCAGCTATAGAATCGTCAACACTGACACCCAACCAGCTATAGAATGTCCAGGCAACAATGACACCCAACCAGCTATGGAATGTCCAGGCAACAATGACACCCAACCAGCTATAGAATGTCTAGACAACACTGACACCCAACCAGCTATAGAATGTCCAGGCAACACTGACACCCAACCAGCCACGTACGAATACATACGATAATGTTTCTTCCACTTGTCAGTGGTGGCATCCACATAAAACCCAGCGCCAGACCCAAAGTCGTAACTGTCATCTTCTCCTTCAATGTTGACACCGCCTGTTGCCGAAATTGAGATCAGAAAGTTCAGAGTTAACAACTAAAATTACAGCATTCATTCCTACAGAAGCTTTATCTTTAGCAGTCAGCTATTAATGGTGCCAGTTCAAGTTTGATTCAGTGTTTATCTTGCCTTTCCACTGAGCACTGTGTAGCTACTATACTCTTTGGTCCCTCTTGCTTGCATCATTATTTCCAGACCATAGTGGCCTCTTCGCTCTTACACACTGTTCCTGTGCTCCCAAAGGGCCTTTAACCTCATCTGCCTTGTTATGCATCAATTCACCACCCAGTGGTGCAGAACCAGCCAGTCTGTCTGCTTGTTCCTTTCAGAACACACCAGCACTCCCTAGAGAAAGAACCAAAAGGACACTCAGCACTCTAGACCTCCAAGTGGACCACGCCTGTCTTCAACAGATAACAACTGCTACATACAGATGATGTCAACAATAACAGCTTATCAACAGCTTATCATGTTTATTAAGACAGGCATCATGGATGCCAGTGGCCAACATATTTACGTGCTGGCCCTGCAGTTATATGTTTAAATCTTCATTTGAGACAGGGATTTATTTAATACTTTGTCTCTGCAATACACTGTGATTGTGGCACACAGATACTTTTAGAGTCTGTGCTCTGTTGAGATGCTCCACTCATGGACCTCCTGACAGGACCGCAGCTCTTATGTTTGGAAGGAAAGTGGCTCTTGATAAACCCAACCGATTTTAGCAAGACATTAGCATGACTCAAAATGGGAAACCATTTTGTGTGTGTTATTTCAGCAGTAAATGATTGATTGATTTCATTCAAGAACCGACATTACAGCACTCGGGGCATTCCCATAAGCGCTTCATCCCCATCTTCAGCAGCCAGCGAAGAGTTCCGTAACTAATGGTGCCAGTAGCATTCTGATTAAACGTCCGTCTTGCCTTTCCTCTGAGCCTCGAGCATCTGCCAGAACCTCTTGTCACTCCCAACTGCATCAATATCACCACACTGTGGTGATCAATCTGCTCCTCCGAACTGTACAAGCTCTCCCATTTCAGCAGTAAAGTCTGACAAACAACAAAAAGATTTGAGGTAATACCAGGACATGTTTCAGCAGTGTAGTCTGTCAGAAAACAACAGAAGCATATGATGTAACAGGAGATATTTCAGCAGTGCAGTCTGACAGAAAACAATACAAAGAAATGAGGTAATACCAGGACATATTTCAGTAGTACAGTCTGTCAGAAAACAACAGAAGCATATGAGATAATACCAGGACATATTTCAGTAGTACAGTCTGTCAGAAAATAAAAGAAAACACATCAAGCTAACATACGTGGGCTGGTATCAGGGTTGACAATGATGAGGTTCAACTTGGCTGCCACTCGCTGAGCTCCGGCCTTGGTGATGAAGTTCTGCTCATTGCAAGTCAATCCTAGGATGTCAGGAAACAATCATTTTTTAAAGTTTGGAAGGTAACTGTGTACTTTTTAAAGCTGTTTAAGGATTGTGAGTTATTCCCCATAGGTTTTCAATGATTATTACGTCACCAAGATCCCCCTGTGGGTTCTGGGGCCCTATTATCAGGAAAACAAGAACAGACCCACTGCCTCCCCAACAAGCATGTCATAGGAGTCAACTAACTGGGGCATTCTTTAAAGTCAGAGTACATCTGCCTCAGAGGCAAAGAACCAAGAGTCTGCATACAAATAAGCCAGATGTGTTAAATGGATGAGCACACAAAACTCAGATTCTGGAAGAAGACAAAAGTCCAGAGGTGGCCGAACACCCAGAACTTTCCGCCAGAGTTTACAGCTGGTGAACAGAAAGAAGAAGAAGACAACTTACCAAGAGTGCACACTAATATGTTGTGTCATCAGTAGTGACCTCTTGCAAATGTCCCTGGTTTTATGATTCAGCATACAGGATGACCTCCAGAGTTTAAGCTCACAAATCGGAGTTTAGACCTAATGCTTACTGTATAGGTCAGACCCCCCCCCCCCCTCCCCCTAAAATATACGGTTGGCTAGCAGTGTGCTGATATGTCAAATATGTTCTTTAAACATAAGGTGATTAGTGATTGTGCTGATATGTCAAATATGTTCTTTAAACATAAGGTGATTAGTGATTGTGCTGATATGTCAAATATGTTCTTTAAACATAAGGTGATTAGTGATTGTGCTGATATGTCAAATATGTTCTTTAAATATGATTGTGCTGATATGTCAAATATGTTCTTTAAACATAAGGTGATTAGTGATTGTGCTGATATGTCAAATATGTTCTTTAAACATAAGGTGATTAGTGATTGTGCTGATATGTCAAATATGTTCTTTAAACATAAGGTGATTAGTGATTGTGCTGATATGTCATATGTTCTTTAAACATAAGGTGATTAGTGATTGTGCTGATTAAGGTGATTAGTGATTGTGCTGATATGTCAAATATGTTCTTTAAACATATGATTAGTGATTGTGCTGATATGTCAAATATGTTCTTTAAACATAGGTGATTATGTTGTGCTGATATGTCAAATATGTTCTTTAAACATAGGTGATTAGTGATTGTGCTGATATGTCAAATATGTTCTTTAAACATAAGGTGATTAGTGATTGTGCTGATATGTCAAATATGTTCTTTAAACATAAGGTGATTAGTGATTGTGCTGATATGTCAAATATGTTCTTTAAACATAAGGTGATTAGTGATTGTGCTGATATGTCAAATATGTTCTTTAAACATAAGGTGATTAGTGATTGTGCTGATATGTCAAATATGTTCTTTAAACATAAGGTGATTAGTGATTGTGCTGATATGTCAAATATGTTCTTTAAACATAAGGTGATTAGTGATTGTGCTGATATGTCAAATATGTTCTTTAAACATAAGGTGATTAGTGATTGTGCTGATATGTCAAATATGTTCTTTAAACATAGGGTGATTAGTGATTGTGCTGATATGTCAAATATGTTCTTTAAACATAGGTGATTAGTGATTGTGCTGATATGTCAAATATGTTCTTTAAACATAGGTGATTAGTGATTGTGCTGATATGTCAAATATGTTCTTTAAACATAGGTGATTAGTGATTGTGCTGATATGTCAAATATGTTCTTTAAACATAAGGTGATTAGTGATTGTGCTGATATGTCAAATATGTTCTTTAAACATAGGTGATTAGTGATTGTGCTGATATGTCAAATATGTTCTTTAAACATAGGTGATTAGTGATTGTGCTGATATGTCAAATATGTTCTTTAAACATAGGTGATTAGTGATTGTGCTGATATGTCAAATATGTTCTTTAAACATAGGTGATTAGTGATTGTGCTGATATGTCAAATATGTTCTTTAAACATAGGTGATTAGTGATTGTGCTGATATGTCAAATATGTTCTTTAAACATAGGTGATTAGTGATTGTGCTGATATGTCAAATATGTTCTTTAAACATAGGTGATTAGTGATTGTGCTGATATGTCAAATATGTTCTTTAAACATAGGTGATTAGTGATTGTGCTGATATGTCAAATATGTTCTTTAAACATAGGTGATTAGTGATTGTGCTGATATGTCAAATATGTTCTTTAAACATAGGTGATTAGTGATTGTGCTGATATGTCAAATATGTTCTTTAAACATAGGTGATTAGTGATTGTGCTGATATGTCAAATATGTTCTTTAAACAAACAGGTGATTAGTGATTGTGCTGATATGTCAAATATGTTCTTTAAACATAGGTGATTAGTGATTGTGCTGATATGTCAAATATGTTCTTTAAACATAGGTGATTAGTGATTAGAAAGGATTATCATCACAGCACTCCGGACTGATCCATAGGTGCTCCGATCTCCTCCTCAAAAGCTCCACAAGTGTAAAACGACTGACGACACCTGTTCAGTGTTGGTTAATGAAACGTCTTGTCCCCTTAGTGCAATGTTCATTTCTTGCAGCTCCAGGCTGCACTCCCATCTCCATCAGTCTAGACAGGGATACGGAGTCATGTCCTTTGGCGTGATCCTCGGTACGGCAAGTGCAACACATGGCATAAAAACACCACTTGTGTCCAGTACTGAGCCAGCCATAGCAACCGCAGTGTCAGCAAGATAGTTTTAAACACAGGTTTTAGTTGTAAATATGTGTGCAGTCTGCATAAGGTATGGTAATTGGTGTACAGTGACTGTTAGGAGTGTTGTAATGGGGGATATTTTCGACCCAGTTTAGGATGGTAGGGGGGAAGGCCCAAAGCTGACCGAAAACACCGAGATAGTCCAGATACTTGGATTAAACGAGAATCTGGAGATAGGTGACTAACCGCTAGTTATCACACGGACCACGGTGATGCGACCCAAGGTCGCCACGGGAAAAGTAAAGGACCACCACGTGTTGTCACGTGAAAGGAGCCCGTGGTATAAGTCAGACTTGAACTCTGGTCAAGTTTAGTTTGTGTCGACCTGTTGGAGTGAGAGGACGAGCGACTGAATGTGAGAATGTCTACGTGAGTGCCTGAGGAGAAAGGAGACCTGCGGACGAAGTGTTAAGCTGAGATCGACCATGCCAGCGTGTGAGATGTCCAAACGTCAGTGTTGAATCCATGGGACCCATCGTTGCTTGAATGCCTGCAGAAGACTGTTCGTTGAAGGCTGCGTGAGTTTGTGTACAAAAGCTGTTCACTAGGACACCGACTGGACTATTCGTTTGTCGTAAGTCTTAATACGTCAATAAATTCATGTCTCGTAAGCTCACATCGGTGTCGGCTTGTGCCAGTTGTGTAACGTGGAGCGTGTAAGAATATCATCCACCACACACGCATGAACACTGCCTAGACAACGAGTAGAAATACAAAACCACTTATTACAAGTGTTGACCCACATTTTAAGAACTAGATGGTAAAGACTGGTATTTGACACTAACCACAGAGTTCAACCCCTTAGTTCTGGAAAGATTTAGTCGGGCTTGAACTGATACACCGCAATGTACAGTAATTACCATGGGTAGTCAGGTCACACAGCATAGGTGGAACAAGAACACAGACCTGATCCATAATCTGGTCACCTATAACCAGCCACATTTACAGGCTTGACAAATGCTTATGATAAGATTTTAACAACCGTTTCAAATATAATTCTAAAACTGTCACCCATGTGGGTTCTAGGGCTTGGTAAACACAGCAATCTACTTGCTTGCACGAACAATCTATTTATCTCCACGCAACATGCTAATACAAGGTGAACAGTCATATCATCAAATTATACACTTAGATTTCTATTTTAAACGTCAATCAATCAATCTGATTGATTAACACGCTATGTCTCTTGTCTTGATTGTACACTCTCCACTCTCTTGATGTTGTCCTCCCACCTGTAACGTTGTCTACCTCTTGCCCTCTTGACTCTACTTTCCCTCCGAGTATGGTATTTAAAAGCGTATTTTAAACAACAGAAATTAGCTAACACAATAATGTGCAGTGAGACAGTGAAAGAGTCTTTGATAATTAAAAACTAAAGTTTTAATATTTGTCCGATGGTTCTTGTATGTATTCCTGGTTTTGATATAAAAATTAAATGTTTTTGTTTTCGTTGTTGAGAATATGACAGAAACAAATACTGAAAGAGACATAATGTCTGACATAGAAAAGGATGGGAATAAACACAGAAATACAAATAGTTATCATGAAAGATAACAGAAATGGAGAGAAGCGGATACTTGTAAATCATGCGGACACAAACAATATACTGCACAATTTCTTTCCTGGCATATTTCACTGTATCTTGTCAGTGCATTACTACAGAATTAAATAAACATATAATGAAGCACAATAATAAAAACTTTTCACTGAAATGCATAAACCACATTGTCACGTTCCTGTACTGAAAATTCAAGGCACATGATTACCATGAAAACCTCAAATTTATCACACAATCTTTTTGTTTACTCAACACAGGAGAATTCCATTTTACTAAAACGGCCTTAGCCACTTTTAGAAAACATCTATTCAATGTGTGGTAAATAATCCTGGAGGCACAATCCTCACCAACTGTGTCCAGAGTCAAGCAAATGACAGCCTATCGAAAAAATGTCTTCTCTCTTCTTGGTTGGTCTTGATGCAGGATGTAAACCCAGTTGTGTGCACAGACATTTATGGATACAGATAAAAAGAAAGACAAAAGGTCAAGAAGAGGGGTAGAACACATGCACACAATGATTCTGGTTGGTTAATAATTACCTGAGAGCCAATACACAACTGGCAGTTTGGTTCCATCCACAGCATCAGCTGGCAAGTAGATTCCAAACTTCATTGTACAGCCCACGGTTGAACTGGGGACACATAATTATCTGATACTGTACTGCACACAGTCTAGAGACAGATAACATTGTACAGCCGAGGGTTGAACTGGGGACACATAATTATCTGATACTGTACTGCACACAGTCTAGAGACAGCTAACATTGTACAGCCCACGGTTGAAATGGGGACACATAATTATCTGATACTGTACTGCACACAGTCTAGAGACAGATAACATTGTACAGCCCACGGTTGAACTGGGGACACATAATTATCTGATACTGTACTGCACACAGTCTAGAGACAGATAACATTGTACAGCCGAGGGTTGAACTGGGGATACATAATTATCTGATACTGTACTGCACACAGTCTAGAGACAGCTAACATTGTACAGCCCACGGTTGAACTGGGGACACATAATTATCTGATACTGTACTGCACACAGTCTAGAGACAGCTAACATTGTACAGCCCACAGGTTGAACTGGGGACACATAATTATCTGATACTGTACTGCACACAGTCTAGAGACAGATAACATTGTACAGCCAGATAACATTGAGGGTTGAACTGGGGATAATTACATACTGATACTGTACTGCACACAGTCTATTGTACAGCCGACTGATACTGTACTGCACACAGTCTAGAGACAGATAACATTGTACAGCCCACGGTTGAACTGGGGATACATAATTATCTGATACTGTACTGCACACAGTCTAGAGACAGATAACATTGTACAGCCGAGGGTTGAACTGGGGATACATAATTATCTGATACTGTACTGCACACAGTCTAAAGACAGATGGGGATACATAATTATCTGATACTGTACTGCCACAGTCTAGAGACAGATTGAACATGGGCCGAGGGTTGAACTGGGGATACATAATTATCTGATACTGTACTGCACACAGTCTAGAGACAGATAACATGTGCAGCCGAGGGTTGAACTGGGGATACATAATTCTCTGATACTGGCACACAGTCAGAGACAGATGTTGTGATAACACACATAATTCTCTGATACTGTACTGCACACAGTCTAGAGACAGATAACATTGTATGGCACCTGGTCAAACTGTGGATACACAATTATCTGACATTGTATTGCGTATAGTCTAGATACAGATGATACTGTATGGCCCCTGGTCAAACTGTAGACACATAATTATCTCATATTGTATGACACAATGTGTGTTGTCCATCAAGATGATCACTCTTTTTCATCAAGTATGAGTAGGAAGATGACTGATGAGGCTGATGCGGGCCCAAAAAGTTCTTGGACAGTGAGGACAGGGAATGAGCATTGTGCCAAGGAGGGATGATCTCCTGCAGTCGCCTTTCTGTCCATCCTTTTCTTAATAAGTCTTGCTGTTCTGTTTGCTTCACATGTAGCCGCGCGCTTGTGTAGAGCTGCACGCCATATATTTCTGTCTTGAGAGGCAGCCTCCCAATTGGTTGCATGACACATAGTCTAGATACAGATGATATTGTACGGCCCACAGCCACACTGTAGGCATTATCATCATCCTGTTGTACCATTTATTGTCACATAGGTGACAGTCTAATTCTCCTTTCCATCGTATCCTGTTCAATCCTTGGGATATCAAGGATGTCCAGCAGCTTTGGCCTTCCTTACCAATGTTTCCTTCAGGCTTTCTCTCAGATGTCCTTGATTCTTCAATTTGTTGCAGACATACAAATGTAATAGAGATCAAAACCAGGGAGACAAAACCAAACAATTACAGCATCACTATCAGTCAGAGAATACATCATCATCAGGTGCCGGCCAGTACTCACCTCTCATGACTGTAAACCCTCTGATCTCCACCAAAACATTTATTGCTGGACACAAGAGTTAGCTTGGACATCTCCGAGGTCAGTTTTCTGTCAGGTGACAAGGATCAGGTCAAATAAACAAATCACCACTAAAAAAGAAAAAACACACACGCACACACTTGCATACACACACAAACACACATGTATGCACAAACACAAACACACAATGACATTACTGATGATGTGGAAGTGACCACAACATATTGTCACTGAATGTCAGTCTGACCATATACACATAAGACTTCATGTTATGATCCATACAATCTATCTGTTGCATTGTCAGACAATCTTCCTGTTATGATCAATACAATCTATCTGTCGCAATGTCAGACAATATTCCTGTTATGATCCATATAATCTTTTTGTTGCCATTTCTGTGCAGATAATTCTCCTGTTATGATCCATATAATCTATCTGTTGCCATTTCTGTGCAGATAATTCTCCTGTTATGTAGATGCCAGTAAAGTCAAGTCAAGGATCCTGTTTGACACCAGTGGGTGCATCGGGCAGTTCCTGCTAGACTCATATTTTTTGTAATATAACACCAATGAATTTTCTGTGGGTGATCCAACTTTACATCCCAGGACTTTACCTGGCACCTTTATTAGGCACGGTTTACCTAGCTCTTTACGGACATTTAGCCAGTATACTGGCGATTAAGTCTATCTCTTAAAGACGTAAAGCCAGTTTACTGGCTCATGATAGAGACACTCTCATTTTGTTCCATTTGTAGGGTAAACAAACTTTTATGAACAAGTTTTTTAACAATTAGGATTAACAACACGATGTACTTTTATTTGTGATGTTCATTGTGGTCGGTGCATTATTTTGTGATTTAAAAAAAATTATTTAGATGGAATACAATTTCTATGTGATTTTTCTATACTAAATGATAAGGGAAAAGGTCTAGAACTGTTTATACTGCACTATCGTTGATGAATCCCTGCCAGATGGTGACAAAAGTCTTGATATTATGATTGATATCTAAAGGACAAATCTACTAGCGATAATTTAGTTTAGGAAATGAAAATTTTACAAAATATTTCAATTAGATCAATGTTTTGATCAGCTGTTTTTCTGATTTTCGGTTGGTGTGAAAATTGACATGTCATTCAAAAATGATTATAATATCCAAAGTATTTAAAATAATTGTTTCAAATAAAGACTAGCTAATACATAATTGAACAGAGAAGGCGTGTGTATTCTTAGAATTGGATAGCAGTGTTGTTAAACCAGTAAAAAATAAGGTTAGTACACAATTTTTTATGTTTAAAGTTTTCATATTTGTCTAACAACCTTGAATGTTGTGTGATTTTAATAATATTTTGATGTTATACTGACATTTAAGTAGTTTAGATTTATTTTGCACTCATTTATCTTTAATTTGATATATTATAAGTCCCGATACAGCCCATAATTTTTCTTCTGGAAGGTTTTAGCTTTGTCGTGCTGCACTAAAAAAATTCCGCTTAAAATTAAAGCTGTCCAAACCCCAGAAAAAATGGCCGTCCTAAAAGAGCTAGCAGCCATGTTCAATTAAAAAAAAAAAAAAATCAGAACTGCTGCCAGTACTTTTCAGATAACCTTCCTGTTGTGATGCAGAGATCCCTGCTCTCAGGATGATCTGGTCTAAGCTGGGTACCAGGAAATATAAGGGAGGTAAAGGCCATATCATCCATCGAGTGCTGATAGGTGGGTTGTTGTTGTTGTTGTTGTTATCGATCCAGCGGCGCATGAGCTTTCGCCCTTTGGCCCAATGCCATGTAGTGGAATTTGCATGTTTTCACAAGCTGTTCTTTTCCTCCGTACAAGGTGTTCCACTTGTCTGGTCTCGGAGGGAGTAGCGTTCTTCTTGTCTCACTGAGTTTTGGGCACTCAAAGAGATGGTGTTCAACAGTTTCGTAGGGGTAGTTACATAGCTGGCACTCTGGGGAGTGTTGTGGCTGTATTCTGTTTAGGTGTCCATTGAGTGGAGTATGTTGCGTTCTAAGTCTGAAGATGGTGGCCTGGTCCCTTCTTGTTAGATGGTTAATGCTGTCATTAGGATCAGGGCGATAGGTGGGTTAAAAGCTGGGTCCAATGTGCCCGGTGTGTGAAGAGTCGTTTACTTTACCTTTCATTATTTAAATACAGAAGTAATGAACACAGCAGACTAGACAAAGCTGACAGAGATTATTGGCAAATACAGTCAAGTCAGCTGCTAAAACACACACGAGATAGTGCAGAGATAGTGGGGCCAAGCCAAGGGTCAATAAATGTCACTATGTTAATCTGATCCAAAGATAACAGTGCATGCATTAGTGTTGTTGCATCTGAAGAGAGTTAAGAGTTGTAAGGGAGTTTCATCAAGCCTGTGTGTGACTCAAGACATCTTGTTTTAATTACATTTTCTGAAATTTGTTGTATTTGACTGCCGCTAGTCTCCCAGTAAGGCAGCAGTGTTTTGTCCCTCTGTGTCTGGCTTCTGTCTTTTTATCTGCCCAGCCTGGAAGGACATACCAGCAGATGCACTCTGGGTCACTGAAACATGCAAGCCCCGGCACCAATTCAAGGTGGAGACATGCCAAAGGACGTGTGAATTAGTGTTGTTTGTCACCCGTGTGTTGCACCGCCCAAAAGGAAAGCAAACAATAATAACACTAACCACAACACTTGCAGCAACCAAAATACTCAAGGCAAAAAGGTGAGCTATATTGAATCAGGCCCTAATGACATCCTAATAAATCACTCTGCTAATGTGAAGTTCCAATACTGACTTGGCTGATTTCTGAGCTTGGAGACTGGCAGGAGAGCTCTGACAGTCTGCTTGCAGGTGGTGCACAAGCTGGCAGACAAGTCTGGACAGTAAACTTATAAGAGATGAAACCTCTTTTCATGGCTTAGACAACATGATTACCATAGCACCCAGCACTGACTTCAAAGTTAAAATGGCCTTCCTATGATTCACAGCCAACCACCTAAACACTTATTCTTAATATATCTTCAGTGTGATTACTGTCTGACACAGAGACAAACACAAATCCCCAACCTTACCCAGGGCTACTGACTGACTGACACAAATCCCCAACCTTACCCGGGGCTACTGACTGACTGACACAAATCCCCAACCTTACCTGGGGCTACTGACTGACTGACACAAATCCCCAACCTTACTCGGGGCTACTGACTGACACAGACACAAATCCCCAACCTTACTCGGGGCTACTGACTGACTGACACAAATCCCCAACCTTACTCGGGGCTACTGACTGACACAGACACAAATCCCCAACCTTACTCGGGGCTACTGACTGACACAGACACAAATCCCCAACCTTACTCGGGGCTACTGACTGACTGACACAGACACAAATCCCCAACCTTACCCAGGGTTACTGACTGACTGACACAAATCCCCAACCTTACCCGGGGCTACTGACTGACTGACACAAATCCCCAACCTTACTCGGGGCTACTGACTGACTGACACAAATCCCCAACCTTACCCGGGGCTACTGACTGACTGACACAAATCCCCAACCTTACCCGGCGTTACTGACTGACACAGACAAAAAATGACTGACTGACACAGACAGACTAAAATCCCCAACCTTACCCGGGGTTACTGACTGACTGACACACAGACAGCCACAAATCCCCAACCTTACCCGGGGTTACTGACTGACTGACACACAAACAGCCACAAATCCCCAACCTTACCCGGGGTTACTGACTGACTGACGCAGAGACAGCCACAAATCCACAACCTTACCCGGGGTTACTGACTGACACACAGACAAACACAAATCCCCAACATTTATCCGGGGTTACTGACTGACTGACATAGAAACAAATCCCCAACCTTACCCAGGGTTACTGACTGACTGACATAGACACAAATCCCCAACCTTACCCGGGGTTACTGACTGACTGACACAGACACAAATCCCCAACCTTACCCGGGGTTACTGACTGACTGACACAGACACAAATCCCCAACCTTACCCGGGGTTACTGACTGACTGACACAGACACAAATCCCCAACCTTACCCGGGGTTACTGACTGAGACTTGTCTGCAGTTCTGCTGCAACACTGGCCGACGCTCCCAAACACAGAGAGCACGTAATCCTTGAAATTTGTTTGCCAGCACAAGAGTACGATACATAGGTACCGCAAATATTCTCCTGTGTTTGCGTCAGTCGCCAGACACAACAAATATACAACAAAGAGTTCACCTTCTTGTAGTGAAACCAAACAAACAACAATCCGACGAGACGGTGGCAGTCAGGCGTCCATCAGCCGTCAGATGAACCGGTAGTGACCCCGTGAACTTTGACCCAGAAGCCAGCGTGTTTTATCAGACTTCAGACCTTACGACCGGGCTGTTCAACTATCGGCCCGCGGGTCAAATCCGGCCCTCGGAGGCCTAGCAAGTGACTCGCGGATCATTGCAAGTTCTGTTGTATTAATTATCTTGCTATACTGTGGCTGGGGTCTCTGGCGATCACCTATTTAAAAATGTTGGTCCATGAGGAAAATGTAAGCACCCCGTGTGGGTTCCGAGGTTCCATTGTGGGGGAAAACAAGTATAGAGCCCACTGTTAAATAGCTCTATCGTAAGTCATTCCTCTTCCCATCTTTCTCGTTAATAGCTTAGGATGTTGATGCAGAAACGGGCTACAGGTTGTCGCTTTACTCCATCAGCTGGTATTTTATCTGAAGATATACGGGCTTTTTTAGTTCATTGTCCAGTTGTGCCATTCTATGTCACATAGGGCTCACAGTCTGTTCCTTATTTACACTCTCCCCTTGCAATCATTTCAGTCTCATGGATGGAATCGAGTCCAGCACCTTTAGCATCAGCCATGCCACCCTAAACACCGGAGTTTAAAGGATACCAACCCCCCCCCCCCCCCCCCGATGCTGCCCCTGGTTAGGCCTTCTCTTCTACCATTGACCTCAGCAAGGTTTGCAAGGATCATTTGTGCAGCTCTCCCAATGCATTGTACAAGTTGGTGTTCATTTCTGTTAGGTTGCTCCTGACGATGTCGCTTCATCCCTGAGACATCTCATCTCTGTTAAGATCTTCCACTCATTAGTTGTAGTAAGGGTCCATGTTTGGCACTGGTAGCACAATGTAGGCCAAAAAGCTGTTCTTTGGTTGACAGAGGTATCATTTTTCTATGCGTTGGAAGCAGTTTTAATTGACCAATAATGGATTTCCTTTCGCACATCACATTTTGATTTCTCTACACATTCTTTCATCTGAAGTGAAAAAATGACCCTTGATATTTAAATTCACTCTGTTTTATTTCTGTGTTATTTATTTTAATTGATATGGTTTCCTCTTGTCTGCCTATTACCATTACCTCTGTCCCATCAATGCTTATCTTCAAATTATATTTCTCACACTTTGTATTGACTTGGTCTATAAACTTGGTCTATATGGTTCTGAAAACTCTTCTGTTTCAGCTTGGTCTTCTGTAAATAAACATTCTGAGAGATTCTTTTCTTCACTTTCTGCATATATTGTCAATGTATTTTATAAAAAGCAGGGAAGACGGTTAGGCCGACACTATAACAATTGTAAGTTCAGGCAGAAATGGCAGGTTTTATGGATTGACTGGCAATGAAGATCTTCCCCACCAATATCATCTAGACCATATTAGAACAGCAGCAAATGAAAGAACAACCAATCATTAAACAATTATTTTTCTATTTCATGTTTATTCTCTTTTGAATTGATTATTTTATTCAAACAAATAAACTTACAAATATACACATTTACAAATATACATATAGATTTACAGATATACAAAGAGATTTGCCACACATATTTCACAATACTTCAGTAATTCACGCAGACATAACATCCCACATATAATGCTGCAGAAGATGATATGTAAGGTACAGAAGAGGTAGAGCAATGAGAAGCACTTGGTCTGACAGATATTTTTGCTTTCAATCACAGAAGAGACTTAGGTTGGCACATACAAAGTAAAATAAACTACACATTGAGCATTGTTGGAAGTAAGTAAACTGACAAGACGACACGCTACAAACTTTCTGTTGTCTAGTGTAAGTCAAGTAAGGGACATTTGTTCATGCTTCAGTGCATAGGACATATAGTGCCAGTCACAGTTTGATAGACCAATCAGTATTCAAACATCATGTCAGCACCTTTACTTTCCTGGTCATTTCCATGGTCCCCATCAAAGACTAGGTCAACTTGAAAGCCCATTTCCTAGTTTGCTCTTTAGTATGCTCTTTAATTTCTACTATTTGGTAAATCTACTTAAGTGTTGATCATTGTACAATTTAATTTATCACATGGTGTTGAGTGATGCAAGCCTTACTGCTGATGTTTCAAGACTTCATGAGGAATGTTGGCCACCACACAGCCAAAAGTGGACATGACTGTCGGCAACTCTTGACCTTCCGACCAGACCCACGTCTCCCTGTCTCCTTCTTGCTTGAGCCAGCAGATGCCAGCCATCCAGCTCTTGTCATCCTCGCCACCAACAACCAGAATTGTTTCTCCATACTTTACCACTCCTGGAGGTAAAACAGACAATGGTGAGAATACTTTCAAGAAATATAATTTATTAACGACACTTTATTCAACTGAAATATTAAATAATGTATCTTCTTCTTCACGTTCACCAGCTGTAAAATCTGGCGGAAAGTTCCAGTTGTTTGTCCACTTCTGAAATGCAGTCCTGTTCCAGAACCTGAGTGTTGCATGTGTATCCGTTTTACAGATCTGACTCATTTTTATGCAGACTGCTAGTTCTTTGCTTCTCAGGCAGATGCACTTCGACTTTGAAGGAAGCTCCCAATTAGTCGACTCTTATGACATCTTTTGGGTAGGCAGTGTGGTCTATTCTTGTTTTCCCTTTAATAGGGCCCTGGAACCCAAACGGGGAAGAATAATGCATCAAAAGTTAGTTGGTTAATAGATTATTCTCACTGCACATCAGACAAGTCCATTAGAGCTATGATAGCATCTTCATACATATCAATTTCATCTCCATTATTTGCAACGTAAACGTTGATGCGCTTTACAAATTAATGTGAAGTCGATGTAATAAATTCCCACTGCCGCAAATCTTAACAGTCACTCTTTATGTCCTATGTGTGCAGACATTAGGGACACCCTGAGGTCATCATTATCAAGTGCCTTGACAGCTGGCGTTCATGCATCTCCACAGATCTTGGTCTTTGGTGTTCTTGATCAATTCTGACAGTCCTTACCAGACAAGGCTGTCTGAAGACATCCACTGACGTCGTTTAATGAATTAAATCTGTAATTGTGCCTGAAAACCTGGGAAGATAAGTAGTGGTTTCCCATTGCCTTCCACATCCACATGGGGTTCTTTTACCTCTACCTTTGACAGTAATTTCCGACAGTCAGGACAAGTGAGTGTCCTGCTCTGATCAGCTGCAGAGTTGTCCACTTATTCCGGTGGATACTTGGTCCCCAGAGCTGTGTTAGCCACACCGGTGGATACTCGGTCCCCAGAACTGTGTTAGCCACACCGGTGGATACTCGGTCCTCAGAGCTGTGTTAGCCACACCAGTGGATACTCGGTTCCCCAGAGCTGTGTTAGCCACACCGGTGGATACTCGGTCCCCAGAACTGTGTTAGCCACACCGGTGGATACTCTGTCCCCAGAACTGTGTTAGCCACACCGGTGGATACTCGGTCCTCAGAGCTGTGTTAGCCACAATGGTGGATACTCGGTCCCCAGAACTGTGTTAGCCACACCGGTGGATACTCGGTCCTCAGAGCTGTGTTAGCCACACCGGTGGATACTCGGTCCCCAGAACTGTGTTAGCCACACCGGTGGATACTCGGTCCCCAGAGCTGTGTTAGCCACACCGGTGGATACTCGGTCCCCAGAACTGTGTTAGCCACACCGGTGGATACTCGGTCCTCAGAGCTGTGTTAGCCACACCAGTGGATACTCGGTCCTCAGAGCTGTGTTAGCCACACCGGTGGATACTCGGTCCCCAGAACTGTGTTAGCCACACCGGTGGATACTCGGTCCTCAGAGCTGTGTTAGCCACACCGGTGGATACTCAGTCTTCAGAGCTGTGTTAGCCACACCGGTGGATACTCGGTCCCCAGAACTGTGTTAGCCACACCGGTGGATACTCAGTCCTCAGAGCTGTGTTAGCCACACCGGTGGATACTCGGTCCCCAGAACTGTGTTAGCCACACCGGTGGATACTCGGTCCCCAGAACTGTGTTAGCCACACCGGTGGATACTCAGTCCCCAGAACTGTGTTAGCCACACCGGTGGATACTCGGTCCTCAGAGCTGTGTTAGCCACACCGTGGTGTGTTGCCTATCCTCCACGAGGTGCAGTTAGAATTTTCCCTTAAATGAGTTATGAGACCATATTGGCATTTCCCCAACCACTCTGGTAGCCCTCCATAAAAAAAACCAGGTAAAAAAAAACCCACTTAAACACTGCAATACAGTCCCTCAAAATTTCCCATGTGGATTCCGGGACAAACCCACTGCCCCCCCCCCCCCCCTCTTTGAGAGTGTTTCCTCTGAAGTCAGTATGCTGCCTAAGGGGCAAGGAACCAACAGTCACTTAACAAATAAGCCAAATCTGTGAAATGGATATACATTACATGCAAAAGCTCTAGTTCTGGAAGAAAATAAAAGTCAAGAAAAGGATGAACAACCAGATCTTGCATCAGGCGGGCGCAGGAGTTAACAGCCGGTCAATGCGGAGAAGAACAAGACACCCCCCTCCTTTTCCGAGTGCTGGAATGATCCAGAGAGGTGGCAGTATACATGGCCGCTGAAAGCTGTCACACAAACACAAGACATATATACCTACCAGCTCCACAAAGGGCATTAGCCAGCGAGGGTCCCACAGACCACACAGAGGCTTCAGGATCAAACACCTCCACGGACGTCACACAGTGCTCCGGGAGGTACTCCTTCCTCCACTTGTCACTGAGAGCAGCATTTCCACCTGAGGAACCAGCAAAGTCACGTCATTCATATATGGAAAATCTCTTATCAAAGACTGAACTCACTCATATACAGGGCTACAAAACACTGGGGTACGTTCAAGAAAGGATCCATGCCACTGATGTCAGAATCTACCCAACAATATCTTTTCCCCCTGTACTACAGTGCAGACTGCTTAAGATGAACATGTATGTGGCCAATTTCTGTTGTAAAGAACAATTTGTTTATCTCTGGCAATTTTTTAATGTTTAAATTCTTATTTGGAAAAGAGGAATTTCTGATAAGGACCATTTCTTGGGTCCCTGGTGAGTTCTCCTTATCAGGCCTGCACTGTAATATTTAAATACGAGTTGTGGTAGGCCAGATATCCGCCTGCTGGCCCACAAGTCTCAGGCTCGAACCTGCACTGAGACGTTATTTCCACAATGAACTTTGGCTCTCATGTTGACCCAGCCTTAAACAGGTGCCAGGTATTGCCCTGGGAGGTAAAGGTGGCCGGCATGATGTTGACCACATTCACTGAGTGCTGGATGGTCACAAGAAACACCAGTCAAGCATCTAATGTCTTATTTGAGATATGTCTTTGATTAGCTGACTTGTTTATCATACACTCGATTTGAGTTAAGCTGAGTTGAGCTGAGCTGAGTCAAGAATTTACATCAAATCATCTGGGGCAATCCCATGTGCACTCCATCTTCATCTTCAGCAGCCAGCGCAGAGCTTCAATACTAATAGTAACAGATGTGTGACTAGCGAAAAAATATTGTCCCGTACTTTACTTTCTGAATAAAACAGCTGTGTATTTGCTGGGTGGTTTATGAGGCAACTTTACATTCAGTGATTTCAACACTGCTTTCTGAATGGTATGAGGCATCATATCATTGTTACCTCAGCACAACGTTGTCAATATTTACTCAACTTTTCAGTCATTTACTCCAGCAACTTCCTAATTAAAAATGGTACATTAAAACAACAAAACATCAATATAACATGGACACACAATCATACCAATATTTACCTGCGCTCCTTCACATACAAATAAATGCAACATAACACGGTCACATTAAGAAAACATTGGCAAACTGTCATTACATCAAGAAAACATTGACAAACTGTCATTACATCAATGAAACATATCTAACACTGGCATACAATCATATCAAACAAATGTCATACAATATTGACCTCCAAATATATCAACAGAACACTAAGATAACATCGGCACACTGTCATTACATCAAGAAAACATCCAGATAACACAGTCGTCACATCAACAAAACATCCAGATAACACTGGCACACTTTTGTCACATCAACACACCTATAATGTAAATCTTGTCTTTGAAGACAACACTGCCAGCCAGAACCCGAGGGGTTTTCATTGGAGGAAGTTCCAGCCAACAATCGGACTGTGGATCATATCTGTGGAGCAAAACACACATTACAAAACATGTCAAAGTGTTGGTGCCATCTCCCACAATCTTCTTCTTTTCATTTAGATGAGAAATCCACAGGTCTCTTCTTCTTCTTCTTCCTCTAGTTTATCAGCTGTAATCTCTGACAGAAAGTTCTGGTTGTTCATCAATTTCTGCACTATTGTCCAGTTTCAGGAATTGAGTTTTGCATTCACATCCTTTTTACAGATCTGACTTATGTGAACGCAAACTGTTGATGCTAACTGTTGATGTTAACTGCTGATGCTAACTGTTGATGTTAACTGTTGATGTTAACTGTAAATGCTAACTGTTGATTACTTGCTTCTGAGGCAGATACATTCCAACTTTGAAGGAAGCCCCCAGTTAGCCGAATCTTACAACCTGCTTTTTCTTTGGAAGGCAGTGGGCCAACTCTTGTTTTTCCACACAATACCACAGGTCTCTGTGAAGGCTGTGGTGTGAGCATGTTCTCCTCTGATGTCTCTGTGAAGGCTGTGGTGAGACGCATGTCCTCCTCTGATGTCTCTGTGAAGGCTGTGGTGCGACATACGTCCTCCTCTGATCCACACAGCTTGAGTTCCACCCAAAGGTTAACTGGTCAGACCTGAGAGCTCTCTACTGCATGTAGAGAGCATATCTGCAGCACATGCTGAGTGTTCTGGGGTGTCTGTCCACATGCTGAGTGTTCTGGGGTGTCTGTCCACATGCTGAGTGTTCTGGGGTGTCTGTCCACATGCTGAGTGTTCTGGGGGTGTCTGTCCACATGCTGAGTGTTCTGGGGTGTCTGTCCACAGGCTGAGTGTTCTGGGGTGCCTGTCCACATGCTGAGTGTTCTGGGGTGCCTGTCCACATGCTGTTCTGGGGTGTCTGTCCACAGGCTGAGTGTTCTGGGGTGTCTGTCCACAGGCTGAGTGTTCTGGGGTGCCTGTCCACATGCTGAGTGTTCTGGGGTGCCTGTCCACAGGCTGAGTGTTCTGGGGTGCCTGTCCACATGCTGAGTGTTCTGGGGTGCCTGTCCACATGCTGAGTGTTCTGGGGTGCCTGTCCACATGCTGAGTGTTCTGGGGTGCCTGTCCACATGCTGAGTGTTCTGGGGTGCCTGTCCACATGCTGAGTGTTCTGGGGTGTCTGTCCACAGGCTGAGTGTTCTGGGGTGTCTGTCCACATGCTGTTCTGGGGTGTCTGTCCACATGCTGTTCTGGGGTGTCTGTCCACATGCTGTTCTGGGGTGTCTGTCCACAGGCTGAGTGTTCTGGGGTGCCTGTCCACAGGCTGAGTGTTCTGGGGTGCCTGTCCACATGCTGTTCTGGGGTGTCTGTCCACAGGCTGAGTGTTCTGGGGTGTCTGTCCACATGCTGTTCTGGGTTGTCTGTCCACAGGCTGAGTGTTCTGGGGTGTCTGTCCACAGGCTGGGTGTTCTGGGGTGTCTGTCTACATGGTGGGTGTTCTAGGGTGCCTGTCTACATGGGCACTGTTCTGAGCCTCCATCTTGCTTTTCCCATACATCTGCTTGGAGAGTCTGTTGTGTTCAGCTCTCAATCTAAATCATAATCAACCTACATGAAGTCCTTTAAAATAGATAAGAACAAAAGTGATAGATGAGTAAAATAGATAAGTACAAAAGTGATAGATAAGTACAAAAGTGATAGATGAGTACAACAGTAATAGATGAGTACTACAGTGATAGACAAGTACAACAGTGATAGACAAGTACAAAAGTGATAAATGAGTACACAAGTGATATATGAGTACAAAATTGATATATGAGTACAAAAGTGATATTACACTAGAGTAAAGAAGAATTAAACTAACAGATCGGTGTAGCTTTGTTGGTAGCAATTCTAATGGCCGAGGAAACACAATGAGTCTATGATATACACTGACAAGGCAACGGCAGCTTTTAAAAGCCTGAACAAACTCTGGAATTCTCAAAATCAAATTGTTTTATAACCAAAATACTTGTATATATTGTAAATTCTAACATTATTTCAATTAACATTATTTCAGTTAACATTATTTAAGTTAACACTATTTCAGTTAACATTATTTCAGTTAACATTATATCAGTTAACATTGTTTCAGTTAACAAACATTATTTCAGTTAACATTTGCCAGTGAAAGCTGAAGAACTACTAAAACTATCTGCACAACCACTGGTCTCTTCACTGATAAGACAACAAAGATAGCGATATAACAGGCACATCCTGAAAGGAAAACCAAGGACAACCACCAAACAGGCTTTGAAATGACAAACAAATGGACTGAGGAGATGATAACGTCCAAGACAAGGACACTGGTGAGAGAGGCCAAAGGTGGTGGGCTGAACTCCATCCATGATATTGAACAGACTGCAAAAACAGAATAGAGAAAAAGAAAGCATATGTCTTCTTCTTCTTTTGTCAATATCTGCTTTTGCTGCTAGACTTCACCAGATGATCGGCAGCCGAGCCAGGGCGTGCTAGTCGCTTCATATGCTATGATGTTATGCAGTCTCAAGGTGTCAGTGACTCCTTCAATCCAGATTCTTCTTCGTCTTCCTCTGCCTCATGGTGTTGCGATTTTCAGGTTTTACGCTCCTGCTGCTGGCATCATTGGTTTTATTCTCATTAGATGGCCAAACCATTTGATTCTTGGCTCAATAAATTTGACGATGGGTGTTGTTCCAACAGTTCTTGTGATCACGTCATTTCTCACTCGATCTCTTCTGGTTTTATTCATAACCATTCTCAGACATCTCAACTCACAGGCGATTAGTTTGTGTTTTTTTTGGTCAATGTCCAAGTCATATGTGATCTATAAATACCACAACAAGGTGATAATAAATGATTATATAAAGATGACACAAAGAATGATACAAATGACGATATAAAGGATGATGCAGAGACTCACTGCCAAGCCTGGTTGCTGATATCTGTTTTTGTTTCTCCGCCGAAAACGTACAATCTGCCCTTGTACGAGACACAGGTCATGAACCGAAGGGGCTTAGGTAGGGCATGAACAACTGTCCAGGTGTTAATGTGAGGATCGTAGCGCTCTACCGAGGCCAGGATATCGGCTCCATCATGTCCTCCAACAGCATACACATACCTGAACAACAAAGGAACATCAAAGATTATTAAACATGCATATTAATGAAATGATGTTACTTAATTTTGCCATTTGATTATTATAACCAGATAAATGAAGGTAAACAAACCAAACTAAATAAAGAAAGCAATTATGGATGTTGTATTTATTCCAACATTAAGCTACCAGTGCCAAACATGGACACTATCTAAAGCCCATATACACAAAATTACCACCTGCGAGATGAGGTGCCTGAGAAAAGCAGCCAACCTAACCATCTGAGATCGAGTGAATAATGAAACTATCAGGCAAATTGTGGGAACAACACCTTGTACTAGATTCATCGAGAAACAGCAGATCAAGTGGTTTGGCCATCTCGTTAGAATGCAGCAAGATCAAATACCATCACAAGCACTACATCTCAGAAGATCAAATACAAGAGCAAGAAGACGGCCGCGAAAAATATGGATCGACAACATTAAAGACACTCTACGCCTTCACGGCATGACAATAGCCAGTGGCAGCCAACGTGCACTGGATCGCAAATTATTCCTCCCCACGACGCTTAACGGCAGAAGTGGTTCATGATGATGATGATGCATGCAATTCTACATAAACCAAAAACCAAATAAATGAAAGCACTTATGTATGGTGTATGGGGTGTAGACAATTTCACATAAACCAGATCAAATCAATCACTGACCCGTCCACAATCACAAGTGAGAATTGGGATCTGGGCGTCTGCATCCGAGCTTTGACTTTCCAGGATGCCTCCGTCTGGTCAAACACGTAGAAATTGTGGGATACTCCCTCGGTCATGATGGAGCCTCGGTAGTTGATCTTACGGACAGCACCACCTCCCAGGTAGATGAGATTGTCTCCGGCAGACGCAACACCTTTAAAGAGAAATATGATGCTGTCTGTCAGCGATTCAATGTCATCAACACTAATATCTAGTGTGTGGATTCCGTGTGGGCTCTTGAGCCCACTGTGGGTGGGTGGGGGCAGGAGGGAGAAGATAATCACACTAACAGACAAATCTTAAATGGCAGTTAAGGATTTGCTACAGTCAGATAGGTTTAGTGGAAAGGAGCAGATATCACAGCCTAGCTGTAAACCAAACCATTAAATATCAACTACAGTTTTAAGGGGGGGGGGGGGGAATAAGAATATTGTGGACAAGTAAGAGATTTGTTATTTACCCACATTCAGGGGTTTTGATTGATTTCTCTGTCTAGATAGTTTCCCCACATTCAGGGGTTTTGATTGATTTATCTGTCTAGATAGTTTCCCCACATTCAGAGGTTTTGATTGATTTTATGTGTGTGTGTGTGTATATGTGTGTGTGTGCCTGTTGCCAACAAATAAACAAGACTGCGGCTCTGCTGAAGTCAGATGTCCTAGTGGAGAGGTAGCCTAGCTGTAAGGCAAAACACAACATGGCAACGGCAGTTTTAAAGAAACAAGGAGAAGAAAGGAGAAGAAGAAAGAGAAGGAGAAGAAAGAGAAGGAGAAGAAGAAGAAGAAAGAGAAGGAGAAAAAGAAGAAGAAGAAAGGAGGAAGAGGAGGAGAAAAGAATGTTGACAACAAGTAACAGATTTTTTCCCACTGAAGAGTTTATTTGTCTAGATATTTTTTCTTACAGTTAAAAATATTCTTATCATTCCTAATCTGCTTTTGTTTTCAAATTTGATTTTGCCAACAAATAAACATGTTGTTGAATGTTGAATTAAGAATTGATATCACAGCACTCAAGACAACCCCATAAGCGCTCTTTCCCCATTTTCAGCAGCAAAGCAAAGAGTTCCAGTTCTGATGGCACCAGTAACTGTCTGACTGTATATCTGTCTTGCTTCTCCCTGAGTGTTGAGCACCGGCCTGTTGAGCACCGGCCTGTTGAGCACCGGTCTGTTGAGCACCGGTCTGTTGAGCACCGGCCTGTTGAGCACCGGCCTGTTGAGCAACGGCCTGTTGAGCACCGGCCTGTTGAGCACCGGCCTGTTGAGCACCGGCCTGTTGAGCACCGGCCTCTGGGGCAACGGCCTGTTGAGCAACGGCCTGTTGAGCACCGGTCTGTTGAGCAACGGCCTGTTGAGCACCGGTCTGTTGAGCAACGGTCTGTTGAGCAATGGCCTGTTGAGCACCGGCCTGTTGAGCACAGGCCTGTTGAGCAACGGTCTGTTGAGCACCGGCCTGTTGAGCACCGGCCAGATCCCCAGACCGATATTATCTATCTGTGCCCCCTCACAGTTCAATCGCTCCCAAAGAGCCCTCACAACACCCAGCTTGTCATACATCAGTTCACTACCAAGCAGTGCAGAACCGGCCAGTCTTTCTGCCTGCTCATTTCCCAACACACAGGCATAACCAGGAGAAAAAAATAAACATAACAAGTGCGACTCTACGGCTTAGAAGTTAGTTAACTCTTTCGGCCCTAAGGACTGCATCACACATAGATTCCTACCTAGAAGTTCAATAAACACTGGATGCACCTATTATATGTCTGGCAATACCACCCTTTGGTTTCTGAAACAAAACCCCCTGAAACTGAAAAGAGTCATTTCATGATGACCGGGGAAAGCTAACTCAATAAATGCCTGCAGAAGTCAAGATGTGTGGGCCAAAAGGTGCAAATATCCCAGCAATACTGTAAATGGGCACAACTCAATCACATCTTCGGAGGAACACAGAAGAAGAAGAATTGTTATACTCAAGGTTAACCAAGGTTTCAAGAATTTTATGATGCAACACTCAAGGTTTACCAGGGTTTGAAGAATTTCATGATGCAATACTCAAGGTTTACCAGGGTTTGAAGAATTTCATGATGCAACACTCAAGGTTTACCAGGGTTTGAAGAATTTCATGATGCAACACTCAAGGTTTACCAGGGTTTGAAGAATTTCATGATGCAACACTCAAGGTTTACCAGAGTTTGACTCCTGCTGTGGGCAGTGTAGAAAAAAGACAGTTACCAAAGCTTTCAGACAGTGGTTTCAGAATCAAATCACATAGTATTCCCTTTGTTGGTAGAAGAAACACTGTTGCCACATTCCAATGTGGAGACTGCACAATTTTTGTCAAAAATATGAGACAAATATTTCCACAAGGTAAACAAACAACTGTTTCCTGGGCAAACAAACAATTGTTTACCTGGTGTGTACAAGCTCTGCGGAAGCTTACAGATGTGCATCACCTCTCCCGTCTTGGGCAGCAGCATCTCCATACTGCTGTACTTCTTGAGCACATCCTCCGTGTATGGGTTGGCAATTATCATGACACCCCTCTCGTACACCATTCCTCGACGAGGCATCAGCTTCACATCCATCTCATGCTGCCGATTCTAACAGGAAAAGAACTTACACAGATATAATACATACAACATGCACCAACACACTTATACACACTTTCTTTCAGTAGAAATGCAAAAAGATGCTAATATCTTCAGAGAGCCTCAAGATATTACAGTGATTCAAACAGCCTTAATATGTAACAGTGATTCAAGCAGCCTATAATCTGTTGTGATTTAAACAGCCTCAATCTGCTACAGTGATTTAAACAGCCTCAATCTGCTACAGTGATTCAAACAGCCTCAATATGCTACAGTGATTCAAACAGTCTCAAGCTAAGACCATGATTCAGCTTTAAGCAATTAGTGAGAATTACCATTACAGCACTCCGGACAGGTCCACAGGTGCTCCCATCTCCTTCTCAGAATCCCCACAAGTGTAAAATGACTCCTGATGCCAGTTCTGTGTTGATTAAAAAACATCTTCTCCCTTTGGTGAAATGTTCATTTCTTGCAGATCCAAGTTGCACCCCCCCCTGTCCATCAGCCTAGACAGGGATATGGAATCATGCTTTTTGGCATTAATAAAACTGCTTCTGCCCAGTATCAAAACAGCCACAGCAACTGCAGTGTCTGCAAGATAATCTGCACGCTTGTTTCCTCAAACACCCGTATGATCTGGCACAAAGATAGTAGGGCCAGCCATTTGTGAAGTACTTAATGATACAATCTATTTCTGTCTGATGAACCTAGCCTGCATTTTCTTAAGCATATTTTTTTGAAGCTATTTTAGTGTTTGAAACAGTCTCAAGCTGTGTCAGTCATTCAAACTGTCTCAAGCTGTGACAATCATTCAAACAGTCTCAAGCTATGACAATCATTCAAACAGTCTCAAGCGGTGACAATCATTCAAACAGTCTCAAGCTGTGACAGTCAAACAGTCTCAAGCTGTGACAGTCAAACAGTCTCAAGCTATGACAATCACTCAAACAATCTCAAAATATGACAATCATTCAAAATGTCTCAAGCTATGACAATCATTCAAACTGTCTCAAGCTATGACAATCATTCAAACTGTCTCAAGCTATGACAATCATTCAAAATGTCTCAAGCTATGATAATCATTCAAACTATCTCAAGCTAAGACAATATTTCAAAATGTCTCAAGCTATGACAATCATTCAAACTGTCTCAAGCTATGACATCATTCAAACTGTCTCAAGCTATGACATCATTCAAACTGTCTCAAGCTATGACAATCATTCAAACTGTCTCCAGCTATGACAATCATTCAAACTGTCTCAAGCTATGACAATCATTCAAACTGTCTCAAGCTATGACAATCATTCAAAACAGTCTCAAGCTTTGACAATCATTCAAAATGTTTCAAGCTATGACAGTCAGTCAAACAGTCTCAAGCTGTGACAGTAGGTCAAACTGTCTCAAGCTATGACAATCATTCAAACTGTCTCAAGCTATGACAATCATTCAAACAGTCTCAAGCTGTGACAGTCAAACTGTCTCAAGCTATGCGAATCAGTCAAGCCATGGCAGTGATTTAAACAGTTTCACAAAGAAATGGCAATTACAGGAAATCATCACAAGTAAATACATTTAGCTAATACAGTCATGAGAACAAGAGACAAACCAACAACAGCAAGATTATATAAAGTTTCTAGCAGCAATATCAGCGACAATCAGAGAAAGGTCTCGACAACCACTGGTAACAGCAGTAATGAGGGAGGGAGAGAGAGAGAGAGAGAGAGAGAGAACGAACAAACTTTTTTTTCAAAGGGTCATAAATTGGGCACACAGGTCTGTCTTATATTTGGCCCTTCCAAGCACTCATCTTTTAGACCATGTTATCAATAATGCATACTCACATCACATCATACACACTCCGAACATACACGTACACATACACTCTTAAAATAGAGAGAGAGAGAGAAGGGGGAGGGGTGGTGATATACTGGGCACAACCGGTGAAAAAGCAAGCAATCAAATACCAAACAGGGAATGGAATAGGAAACAAACAAAAAAATTAACAAGACAAGATGTTCAAGAAAAACTCTCAAAGGAATTATGATAAACAGAGGTCAAAGGTGAGGGATCCATCCACAATATTGAAAGGAATGGAGAAACAGAATGTAGGCCACATACGACTTATAAACAGTGCCACAGGATGATGATGATAAGTGACAGCCTCCCACCTTGAGCATATGGTAGCACGTAATGGTGTTGAGCAAGGCCACAATCTCTGGGTTGTCCCGCAGCAGCAGGTTGGTCTTGATTTTATCACAGAAGTAATAGGAGCTAATGTTGGCAAACCTGACACATCTCATCACCTGGTGATAGGATAAAATACACTGTATGGTCTTGGATGATCAAGGGATAACATACTCTGTATGGACTTGAATGCTCAAGGGATAACATACTCTGTATGGACTTGGATGGTCAAGGGATAACATACACTGTATGGGCTTGAATGCTCAAGGAATAACATACTCTGTATGGACTTGAATGGTCAAGGGATAACATACTCTGTATGGACTTGAATGGTCAAGGGATAACATATGCTGTATGGACTTGGATGGTCAAGGGATAACATACTCTGCATGGACTTGGATGGTCAAGGGATAACATACTCTGTATGGACTTGGATGGTCAAGGGATAACATACTCTGTATGGACTTGGATGGTCAAGGGATAACATACTCTGTATGGACTTGGATGGTCAAGGGATAACATACACTGTATGGGCTTGAATGCTCAAGGAATAACATACTCTGTATGGACTTGAATGGTCAAGGGATAACATACTCTGCATGGACTTGGATGCTCAAGGGATAACATACGCTGTATGGACTTGGATGGTCAAGGGATAACATACTCTGCATGGACTTGGATGCTCAAGGGATAACATATCAAGATAACACACAAAGGTCATCATCTTCATGTAGCAGATCTTTTGCAGAACGTCGCTCTCATCACAGTCTGCCTGAAAGAAACCCGGTCTCTCGCCAGCTCTCCTGCTTCATGTACTTTCATACTCAAGGAGTCACTTATATCCTGTGCCCATCTTCGTGTTGGTTGGCCCCTGCCCCTCCTTCTTGGCATCGTGCCGTCTGCTATCATTTTTTTCCAATCCATCGTAGCGTTTGATATAACCAAAATATTTCAGCTTCCGAGACAGGATGCTGTTTATTAGCCAATCTTCCTTGATTTTCAGATCTTTCAAGATGTCAGTATTTCTCCTCTTCTTTGTCAAAGATATTCTGAGAAACTTTCTATAGTATTTCAACTCAAAAGCCCCTATTCTCTTTCTTGAGGACTGTGAGATAGTCCACACACAAAGATAACACAGAAATAACATAGTGACAACACATGCTGTCTGGACTAGGCTGGTGAATAATTAAGGGTCTCCAACACTAACGTGACTATGTGACCTGGGAATAAAGTCTGGCAAAGCACTTTTATGCCATTTTTTAAATCAAGATAGGAGAATTTATAACCACCTTGGTATGGAAACAATCAGTAGAACTACACAAGGATGGCTGATGCATTGGAGGACTGAGCAGGCATGGACAATGCCTAATGTAAGTGATGTCGATCGTGATAACATTTTCAGCATTCTTCAGCTGCCCAAGAGTACTTAGCATGCTGTGGTTTACAGCTAAACTGTGATATCTGTACTTTCAACCTAACAGTTCAGCATACACCTATTACCTGCCTTTTACAACATGCTTGTTAGAGGAGAGACACTGGGTCTATTCCACTTCTTTCCCAAACGGGGCCCTGGACCCACAAGGAGATCCCTGCCAGTAAAAAAGGAAATCTATTTGTGCAAATGAACCAGATAAACGACAGTTGAATCTACCTCAGCTAAACTCTGCTTGCGACTGTCCTGGTCTTCTTCCACCCAAGCCATGCAAGCTTCGTAAACAATTTCCTCCATGGTGACGTTCAGGTCGTCATCGCTGACAATCTCCACCAGCTTGTCCACCGGCAGACTCAGAAACTCCTGCTGCTTACACAGCAACAAGAACTGCCAACAAAGTCATGGAAACAATGTTAGTGCACAAACCTATTAGGGCGACAGGAAGGAACAAACGTGGTTGAGTAATAAGCAGAGAGGTAGTCAAACAATCAGGTGCCACCTCCACAATAAAGGATCTCAAACAAGGTATGTCTTTTATCCAGCTTGTACACTCACTCAGACTGTTGGTAGTCCACCTCTTAAGGTCAGTCTCCCACTTGTATCGCTGTCTGCCTTTTTTTTTAAAATATGGTTAAAACGTTCTTATTTTTCTTTCCTTCAGCAACAATGTTTATACACAAAACAAGTGATAGATTGAAAAATGAAATACAGTTAAGGACAATTAGCAAAAGAAGCAATTTAAAAATAAAAAAAAGCACAAAACATTTTCAGCAAGTGTCGTAAATCATAAAAGAATAACACAAAGACAAACACTGTTATACAATAAATACAAAACTACTCACATGCATATATGCACAAACAATCACAAACTCTCAGGCACAAAAGCACACACATTAACAAACTAACTTCCTGTGTGGGTTCCGTGTTTCCATTTCGGAGAACACAGAAAAGACCTATTGGCTCTCTAACAAGCATGTCCTAGGTGACACCCTATTAAAAGTGTTTCCCTCAGACTGCATGTGCCTGAGAGGCAAGCAGCCAACAGTCTGCACACAAATAGATTTATAAAACGGATGTGCATGTAAAACAGAAATTCTGGATCAAGATGACAGTCCAGGAGTGGACAAAAACTAGAACTTTCCGCCGGAGTTTACAGCAGGTGAATGGGGAGGACAAGGTACTCATAGCAGATGCCTACAGAACCACCGAAATCAAATTAGTAACAAAGGGTAAGAATATAATATAAAAATAAACGCTACGAAAACAGAGACAATGATGAAAGGAAGACAAAGACAATTTAGAAATAAAATTAAAAATACAAAACCTTGAGACAAACAGAGGAATTTAAGTATTTGGGAGCAATTTTCACATCCGATGTGCCAAAGCTAATCAAGTAATGGGGCAACTATCTCCCCTGTTGACACACAAGCAGATACCTCAGAGTACTAAAGTGAATCTTATCAGAACTATTTTTTGGCCAACATTATGCTATCAATGCCAAAGGTGGATACTTACATACTCCAATGAACGTACAATTTTGACAACAGAGATGAAATGCCTTAGAAGAGCTGCAGGAGTTTCAAGGAAAGACAGAATACAAAATCAGAAAATCAGACGAATGCTAGGAATAAAGCCAGTCTTACAAGTCATCAAAGAACAACAAATGAAGTGGTTTGGACACCTAACAAGAATTCCCTGGTACTATCTGCCACAGCGAGCCACACTAAAACGTTACAACGGATACAGAGCGAGTGGAAGACCTAGGAAAATATGGAGTGATGGCATTAAGAACAGCCTTACAGAAATGAACAGTCTTAATAGTGTTCTTGACAGAGCTCATCAACGAACATTGCATCTCCCCCCGACACTTTGATGAGGTACAAGGTGGAAGAGAAGAAGAAGAAATGAGGAGAAGAAGAAGATACAAACATAGCTGACCTTGTTGTTGATAATTTCCTTTGCCTTCAGTGCCAGCACATTGCACTGGTGAGCCTTGGCGAAGAAGAACACCCCGATACAGTTGGCCACTGTCACGTGGTTCATCATGAACTCTGCACATCCGTCACGCAGGGGGATCAGCTGGAACAGATTGGCCGCAGACAGAAGATTCTGGACTGTGTCCTCAGTCAGGTTTACCTGAGGAGAAGAGGGAAGGAGGAGGACTGGTGTAATGTTTATTAGTTATTCTTATTGTTGAATGTGTTCATTTTCATTAACAGGCAGCAGGTTTTATGCTCTCATCATGGCATACTGAAAAACTACTGCATTCCTTGATAACTTTTCTCACTACTCACCCACCCACTCAACCATTATTCACTGTGAAACCCACTAACTCACACAACAACCCACCACTCATGCAGTCCACCAAATACCCACTACCTCACACAACAACCCACCACTCATGCAGCCCACCAAATACCCACTACCTCACACAACAACCCACCACTCATGCAGCCCACCAAATACCCACTACCTCACACAACAACCCACCACTCATGCAGCCCACCAAATACCTACTACCTCACACAACCCACCACTCATGCAGCCCACCAAACACCCACCACTCATGCAGCCCACCAAACACCCACTACCTCACACAACCCACCACTCATGCAGCCCACCAAACACCCACTACCTCACACAACCCACCACTCATGCAGCCCACCAAACACCCACTACCTCACACAACCCACCACTCATGCAGCCCACCAAACATCCACTACCTCACACAACAACCCACCACTCATGCAGCCCACCAAACACCCACTACCTCACACAACAACCCACCACTCATGCAGCCCACCAAACACCCACTACCTCACACAACAACCCACCACTCATGCAGCCCACCAAATATCCACTACCTCACACAACAACCCACCACTCATGCAGCCCACCAAATATCCACTACCTCACACAACAACCCACCACTCATGCAGCTCACCAAATACCCACTACCTCACACAACAACCCACCACTCATGCAGCCCACCAAATACCCACTACCTCACACAACAACCCACCACTCATGCAGCCCACCAAATACCTACTACCTCACACAACCCACCACTCATGCAGCCCACCAAACACCCACTACCTCACACAACCCACCACTCATGCAGCCCACCAAACACCCACTACCTCACACAACCCACCACTCATGCAGCCCACCAAACACCCACTACCTCACACAACCCACCACTCATGCAGCCCACCAAACACCCACTACCTCACACAACCCACCACTCATGCAGCCCACCAAACACCCACTACCTCACACAACAACCCACCACTCACGCAGCCCACCAAACACCCACTACCTCACACAACCCACCACTCATGCAGCCCACCAAACACCCACTACCTCACACAACCCACCACTCATGCAGCCCACCAAACATCCACTACCTCACACAACAACCCACCACTCATGCAGCCCACCAAACACCCACTACCTCACACAACAACCCACCACTCATGCAGCCCACCAAACACCCACTACCTCACACAACAACCCACCACTCTTGCAGCCAACCAAACACCCACTACCTCACACAACCCACCACTCATGCAGCCCACCAAACACCCACTACCTCACACAACCCACCACTCATGCAGCCCACCAAACATCCACTACCTAACACAACAACCCATCACTCATGCAGCCCACCAAACACCCACTACCTCGCACAACAACCGACCACTCCAAAGTCTCTCAAACACCCACTACCTTGCACAACAACCGACCACTCCAAAGTCACAAGTCACTCAAACACCCACGACCTCACACAACAACCGACCACTCCAAAGTCACTCAAACACCCACTACCTCACACAACAACCGACCACTCCAAAGTCACTCAAACACCCACTACCTCGCACAACAACCGACCACTCCAAAGTCACTCAAACACCCACTACCTCACACAACAACCGACCACTCCAAAGTCACTCAAACACCCACTACCTTGCACAACAACCGACCACTCCAAAGTCACTCAAACACCCACTACCTCACACAACAACCGACCACTCCAAAGTCACTCAAACACCCACTACCTCACACAACAACCGACCACTCCAAAGTCACTCAAACACCCACTACCTCGCACAACAACCGACCACTCCAAAGTCACTCAAACACCCACTACCTCACACAACAACCGACCACTCCAAAGTAACTCAAACACCCACTACCTTACACAACAACCGACCACTCCAAAGTCACTCAAACACCCACTACCTCGCACAACAACACACCACTCATGCAGCCCACCAAACATCCACTACCTCACACAACAACCCACTACTCATGCAGTCACCCAAACACCCACTACCTCACAACAACCCACCACTCATGCAGCCAACCAAACACCCACTATCTCACAACAACCCACCACTCATGCAGCCAACCAAACACCCACTACCTCACACAACAACCCACAACCCACCTGGCCCGTGTAGATATAATCCAGCACAAGCTCAAGGGTGCGGGCCTCCATGTCCTGTAGGGTGATACAGTCCAGCTGGCTCTCCACCAGGCTTGTGGAGAACATCACCAGGAAGTAGGGACTAGAGGCCGCAAGCACATTTTTGTGACAGGGAAAGTCGGTCTCTTCCACCCGCAGGGTGACATCTACAAACTGTTTGTTCTTGTACAGCTGCGAAAATCCTGGCAGAAAGACGTAACTGAAGATATTTATAGACATTAGTAGGGGTATAACTGTAAAAAGAATACAGCTCACAGATTATCACTAAACAAAGTAAGTTATAACAACTGGCAAGTTATAACAAATGGTAAGTTGTCACAAATGGTAAGTTATAACAACCGGTAAGTTATAACAACCGGCAAGTTATAACAACCGGCAAGTTACAACAACCGGCAAGTTACAACAACCGGCAAGTTACAACAAGTGGTAAGTTATAATAACCGGCAAATTATAACAACTGGCAAGTTATAACAACTGACAAGTTATAACAACTGGTAAGCTATAACAACTGGTAAGCTATAACAAGATCTAGAGAAGCCCTACAATGACAATAAATTATATAGGCAGGTATGCCTGACTGGAACATCTGTGTATGAATGTGAGACTATAACAATAAGAACACAAGCTGTGAAACATCTGTGTATGAATGTGAGACATGGACAATGAGAACACAAGCTGTGTAACATCTGTGTATGAATGTGAGACTAGGACAATAAGAAAACAAACTCTAACATCTGTGTATGAATGTGAGATATGGACAATAGAACACAAGCTGTGAAACATCTGTGTATGAATGTGAGACTAGGACAATAAGAAAACAAACTCTAACATCTGTGTATGAATGTGAGACATGGACAATGAGAACACAAGCTGTGAAACATCTGTGAATGAATGTGAGACATGGACAATGAGAACACAAGCTGTGAAACATCTGTGTATGAATGTGAGACATGGACAATGAGAACACAAGCTGTGTAACATCTGTGTATGAATGTGAGACATGGACAATGAGAACACAAGCTGTGAAACATCTGTGTATGAATGTGAGACAGGGACAATGAGAACACAAGCTGTGAAACATCTGTGAATGAATGTGAGACATGGACAATGAGAACACAAGCTGTGTAACATCTGTGTATGAATGTGAGACATGGACAATGAGAACACAAGCTGTGTAACATCTGTGTATGAATGTGAGATATGGACAATAAAAACACAAGCTGTGTAACATCTGTGTATGAATGTGAGACATGGACAATAAGAACACAAGCTGTGTAACATCGATCTGTATATGAATGTGAGATATGGACAATGAGAACACAAGCTGTGTAACATCTGTGTATGAATGTGAGACATGGACAATGAGAACACAAGCTGTGTAACATCTGTGTATGAATGTGAGACATGGACAATGAGAACACAAGCTGTGTAACATCTGTGTATGAATGTGAGACATGGACAATGAGAACACAAGCTGTGTAACATCTGTGTATGAATGTGAGATATGGACAATGAGAACACAAGCTGTGTAACATCTGTGTATGAATGTGAGATATGGACAATGAGAACACAAGCTGTGTAACATCTGTGTATGAATGTGAGATATGGACAATGAGAACACAAGCTGTGTAACATCTGTGTATGAATGTGAGACATGTACAATAAGAACACAAGCTGTGTAACATCTGTGTATGAATGTGAGACATGTACAATAAGAACACAAGCTGTGTAACATCTGTGTATGAATGTGAGACATGGACAATGAGAACACAAGCTGTGTAACATCTATGTATGAATGTGAGACATGTACAATAAGAACACAAGCTGTGTAACATCTGTGAATGAATGTGAGACATAGACAATAAGAAAACAAACTCTAACATCTGGCAACAGCAGAAGTATGTTCTCTGAGGAGACAGAGCAAAGAATTTCATGGAAAGACAAAACAATAACATTGTATTTCAAGAAACAGATAAGAGAAAATAAATTATGCAGTCAAGATATATGTAATGAAAATTTAGTGACAACTGGCAAAACTGAGTTTAAAAAAAGCTAGAGGAAGACAAAGATAAATACCTGGATGGTTTTGCCATAAGGCATAACAGATAAGGGCAAAGATCTTATAGAAATGCAAAATTAAAAAAAATTCTTGATTCACAGGCTTTGTTGTTGTTGTTTTTTTTTTGGTCATAAAGTTTAAAAGCTTTAAATTTATTGTTTAGTTATTATAAAACAGTCCAGGATTTACAACCATGTACTGCGACATAAAAGACATATGTTCTCAAACCGAGTGCAATCAATCATAAATAATAAGAAATGACTGAATAAATGAGCCAACCTGTCAAGAGATTAGACGCCCTGGCCACATCCTGGTACACATCATCCCCCTGCGTTGATGTCTCACTGATCGGGGAAATGTTCGTGTCAGTCATTGCTTAAAAAGATCAACCATAATAATTTACCAACAGTCTTCATTTAAATAAAGTAATAATTATTGTTTGCCTTGCAGAGGCATAAACTCTCTTTTCAGATTCTGGATCTTTGTGTTCTGGATCAATACTTTTGTTGATATTCCATCGTCCATGTCACCTGCTCAAACTGCCAAGCATCATGTCTCTCGTCTGCTTCTGCTGATCGTTCTTCATTCCATCTTTTTGTCTCACAACTGTTTGTTTTAATGGCTGTACAAACATTTATCTGATTTCATTGACTTCCTTGACTTAAAAAATAACAATGAACAGTTAAAAAATAAAGACTGATTCCATTCAGGTAAATAATTTTTATGTTATGATGAGTTAAATTTTTATGTTTGCTTGTTAGTGAGGTTTTTTGCAACATAAACAACAACTTACTCTTTCAGCTTCAGACACAGTAGAAACTTAATAATGGCAGAAACACAGAGCATTTTTTACTGATGGTACCCAGTACTAGCACCTTTTTTTGGCATCATTTTTTCAGTGCTTTTGTAACAAACCTCCAGATTGGTGGTGAGCACCTTTTTCATAGGCACTGTGGTGAGTACCAGCAACTTTTTTGGGCACTCCTTCGAACGGCAATCCAGGAACACAATTTACTGTAAGTTGACATTACTTTAAGTGCCGACCCTAGGGGACATAATCCATTATTTGTGTAAGGTCACATAATACAATTATTTCATGTTTAATATTGTTTTAGGGATAACCCTAACCCAAGGGTCACCATTCAAAAGATTGATTTTTTTTTCTGTTTAGAAACCACATCATGCGAGATTTAGGGCAATCCCATACTATAGGGGGAGGGGTGGGGTTTATTCATTTAACACTAACCCCCCCCCCCCCCCCCCATAATATGGGATGTCTCAAAATGTTAAGTGATGTGGTTGCTAAACAGAAAATAACCCCCCCCCCCCCCCCCCCAAAAAAAAAAAAAAAGTCAAAAAAGCTCACTCAAAAAGAGTAGGAACTCTATTGCATCAATTAAGTATTATTCGAAATGGCTTACTTTCTCTATGCAGAACAGCTGTTCAACCACAATCATCATCACACAGGTGACGACAGTCGACAGGGTATGGTATTACTATTAATGCTTTGCAAATGACAAACTATTTAACTTTTAAATTTTCAAAATTCGTGCACTCTAACTTTGAAGTGAATTACGTAAAGCTTAAATATTAAATATTATTTTGCACCTACTTTCAGCACCAAACACGCCTTCTCTGCCTGTTGCAATACAGTAGTCCGTTAGGGTAAGAAACGATCCCACAATATCACAAGACCGCTTCACAGCCCAGATGTAACAAAACAAGTTTCTGCAGCCAGTTTGACTCAACTCTTCACTGTGAACTCTTCTCTTCTTGGGAGAACGGGAAGATCGTAAGAACAGCGAACTCTCCACTGTGGGAGAACGGGAAGATCGTAAGAACAGCGAACTCTTCGCTGTAGGAGAACTGGAAGATCGTGAGAACAGCGAACTCTTCACTATGGAAGGACAAGAATGATTGCGTTTTAGTTGAATTTTTTTCAAAGTTAGTTTAGGAGTTTTCTAAGAACTTAAAATACAATGAAATGGTACATATTTTAAGTGTGTACACATCCTGTTAGTAAAATTATTTGTGACTGAAACAAGTTTTTACAGAAAGGCTTTATAAAAACACAAATTATAATCTAATTTTATATTCACCACCGTTCAATGGCAGATGGTCAGGTTTGCAGCAGACATCTCTGTGTGTGAGTTACTGGGGCATTGACTGTTACGACTCTGGAAAACAGTTTGTGAACTCTGCCACTCATCTGTTTTAATGAGACTTCCTCTTTGTTAACTTGAAATAGATTATATATGATTTGATTCAAGAACCGAATCACAGCACCCGGAGCATTCCCATAAGCATAAATAAGGGCTCCGTCTCCATCTTCAGCAGCCAGCGAAGAGTTCCGATACTAATGGTGCCAGTAGCTTTCTGATTAAATGCCCGTCTTGCCTTTCCTCTGAGCCTTGAGGTTCTGCCAGAACCTCTCGTCACCCCCAACTGCATCAATCTCACCAAACTGTGGTGATCCATCTGCTCCTCCGCATTGTTCACACTCTCCCACTAGGCACCAACCACGTCTGCCCTATCATGTAGATTATATATATATCTACATGGCCTAAACTGAACAGTTCACTCAGCGATCATAAACTTTACTTCCATGACATGAAGAATTTACATTCGGGGGAGGCGGGAGTTTGCCTTGTTTTGAGTGTTCATGAAGGCAGTCGTGGAGTAATGGGTCAACTGTCTATGATGTCTGAGATACCGGTGAAATGTGTTATATTTATTTGCCCATGTAGTTGACTGGGTCCAATTTTGATGTGTAGAACAGTTTGTTCGGCTCTCCTTAAAATAACGGTCGCTAGCTTGAGTTCACTCCCTTGGCTGCATTGCAAATACGGAGTGGAAAAGTCATGAATCAAAAACAAGGTCAACATGGCAGTTAGACATCGAGCTCCAACTCACATTAGCAACCACGTTCTTGCAACGCACGACTTAGTTGCCATGGATGTGACTCCTGCAGATCTGTATGCCTTAATGACCGATAAGTTTGCGTGGTTAGGGTTTGGGTTAGGGTTAAATGTGACAATTTTGACTCAGGAGTTCCAAATAATCGCGCACAGTGATATACACACCCAAACAATTGAAGGACTGTGGATGCTACTCAAACGGACAATTCGCCATCAATTGGGCACCAGCCACGCGCTATTGCTGTCATATTTAAGAGAATTCCAGTGGCGCCACTGCCACAAGCATCTGATTGTCGGCCATCATTTGGAACTCCTGCGTCAAAATTTTAACATCTAACTCTAACCCTAACCCTACCCCTAACCCTAACCCACACCCTAACCCTACACCCTACGCAACCGTATGATGACAGGTAAGTATGTCATTTGTTTCGTTCCTTCTTTATGCTTCGTATTTGCAATGCAGCCAAGGGAGTGAACTCCGACTAAGCGACCGTCGGCTTTCCAGCTAGTGACCGTTATTTAAAGGAAAACCGTTTGTTCTGGTAGTATTATTGTCATTTGCTGGCTGGTTTTGGCAGCTTTCAGTTTCAGGGGATCATTCCTTTAGTTTGGTTGTATGCTACTGATCTGTCTGCTCATTAGTTAATTAACTCTGTCATTTCTTGGTTTTGTTTCACAGTCTAATAACATTTATCCAGCCCTGGCCTATTATTTTTATAGAGCAGTCAGCACTTTATGGGTTGTTTGGTCAGTATGACAACCACATTTGCTTCACAGCACACTTCCTGGTTGACATTCTAGTCTGTGTTGACTTGGGAGTCAGTCTGTTTTAACACATCTGCTTCGGTAGGGATTTGCACTTACAACCTCTAGTTGCCAGGCATGTTGACAGCCATTGAACTATCATACCATCATCATCATCTTCCTTATCCTGTTCTGCTGTTAATACATCATATAGCACTTGAAGACAATTCCTTCATTCCCACTCTTTCAGACAAGACAATTCCTTCATTCCCACTCTTTCAGACAAGACATTTCCTTCATTCCCACTCTTTCAGACAAGACATTTCCTTCATTCCCACTCTTTCAGACAAGACAATTCCTTCATTCCCACTCTTTCAGACAAGACATTTCCTTCATTCCCACTCTTTCAGACAAGACATTTCCTTCATTCCCATTCTTTCAGACAAGATAATTCCTTCATTCCCACTCTCTCCTGTGCAATCTTTTCTATATTAAAGATAGAATCCACTCTAGCATCATTGTCCTCTGTCATAAATGTTTGTCTTTGGATTTTTTATGGATTTCTGTCCTTGTATTTTATTAGTAAAAAATAATCATCTATAAACTTATTAGCACAGTTATACATTAGTCTTCACAGTATTGTACTGGTACAGGTGATGGTCTCACATTTCTATTAGTACCTATTGTTCTTCACAATGGAAAAAAAAAGTTGGATGTAACAATATTCCATCTCCCACAAGAGATCTCAGATATATAAACATTTCTTCTTGAAGCAGTGACTTTGATGGAACATTTTAACTTGCAACACTAGCCTCAAACAAACATTCCTTCTAGCAGTAACAATGTCAAGAAAACGATGAACAACAATGATCTCGGACATTCCATCTGATTATGACCTCCAATGAATATTCTACTTGTGTGTCCGATGGTGGAGACATTGCTGGTATGAAATGTTTTGTCAAGATAACAATTTATTGCTATCAACTATCATCCTGTGTACTTTTTGCTTGTTCTAGTTTTTATCATTTTTAAAAAGCAATGCTCTCTCCCCTTATTTGTTCCCATATCAAACGCTAGAGTGTTAGTACAGCGCTGTAGCATTAGTATTGGAACTCTGTGCTGGCTGCTGAAGTTGAGACGGAGCACACATGGGAATGTCCTGAGTGCTGTGATGTTAATTCTTGACTTAGCTCAACTCAGTACTTCAGCAGAATTGGAAAAGAATAGGAACAGAAGTCATGGTAGCAGCAGAGAGGGGCAGAGGGCAGCACAAAGATATGTACATGATCTAAATGACAGCTAGGGAAGTAAAGTGCACGAGAATTGGTGAGAGACTGAGTTTTCTTTCAGGCAGACTGTGATGAAAGTGATGTTCTGCAATGAACTGGCTACATGATGATGTTCTCCAGTAGGGTCAATAGATGAAGAGCTTCTTCTCAAAGTCCAAACCATGTGGCATTGGTAATCATGTCTGCTCACAACCTTCTGTCTCATGTACTTTCAATCAACTCTAACACAGATGATCCTCCATGTCATGATGTCAGACTTTCCGGCATCTGTTCTCTCGGTCTCAATCTCCTTCCCTCCCCTCCAGCTTTCCTGTTGTCACAATGCCCTCCAGTTTTCTCCTTCTCATCATATGACCAAAGAAAGTAGATTGTCTCTTTTTGATGTTGGTAATCGGTTTCTTTTGTGAGGCAGTTTCTTTCAAGACTTCTTTATTACTCTTTTTATCTGTCCAGGGTATTCTCATCATTCATCTATAAAACCAAATTTCTGCAGCTTCCAAATATGTTTTCACTAATTTACCAACTGTCCTTGATTCACTTCCGTATATCAAGATAGGATTTATATAGTTTTTAAGAATTCTCTTTCTCTTCTCAATTGACAAAGAAAGATTGCATAAAATATTCTTCATTTTGTAAAATGCTGCCTTTGCTTGAGCTATTTGGCATTTAACTTCCGGAATACATCTTCCATCTGATGTTATCAGGGAACCCAAGTACTTAAACATATCAACTTGCTTGAGGTTTGTCCCATTTACTTTGATTTTGCATTTTTGAGGGTCAGTTTTCTTTGTAATTACCATTACTTCAGTTTTTCTGCTGTTCAAGCTAAGACCCTTGTGTTCACTTTCTGTTACGATTATGTCTATCTTTTCTTGCAGTTGTTTCATTTTCATTATTCAAAACTGTATTGTCAGCACATTGCAGTTTGTTAATGATACGCCCACCAACCGATTTTCCTGGCATATGAAGTTAGAAGAGGAATTTTTATGTAAAGCTTAAACATGATGAAGGCAATCCATTCAGGTATGGGATATGTATATATATTTAATGTATAGCATGTAAATATTAGGAGATATTTGGTAGTGCAGTGGCTAGATGCTTGACTGCTGACACAGAGGTCATGGTTTGAATCTGTGGATTTAAAGAAAACAGTGAACATGTATCTGAGGTGGACACAGCTTGTAGGTACCAGGAATGTCGACACAGCTTGTAGGTACCAGAAATGTCGACATAGCTTGTAGGTACCAGGAATGTCGACACAGCTTGTAGGTACCAGGAATGTCGACATAGCTTGTAGGTACCAGGAATGTTGACACAGCTTGTAGGTACCAGGAATGTTGACATAGCTTGTAGGTGCCAGGAATATCAACACAGCTTGTAGGTACCAGGAATGTCGACACAGCTTGTAGGTACCAGGAATGTCGACACAGCTTGTAGGTGCCAGGAATGTCGACACAGCTTGTAGGTGCCAGGAATGTTGACACAGCTTGTAGGTACCAGGAATGTCGACACAGCTTGTAGGTACCAGGAATGTCGACACAGCTTGTAGGTACCAGGAATGTCGTCACAGCTTGTAGGTACCAGGAATGTCGACACAGCTTGTAGGTACCAGGAATGTCGACACAGCTTGTAGGTGCCAGGAATGTTGACATAGCTTGTAGGTGCCAGGAATGTCGACACAGCTTGTAGGTGCCAGGAATGTTGACATAGCTTGTAGGTGCCAGGCATGTCGACACAGCTTGTAGGTGCCATTAATGTCGACACAGCTTGTAGGTACCAGGAATGTTGACACAGCTTGTAGGTGCCAGGCATGTCGACACAGCTTGTAGGTGCCAGGAATGTTGACATAGCTTGTAGGTGCCAGGCATGTCGACACAGCTTGTAGGTGCCAGGAATGTTGACATAGCTTGTAGGTACCAGGAATGTTGACATAGCTTGTAGGTACCAGGAATGTCGACACAGCTTGTAGGTACCAGGAATGTTGACATAGCTTGTAGGTGCCAGGCATGTCGACACAGCTTGTAGGTGCCATTAATGTCGACACAGCTTGTAGGTACCAGGAATGTTGACACAGCTTGTAGGTGCCAGGCATGTCGACACAGCTTGTAGGTGCCAGGAATGTTGACATAGCTTGTAGGTGCCAGGCATGTCGACACAGCTTGTAGGTGCCAGGAATGTTGACACAGCTTGTAGGTACCAGGAATGTCGACACAGCTTGTAGGTGCCAGGAATGTCGACACAGCTTGTAGGTACCAGGAATGTTGACACAGCTTGTAGGTACCAGGAATGTCGACACAGCTTGTAGGTGCCAGGAATGTTGACATAGATTGTAGGTGCCAGGCATGTTGACACATTGTAGGTGCCAGGAATGTCGACACAGCTTGTAGGTGCCAGGAATGTCGACACAGCTTGTAGGTACCAGGAATGTCGACACAGTTTGCAGGTGCCAGGAATGTTGACACAGCTTGTAGGTGCCAGGAATGTTGACACAGCTTGTAGGTGCCAGGAATGTCGACACAGCTTGTAGGTGCCTGGAATGTCGACATAGCTTGTAGGTACCAGGAATGTCGACACAGCTTGTAGGTACCAGGAATGTCGACACAGCTTGTAGGTGCCAGGAATGTTGACAGAGTTTGCAGGTACCAGGATTGTCGACACAGTTTGCAGGTACCATGAATGTCGACATAGCTTGTAGGTACCAGGAATGTCGACACAGCTTGTAGGTACCAGGAATGTCGACACAGCTTGTAGGTACCAGGAATGTCGACATAGCTTGTAGGTACCAGGAATGTCGACACAGCTTGTAGGTACCAGGAATGTCGACATAGCTTGTAGGTACCAGGAATGTCGACACAGTTTGCAGGTACCAGGAATGTCGACATAGCTTGTAGGTACCAGGAATGTCGACACAGCTTGTAGGTACCAGGAATGTCGACACAGCTTGTAGGTACCAGGAATGTCGACACAGTTTGCAGGTACCAGGAATGTCGACATAGCTTGTAGGTACCAGGAATGTCGACACAGCTTGTAGGTACCAGGAATGTCGACACAGCTTGTAGGTACCAGGAATGTCGACATAGCTTGTAGGTACCAGGAATGTTGACACAGCTTGTAGGTGCCAGGAATGTCGACACAGCTTGTAGGTGCCTGGAATGTCGACATAGCTTGTAGGTGCCAGGAATGTCGACATAGCTTGTAGGTGCCTGGAATGTCGACACAGCTTGTAGGTGCCTGGAATGTCGACATAGCTTGTAGGTGCCAGGAATGTCGACATAGCTTGTAGGTACCAGGAATGTTGACACAGCTTGTAGGTGCCAGGAATGTCGATACAGCTTGTAGGTGCCTGGAATGTCGACATAGCTTGTAGGTGCCTGGAATGTCGACATAGCTTGTAGGTGCCTGGAATGTCGACATAGCTTGTAGGTGCCAGGAATGTTGACACAGCTTGTAGGTGCCAGGAATGTCGACACAGCTTGTAGGTGCCAGGAATGTCGACACAGCTTGTAGGTGCCAGGAATGTTGACAGAGTTTGCAGGTACCAGGATTGTCGACACAGTTTGCAGGTACCAGGAATGTCGTCACAGTTTGCAGGTACCAGGAATGTTGACAGAGTTTGCAGGTACCAGGAATGTCGTCACAGTTTGCAGGTACCAGGAATGTCGTCACAGTTTGCAGGTACCAGGATTGTCGACACAGTTTGCAGGTACCAGGAATGTCATCGGAACTGACAACAGTGGCTGTTATATTCACCCTTCGAGAGCCAGTTGGTCGAAATAAATATGATCCTAGCATCATATGCTTAGTGGGCCATTTTCTTTATTGAAGGGTCCAGTCTGGTGGCCATGTTGCCTTCCATGGGAATACTGTTGTCAACATCCTAACTTTGTTTGTAAATACAATTATAACGAATGCTATCCACCATCTTTATTAAAGGGTCCAGTCTGAAGGCCATGTTGCCTTCCATGGAAATACTATTGTCAAAATCCTAACTTTGTTATCGTCCATTCATCAGGAATCTCAAGCAAGATGCCACGTCTGTACCTGAAGCGTGTTGTTATAGTGGGAGGTGCCGTCCTACTCACCTGCCTGCTGGTTGTGGTGCGGGAGTATCACCGACGCACTCGACCCTCCTACAGAGGTGTGCCTGATGTAGACCCAAAGTTGTGGAAACTTCTACTCCATGATGAGACCACACAGGTTTGTTTGTTTGTTTGTTTGTTTGTTTGTTTGATTCACATGGGTGGTCTTTTTCTTCTCTTCAGTGTTCACCAGCTGTAAGCTGCAGCTGAAAGTTCTGGTTGTTTGTCCACTTCTGGACTTTGGTCTTGTTCTAGAACTTGAATTCTGCATGCACATTCATTGTAAAGATCTGGCTTATTTATGTGCAGACTGTTGGTTACTTACCTCTCTGGCAGATGCAGACTTATTAGAAGGGCAGTGGGTCTATGCCCCCCCCCCCCCCCCACATTGAGACCCCAGAATCACATGGGTAATATATATATATTTCTTTGCGGTATTACGAGCACAGTTTCATTATTCTGACATACTGGGCTTGAAATCAACTGGCGGGGATTGGGCAACAGACAGCTTTGATTTCCGCAACAGTATGAGTGTTGAACCAGTCAGAAAGCAGTGGCAAACTACTGAACATTAAATTGCTTAGTCAAACCACAGGCAGACAGGATTGGCTTGCAGTGGAAATGTTTATTGGTGTTGGTATGTACAGCACAGTGCTAGGTTTGTGTGGTCACAGGGAGACAAGCGCATTAGGCTGTTTCAGACACACTCACACAGTTTCATGCACACACAGGGTCTCACTCACACATACTGTAACAGCTCTAACACTTCTTCTTGCAAGAGTCATAATGTCATTCCTAAAGAAGACAGTAGAAACCTTGAAACTTAACAATGCACAGAAACATTCTTGGATCAAATGGAACAAACTATAGACATTCTGAACATTAAAGAAATCTGGCTCATAAACAACATTGTGCCGGGAAAACTTAAATGTATCATATTAAATTATGTTGGAGGGGGGGGGGGGGGGGGGGGAATGTTGAGGATTAGAAGTGAAATATTTGTAAATATTTGTCATTGAATGCGCAACTCAAGTCCATTGAGCCAGATATTTTATTGACCCTGTCTGAAAATGTGCATCAGGAAATGTTGTGTGGGAGGTAAAGGCGGCTGACGTGGTACTGAAGAGTCATCCATTGAATGCTGATTCTTTTTGTATTGTTCACCTATCATCTAAACATATGTCCTAAAGGTGGAAGTCGTGTCTTTTGTCATTTTCTGCTGCTTCCTGTCCATCCGCTTTGTGTATGACACATCTCTAACTAACACTCTTCACTTTCTGTCTTACTCTGTCTCCTTTGCTCTGTCAGTTTCACTTAAAGGACATTCTAGCCCTGCTATGGTCAGATTTTATTGTTTTTTCATCATCATCATGTAGCTGCCGCCACAGCCTGCCTGAAATAAACTTGATCTCTCGCCAGCTCTCCCACCTCCTGCATTTTCTTAACTATGGTGTCACTTATATCCTTTGCCCATCTTCATGCTAGTCAGCTCCTGCCTCTCTTTCCTGGCACCATGCCCTTTGCTGCAGTTGTTTCCAAACTGCCATGGAGCTGGATGTGGCTGAAATAGGGTTAATGCTAGATACCCAGTAGACTTGAAGGTACGGAAGTGCGACCTTGACCTTTGTTTCTTACCTGTATTCCCCAGAGGCCGACCCCTCGTCCGGCTCACCGGGTACATGTCAAGCAGCTCCCGCCTCTCTCCATAAACATTGGCTGGAGTTTGGAGAGAGTTGAGGAGGCTTTCTTCAGGTAATTACTATAGCTGCTGGTGCTGCTTCTTCCTCTTCTCCTTCTCCTCCTTCTTGTGTTTTTGTTGCTTCTCCTGTTTCTTTTTTCTTATACATCTTCTGCTGCTTCTTGTGTTTTTTTAAAATTATTTTGTTTTTTTGTTCCTCTTCTTCTTCTGCTTCTCTACTTCTTCCTCCTCCTCTGTCTCTGACATATATGATGAGTACAGACAAATTATTTTATCTCTGTCTATACAGGCATGTAACCTATAAAAAATACTGAATTAATTAATACCACGTTCTCTCTCTCTCTCTCTCTCTCACCTGAAGCTATTTAGAAAACAAAGATGTCCGCTGTGACAAAGATGTCCGAGTAGGCAACTGGCATGATGGCGGCTGGAATGTGTGCCTGTCTCCGCCATACGACCTCAAACAGCCGTGTGTGGTGTTTTCTTTTGGGTAAGTGATGTTTGGGACTTGAGTGATGTTTGGGAATTGAGTGATGTTTGGGACTTAAGTGATGTTTGGGACTTGAGTGATGTTTGGGACTTGAATGATGTTTGGGACTTGAATGATGTTTGGGACTTGAGTGATGTTTGGGACTTGAGTGATGTTTGGGACTTGAGTGATGTTTGGGACTTGATGTCTGTTAACTATATTTGGTTGTGTTAAGTTTTATCCTACATTGCTCAGTCCCTGCAATAGATTGGCTAGTACCCTAGGAAGAGCATCACACAAAGCCAGAACACTGTAGCCTCAGCAAAGATCCCTTAATATCTACACTCATTGACCAAATAGTACATTGGGAAATGAACTCAAGCCATCAGAGTGCAAGTCTAATGGCTTAACCACTTAGCTTTTGGAGACTGGCTATTTGCAATGTGTTGTGTTTCATCTGTGACCTGTGAAGTCAGATGGAGATAGGGGCAAACTTCTATGAAAGTAGCTACAGAACATTGAGAATATATTGGCTCTGACAGCACATAGGGCTGGAGAATTGTCTAGAGAAATAGAGACTTTCAGAAATGTTGTGACAGGAGTCAGGTTCTGTAAAGGACTTGGTGACTCATGATGAGGTCAGGTCACTGTTGTGAAAATAGTTTGTTGTGTGTATTATCATCATCATCATCATTATTGTTGATGTTTTTACATAAACAATCAGTAGAATTACATTAAGATGGATAACCACCTTGGTAAGGACAGGCTGTACACTTCAGCAGAAAGTTCTGCCTGTTCATCCACTTTTGGCGTTAAGTCTTGTTCCAAAACTTTAGTTTTGTGTACGCATCCATTTTACAGATCTGGCTTATTTGTATGCAGACTGTTGGTTCCTTGGCTCTCCGACAGATGCCGTTCAACTTCGAAGGAAGCCCCCAATAAGTTGACTCTTACGACCTTCTGGTTGGGGAGAGTGGATCTATCCTATTTTTCCCCACAACTGGTCTCTCGGAACCCACACCGGGGAAATGATGAATGAAATGTGAAAGATCTTTGATTTGTTGATTCTTTCCTCCAGGATTGGCTATGACTGGCAGTTTGATGATAGTGTCACTGGTAATTATGGCTGTCAAGTGATGGCCTTTGACCCCAGGTGATTATGTTTCAATGTTCTGTGTTTGTTTTGAGACATAGCTGTTGTGTACATGATTTTTGTCTTTTCACAAATGTGTTTCTTGTAGCTATTCTAACAGCTAAATCAACATTCAGTGGCCCATATGGGTTTTCATGGGGGACTTTTACTTCAGCTCATCAGTTGTCACAGGAGATATATATGATCTCAGAATTGTTTACTTCAGCTCATCAGTTGTCACAGGAGATATATATGATCTCAGAATTGTTTACTTCAGCTCATAAGTTGTCACAGGAGATATATATGATCTCAGAATTGTTTACTTCAGCTCATAAGTTGTCACAGGAGATATATATGATCTCAGAATTGTTTACTTCAGCTCATAAGTTGTCACAGGAGATATATATGATCTCAAAATTGTTTACTTCAGCTCATAAGTTGCCACAGGAGATATATATGATCTCAAAATTGTTTACTTCAGCTCATAAGTTGCCACAGGAGATATATATGATCTCAGAATTGTTTACCTCAGCTCATAAGTTGCCACAGGAGATATATATGATCTCAGAATTGTTTACCTCAGCTCATAATTTGCCACAGGAGATATATATGATCTCAGAATTGTTTACCTCAGCTCATAATTTGCCACAGGAGATATATATGATCTCAAAATTGTTTACTTCAGCTCATAAGTTGCCACAGGAGATATATATGATCTCAAAATTGTTCACTTCAGCTCATGTACATTAGTCATAGGTTTATTGTGCTGTTTAATCTCTGCATTGCTACCGCAAGCAAAAGTAAATGCAGATGAAACGGTATTTGTGCATGCCACAATTGTCTGATAGACAGCATTCTATTGCACGAAACGTAATGTCATTTACGCCATCAGCTGCTAGAGATGTGGCATGAAATACATTGGGGAAATGGGTTTACTACTGGCTGACAGGTTCAGACAACATCTTTTGGATGTGCAAAGCGGCGCCCTGAAACCAATACCACTGCATTTCAATTCCCAGGACCACCAAGGTGTCCATGACATGGAGGTGACAGCCATTAAATCTATCCACTCCAGCGACAGAGTTTTCAAGTCTCTTGAAAACTGCTTTATGTACAGTTTTGGAAACTCTGGCGCTCAGTGGACTAAACTGCCAACACAGCTTCATCTAAAACCTAGGGGGCTAAACTGCCTACACAGTTTCATCTTATACTCGAGTGACGGCCCCTGGCATAACCCAGATATTTATTTTCCTGGCCCCATGTGCCTCGCCAGACTATTGTCTTGACATCGACCTGGCTGCCACGAGATCTGAAGATAAGGGATATTGTGTATTTGTGTTGTATTGTCTAATCTATGCATATACTGAAGAAGGCTCCATAGCCACAACGTTCACGTTTTGTTTGTGTTTATTAAATGGTGAAGCTTTCTGATATACTTTTTGTTCGGTTTTATATCTGCACCACCTAAGGACACCTCTAGTAACCATGACTCAGATATCTGATGTAAAGTTTAAAAATGAAAATGAAAAACAATTAACAATAAAGGACAATTTTCCACATCTTCAGCATATCGCATATACAGTGCTAGATCTATATTTTTTTAATCAGCATGTACATCATGCCAGCTGCCTTTACTTCCCAGGACTTTACCTGGTATCCGTTTATGGCTGGGTCGACCTGGGAGCCAGGGTCATTTCTTTATAAAAGTCCAGCTGCGTTCGTATTTGAACCCTCGACCTTTGGATCCACAGGCTAACAATTAGCTGCTACCCTATGATGGCTCCCAGTGTGTGATCTAATTTAATGACTCACTGCTCAGCCACTGAAGATAACATGTTTCTCTGGCCCAGCATGAAGGAGCAGGAAGTCCCCCACAACACTATGATTCAGTTCCGCAGGATTGGTTTGGCAGCCACTAATGGAATTGGCAAAAAGGGTTGGAAGCTGAAAACGTTACGGCAACACTTTCAAGACGAGGGATTTTTGGAGGTAAGTTTCAGAGTTGTGTTCAAGTGTTTGGGGCAACCTCCGATGAAGGAATAAAAAAGGGGATGAAAATAAATGTGGCTGGGTCAGGTTAATACCAAGAAATCAGTCTACTCTATTTTGACTAAGAAGCTCAACGAAACAGGAAAATGGAACAGCATACCGGTACATGTTTCACTGAATCTCTGATACAGAACTTACTGAGAGAAATAAACAAATTCCAGTGAATCAAGAGGGGAAGAATGAATACTGATACTAGATATGACACACATTGAGAACAGCTGGTCATAATATAACTAGAATGTCCTTACACTCGAACCCACAGGGCAGAAGAGATAGAAGCCTCAGAAACACATGGACAGGAGAATTTCAGGCAGTATAGAATAACAGGACAGGCATAGATGGAACTGCAGGAGGTGGCAACTGTTGTTCTCAACGCTATTCCCCAACATCTGTGCTCTGTATGTTATTCCCCCACACTGATGTTGAATATATTACTCGCCCACATTGATGTTGTATATGTCATTCCCCCTCCCCCACACTGATGCTCTATACATTATTCCCCCACACTGATGCTCCATATGTTTTTCCCCCACACTGATGCTCCATGCATTATTCCCCTACACTGATGCTGCATACATTATTCCCCCACACTGATGCTGCATACATTATTCCCCTACACTGATGCTGCATACATTATTCCCCCACAGTGATGATCCATACATTATTCCCCCACAGTGATGATCCATACATTATTCCCCAACATTGATGCTTCATACGTTATTCCCCCACACTGATGCCCATACATTATTCCCCCACACTGATGCCCATACATTATTCCCCCACAGTGATGATCCATACATTATTCCCCCACACTGATGCTCCATACATTATTCCCCAACATTGATGCTTCATACGTTATTCCCCCACACTGATGCCCATACATTATTCCCCCACACTGATGCTCCATACATTATTCCCCCACACTGATGCTCCATACCTTATTCCCCCACACTGATGCCATACATTATTTCCCCCCACACTGATGTTCTGTTGTCAGGTTCCTATCGACTATCTGAAAATCGACATTGAGTACATGGAATGGGAGAGCCTGAGACAAGCACTCACTGACGGCTCCCTCAAGCTGGTCAAACAACTAGGCTTTGAAATACACACGCCAGAAATGTTTCACAGTCTGAAGGCAGCAAACGAGACTTTGCTGCGAGATCCAATGAAGGAAAAACTAGACTTTGTGCACATGTTCGAGACACTGCGTCAGATTGAGATCATGGGCTTCAGGAAGTTTAACTACAGAAAAAATCCATTTGGGCTCTACACCTCCGTGTACACTAAGAAGGAACGCTCCTATTGCTATGAGCTGCATTATATCAACACAGACTTCCTGCAGGACAACAATACGCTCATCCACTACAGTGATTCCAAGCTGTTTCACAGGTAGCTCAGCTGTTTCGCAGGTAGCGGTTTCACCGGTGGCTCAGCTGTTTCACAGGTAGCCTAGCAGTTTCACCGGTGGCTTAGCTGTTTCACAAGTAGATTAGCTATTTCATAGGTAGCTCAGCTGTTTCACAAGTAGCTTAGTTGTTTCACAGATAGCTCAGCTGTTTCACAGATAGCTCAGCTGTTTCGCAGGTAGCCCAGCGGTTTCACAGGTGGCTCAGCGGTTTCACAGGTGGCTCAACTGTTTCACAGATAGCTTATTTGTTTCACAGATAGCTCAGCTATTTCACAAGTAGCTTATTTGTTTCACGGATAGCTCAGCTGTTTCACAAGTAGCTTAGCTGTTTCACAGATAGCTCAGCTGTTTCACAAGTAGCTTAGCTGTTTCACAAGTAGTTTAGCTGTTTCACAAGTAGCTTAGCTGTTTCACAAATAGGTCAGCTGTTTCACTGATAGCTCAGCTGTTTCACAAGTAGCTTAGCTGTTTTACAGGTAGCTCAGCTGTTTCGCATATAGTCTGACTGGTTTACAAATACTCCCAGCAGTCACAAACAGTTGTATGTGATTTGAGATGTGAGTTCCTTGAAGTTCTAGCCCAGCTGTTTCACTGTTTGACATCACAGCATTGTGTTTGTTGGTAGATATCCATGTCATATGCGATTGATACTAATTTGTTATTACTTATTTGATATGCAAGTTATACTGCTCGATTGGTTGTTTAATGAGTACTTTATATGAAAGTTCTACTGATTATTGTACTTATTTGATATTTCATATATATAAGATTGTGCATAGTGAATATGGCAGTTGTTAAGAAAGTATTATTTTCCCAAGTTTGAGATGTAAAAAAAAGTACATGATGCTGCCCCCAGGTGGATTTATGGAACAGCACTCCATGGGTCATGTATTCAGTATCATGCGAGCTGCTTTTACTTTCCTGAACATTTCCTAGTACTCACTTTAGTGTGGGTCGATCTGGAAGCTTGTTTAAAAATCCCTGCCCTAACACAAACTTGATACATGACCATTGCAGCGGCCATGACCATTGTACTAGTTGTTTCTGTCATTTTCTGTTAATATACTCCTATTTCATGTATACTTTTGATATGACACTTTGATTCAAGTCAATTCTTTCCCCGTGTGTTCTGGGGGCTCCATTATTTTGGGAAAATTTACAACCACCTGCCATCTTTACCAAGCATGTCTTAACAGCTGACTAATTGAGAGTTTACTAATATCGTATGTGTTGGGCCAAAAGGCATAGTTATCATAGCCAAGCAGTAAACCACAACATGCCAGCCACATTTTAATGGCAAACACAGAAGGAGAAGGAGAAGAGGAGGAGGAGAATCAAGTCAATATGTTTAGGTATGTATGTGACCTGACAACAACAGCTGGAAGATATGTTGAAGAAGTTACATAAGTGCTTTGCCACCAGTACGGACAGCTGATAAGAAAAGTCCGCCCGTGTCACCGTCCAAACGCAACTCTGTAGCTACAGCGACGTTCCTCCAGTTACCCCAGAGTGTTAACTCTGGTACCCATTACCTAGAGGCTAGGTGAACACTGGGAACCACCGGGTTTCAAACACCGGCATGGGCTGCAGCGAGTCGCAGCTGGATTTGAAAGTGAGTCTCCTATCGACTGCACTAACGTAGCCTCTGATAGTTAACTCTTTCAGTCCCAGGGGGTTTGGCATCAGAGGGCCAAGGGGTGTTAAAGAGAAACATATAATCGAAGCATATTACGTTCATTGGGCTTCTAGATAGGAACCTATGCACGTATGATGTGTTCCCTGGGCCTGAAAGAGTTAACAACTATATGTATTTAATCCATATGTAGAGAAGTCAAATATAAATGTCCCAATTTGGGTTTCTAGGGCACCCATTCTGGCAGACAGAGAATAGACCCACCTTTACCCCAACAAGTATATCGCTAGAGGGGACTAATTAGGGGAGTTTTCTTCGAAGTCGGACTGCAATTTACTGAGAGGCAAGCAACCATCCATCTGCATACAAATAAGCCGGATGTGTAAACCAGATGTGCACACAAAACTCAAGTTCTGGAACAAGACCACAGTCCAGAAGTGGACGAACAACCAGAACTTTCCACCGGAGTTCACAGCCGGTGAATGCTTACAAAAGGAAAAATCAAATAGTCACCTCATAGAGAAAATGCCGAATCAATGTTATAATTACATGTGAAACATTCCATTTGTTGCTTTCAGTGCTGTATGTATATTTTTTTAACTTACCAACATTCCATGGGCTGTTCTATTTCTGTACTTTTGTTGTTTATATTCTTCCAGTTTAACTTGTCTCTAGTATATGTATGTGTGTGTGTATATATATATATATATATGTTTATGTTTATTCAGTGGATCAACATCATGGCACACGAGTGTAATCCATAAGTGCTCCGCTCTTCTTCTAACTCAAGCCTGAGTCTGAAGAAGCTCAGCAGTGTTCATAAACTCTGTTGCACCAGCGGGGATCCTGAAATACTTTAGGTAGATTTTTAATTCAAAATTTTGCCCAGGCAGTGCCGTTAGGCTACTCTTTTCAATTTCCAACTCGCATGCATCAAGAAGTCCATGCGAAAAAATCTCAGTCCTCATTGGTGCTTGAATGTGAGACCTCTAGTACTCGATTCGGACACCATGCCTCGAAACCACACAGCCCCCTGCCCCCACCCCTTCCATTTATAAATATATTTTATGTTTTTCCATAGTTCTTCCAGATTTTTCTTTCAACCTAATGTATGTAATCTGTCATGATGCTTTAAGCTTTTTCTGTCTACATTATCAGACTTAGTTAGTTTCAGTTTTGTCTGTCTCTTGTATGTTTGCTTGATTATGTCTTTTTGATGGGACCATGTAATGTCCTCATTTGGTTGTATTTTATATAATGTGCTTATCTGGTTAAATGATGTAATATCACATTATTTGTGTATGAGTGTGGCTAGGGTCGTGAAATGTCCTTTGACATCTTTGGTTTAAGGACTGTCAACACAGTTTCATAATTTAAATGAACCGGATTTGATTTGACTGCAGGCGATGTAACAGCAGATCGCTTTGGTTTGATTTTGACAGTGGTATAAGCATAGAACCCTTCAGAGAGCAACAATGAACTATGAACTTAAAATTGCCTAGTAGAAACCACAAATAGCCAATAATTGCCTGGACTGGTTTGCAGAATCCTGTAGAGCAGAGCTTTCCAAACTGTGCGACATGACACATTAGTATGTTGACTGCAGTATGAAAGTGTGACATGACACATTAGTATGTTGACTGCAGTATGAAAGTGTGACATGACACATTAGTATGTTGACTGCAGTATGAAGGTGTGACATGACACATTAGTATGTTGACTGCAGTATAAAGGTGTGATATGACCTATTAGTATGTTGACTGCAGTATGAAAGTGTGACATGATACATTAGTATGTTGACTGCAATATGATGGTGTGACATGACACATTAGTATGTTGACTGCAGTATAAAGGTGTGACATGGCCTATTAGTATGTTGACTGCAGTATAAAAGTGTGACATGACACATTAGTATGTTGACTGCAGTATGAAGGTGTGACATGACCTATTAGTATGTTGACTGCAGTATGAAGGTGTGACATGACACATTAGTATGTTGACTGCAATATGATGGTATGACACGACACATTAGTATGTTGACTGCAGTATGAAAATGTCATGACACATTAGTAAGTTGACTGCAGTATGAAGGTGTGACATGACACATTAGTGTGTTGACTGCAATATGATGGTGTGACACGATGCATTAGTGTTTTGACTGCAGTCTGAAGGTGTGACATGATGCATTAGGGTGTTGAACTACAGTCAATACATATTTGTTTGTTGGCTTCAGTTTGAAGGTGTGCTGTGCCAAAATATGTCTGCATCTCTTATTAGAAATGGCGTAGCATAGGTTGTTTGAGGAACTTTTCTGTATTGGAAGTTTAACCTCTGGCTGAGTAGTGCACTGAATGTGTTGTGAACAAATGTTTGAAATGCTCTTCTGTACAGGATATGCAACTAACGTTTTTTCTTCTTCTAATTTTAACCTGTAAAGTCTTTTCTACAAGTTTTCCGTGCTATGTACATAAAATATTGAATAAACAAACATATCTTCTGTACATCAAATGTGATATAAATACACATATCTCCTGTATACTGAAAGGTTGTAGTTGTCTTTCTTCTTCTTCTTATCTCCTCCTCCTCTTCCTTCTCCTCCTCTTCCTTCTCCTCCTCCTTGTTCTTATTCTTATTATTATTCTCTTCGTCCTCCTCCTCCTCCTTCTTCTTCTCCTTCTTGTTCTTGTTCTTCTTCATCTTTTGTATCTTGTTCTTCTTTTTCTTGTTGTTGTTGTTTTGTTGTTGTTATTTTTCTTCTTCTTCTTCTCCTTCTCCTCTTCATCCTCCTTCTCCTTCTCCTCCTACTCCTCCTGTCTTCTTCTTCTTTCTTCTTCTTTCTTTCTTTTTCTTTCTTTCTTCTTTTTCTTTTTCTGCTGCTGCTGCTGCTAGGTTCAGTCTTAAATCATTGTGCGGTCGTATCTGCTGTTTTCACCTCAACATCCAATATCAGCCAACCCTGAATTAGTCAGCTTGATGGCGGGACAGTAGGTCTGTGTTTCTCTCCACCAAAATTGAGGCCCTGAACCCACAGGGAAACAGTTGTATAATCTACAGCAGGGCTGATAGTTCTTCTGATATTGTTTTATGTTGAGCTCTTTTAAAGACTGTGTTGGTTTGAGAATATTGTATGCTTGCACAGGTGTATAATGTGTGTTTTGAACTGCCTATCATAAACATATTTTGAAAGAGAGTGGCCTGAGTTCATTGTAGGGGCTTTTCTGGATTCAGAAATAGGAAGGAGAAGAAGAAGTGGCTTTCTGTTTGTTGAGGTCGGAAAGATGAATACAGAACCTCATCTCACATTGACACCACTGACAGAGAAGAACAAGACTGAACAAAATCACTCAAACATAAAACAAACATGACACATGTGAAGACCAGCCTGTTGGTAAATTTATTCAAGTCTTTCCTGCTACAGAGGTCAACAGTGAATAGCAAGTGTGCTCTCTCTGTTGCTACCTCTCCATCTGTGACTGTTGTTGCTACTACTCAGTCTGTGACTACTGTTGCTACTACTCAGTCTGTGACTGCTGTTGCTACCTCTCCATCTGTGACTACTGTTGCTACCTCTCCATCTGTGATCGTTGTTGCTACCTTTCCATATGTGACTACTGTTGCTACCTCTCCATCTGTGATCTTTGTTGCTACCTCTCCATCTGTGACTACTGTTGCTACCTCTCCATCTGTGATCGTTGTTGCTACCTCTCCATCTGTGACTACTGTTGCTACCTCTCCATCTGTGATCGTTGTTGCTACCTCTCCATCTGTGACTGCTGTTGTTAACTCTCCATCTGTGACTACTGTTGCTACCTCTCCATCTGTGACTGCTGTTGCTTACTCTCCATCTGTGACTACTGTTGCTACCTCTCCATCTGTGACTGCTGTTGCTACCTCTCCATCTGTGACTGTTGTTGCTGCTACTTTGTGACTGTTGTTGCTATCTCTCCGTCTGTGACTGCTGTTGCTACAACTCCATTTGTGACTGCTGTTGCTACAACTCCATCAGTGACTGCTGTTGCTAACTCTCCATATGTGACTGTTGTTGCTGCTACTTTGTGACTGTTGTTGCTATCTCTCCGTCTGTGACTGCTGTTGCTACAACACCACCTGTGACTGCTGTTGCTAACAGTCCATCTGTGATTGGTGTTGCTACCACTCCATCTGGGACTGCTGCTGCTACCACTTTAACCCTCACTGCTGTTTTTACTGCTTCACCCCTGACTGCTGTTGCTATCATTCCACCTCTGCTTCCTTATTGCTGTTTCTGCGACCCAGATATTCCAGAAAAGCTTTAAAATGCTCATCGGAAACTTTAGAAACTGCCTTAGTGGTTGTCACAGGCCGTGGCGACGATGATGGCGGTAGCTCCGGGTCAAATCCGGATATCAACATGTTACCAGACTCCATTAAGGCAGGATCGTTGTTGCCTAGTGGCCCCGACCCCCTGTTGGTGGGTCCCTGATTATGTGGCACCTGCTGACCAACCACATTTTCGTCTTGGCACATACACATACATAGAGCTGTGCTGCAGAGACCCGTGCTGACGTCACACCGCTGCTGACAGAAAGACAACAGGCGGGGCGATGATCGGGCGGGAACACATGCTACAACCATGCCCGGTGGACACAATCCTGCGGTAGTTGTCTCTGGTTTGAATGTTGTTGTAGTCATGGAGGTGGTGATGGCAGCCTTATGAGCAGACTTCCTTTCCACCATTTTCTCTACAGCCTGCCAGAGGAACTCCATAAAACCATCAAAATTTGACTGGTCTAACTTTGATTTATCTACATTTTGATTGATGTCTGTTAGGTTATTTAGGTCACTACTCCGTTCCAAAGAGTTTTCTTTAGAACCATTAAACTGTGCTTTCGTTTGTCCGTTGGAGTCCACTACTGTCTGATTATTGGGAAAGTTTTGCTGAATTTCTACAAGTTTTCCGTTCGTAAAATTATGAAACGTACCCAGATGTTTGAACTTGTTAGGATCTGAGTTCAGTGCTATGCTAGTATTTAGAGTTAAGGAGCTAACACCAGGAGCAAGCTGTCTGTCGTCTACCGAAGAGCCGCTGTTCAACTGGTTTTTGCTAGGGATCGTGGCAGAAGAAGTGTTGTCATCGACATAAAGAACTCTTGGCGTTGACAAGAAGTTCGGAGATGCTATCTCAACCCTGGCCGTGATTGGTGCCCTACTGCTTGTCATGTTCCTGAGTGTGTCTCGGTGGGTTGGTTGGTCAGCTGCAACTCTTGTCGCGCTAACTGCATGGGGTTGTAGACCTTCAACTGAGGTTGTCCCAGTCATTGATCTGAGGCTCCCAACTTCCAGCGACCGGCTTGTTGTAGGCTGCAGGTTTAATACAAGCTCAGTTGATAGGTCAGCTGAAGCCGCGTGTCTGACATAAACTCCAGGGGAACTTTTATTGTAGGAACTTGACAAGTCTGGGACAGAAGTCAGACCTCTGAGGTTATCCAATGGGCTGCTCGCTTCTGTGCCATTCAGAGTTGCACCCAGTGGAGCTAAGGATTTAGGTGGCGTGCTCGGAGGCAGTACAGAGGGAAGCAGTGTGTTAGGAGAGAGTAAAAATAGAAATGATGTATTGGTAGGGAGTAAAGATGGTGGTGGTATGTTGGCAGGAAGTAGAGATATAGGTGTTTTTTGGGGAGGGAGTAAAGATAGAGGTGTTGTTTTGAGAGGGGGTGAAGATAGCCGTGTCGGGTTGAGAGAAAGTGAAGATAGCAATGTGTTGAGAGGAAGTGAAGATTTCGGTGTTGTGCTGAGAGGGAGTGAAGATATAGGTGTTGTGTTGAGAGGGAATGAGGGTAAAGGTGTTGTGCTGGACTGAAGTGCAGATAGAGGTGTTATGTGGAGAGGGAGTGAAGATAGCAGTGTTGTGTTGAGAGGGAGTGAAGATATAGGTGTTGTGTTGAGAATGAATGAAGGTAAAGGTGTTATGCTGGACTGAAGTGCAGATAGAGGTGTTATGTGGAGAGGGAGTGAAGATAGCAGTGTTGTGTTGAGAGGGAGTAAAGATGGAGGTATTGTGTTGAGAGGGAGGGAAGATGGGGTTATTGTGTGGGGAGGGCGTGAAGATAGAGGTGTTATGTTGAGAGGGAGTGAAGATAGAGGTGTTATGTTGAGAGGGAGTGAAGATAAGGGTGTTGTATTGAGAGGGAGTAAAGATTGAGATGGTATGTTTGGACTAAGTAAAGATGGAGGTGGTGTGTTGTGGGGGAGTAAAGATGGAGGTGTGATGTCTGGGAGTGAAGATAGAGGTGTTGTGTTGTTTGGGAGTAAAGATGGTGGTATATTAGGAGGGAGTACAAATTGAGGTGGAGTGTGGTGAATGAGCACAGAGGGAAGTGGTGTGCTGGAAAGGAGAAAAGATAGAGGTAGTGTGTTGAGTCGGAATACAGATAGAGGAAACGTATTAAGTGAAGTGTGAGGAGGTGATATATTGAGCGAAAGTGAAACATTCACTGCAGAAGGGGCCAAGCCGTCGGTTTTATGTGCAGGATTATCATTTTTTGTCCTGCCCACCTTAACCAGTTCCTGATCTGAAGTCCCAGGTGTTTTTCTCAAAATATTCTTGTACATTGATTCAAATATTGCCCTGGGTGTCATTTGACCCGTTTCTCTACTGCCATTGGGTTGTATGTTAAATACACGTGATAGCATCGGCGAATGTGATTGGTTAATATATGCTAACAAGCTGGAAACTAGCCAATCAGCTGGTAGAGAGTGGGCGTGGCTATTATTCCTACCTTGACCTTGCAAAGTAGCAAACATGGCGTCTCTATGCATGATTTTGCTACTATTATCAGTAAGGTTTCTTTCACCGATCCCACCGTCTGATATTCTGATGCTGGACTTGTTAGTCAGATTTTGTTCAGATCCTTGATGTTCCAGCAGTGTTCTCAGTAAATCGAGATTTGTTTCAGTGAAGTTTGGACGTCCATGGCCGAAACCATTCTTAGCTACACCACTCATGGATTCCCCATCGAGCCTGTAAGATTGTGCCAGACTTTCAGCCATCTTGAGAATTACCTCATAATTGTCAGTTCCAGTGCCTACAGCAAATGTACTTGTTTCTATTTTTGTGTAAGGGTTAAGGTTGTGGGAGACTGTAGCAGCAGTGGCAGTAGCAGAGGTAGGAATAACTGTTGAAGGGCGTGGACGATTTGAGAGGTCGTTATAAGATGTTGAATTACCGACCTTGTTTTCTGGGCTGCCGTTATGTGATGTAAAATTACTAGTCCTGTTTTCAGAACTGCCGTTGTTTATTGTTGAATTACTAATACTGTTTTCATTATATATTGTTGAATTAGCCAGCTTGTTTTGTGAGTTGGCGACTTGTGGTTTCTGTTGAAATCGCTTCATGATGAAATCCACAGTCTCTCCCGGTTTTGGAGGGAAACTTCCTTCGGGCAGCAACCAAATAAACCTCAGTACAGGCGTCAAAGGATCGTTTGTAAATCTGGCTTTTCTTTTTGTCCTTCTTGCTTTGTATCCGGTGTTCAATTCTGGTTCAAAGTATGTTGAATTATCTGTTTCGTTGAGCTGGTTGAAATTAAGAAAACGAGACATTTCAGAATAGTGGATAACGCTCGCAATACTGTGCCCTGGTAGTAGTATGGGGGGATATCCTGCGTCAAACCTTTCTATAACATCAGCATTACTGTTAGCAACAACAGACGTGAGTCCCACCATTTGATGTCTGCTTCTAGCAACATTGAAGGTGATATTCCCGCCACTACGTCTGCGCCTGGCTGTAGCTTGTATTCTTGTGTCGTTGAGAAAGCCTGGAAGAAGCACTTTCACCAAAATGGAGGGACCTTCATCTGTTCTTTCGTGAAACTTCTTGCCGTGAATGTCGTCTGCAGTGACGGTATAACTGGCGGGGTCCTGCAACAGTGTGTCTATAAGAAAGGTCCGGAATTGTTCCACTTTAGAATTGTAGGTTAGGCCTGGCTGGCTTCTAGATGCGTTAATGCTGGAGAGAACTGTCTGGAGTTTTGAACCGTTGAGGGATTTGATCTGAGAGGAAGGCAGGGACCACGTCAGAAATAAGGCTGGGGTTAGGAGTACGTCTGGTTTGTACAATGGTGGAGGGTTTGTTCTTGTAGTTTTGATAGCTGGAGATGTGCTTGCTGATGCGGTAACTTCTGTTGTTGTGAAATATGGTGATCTAGATGTCAGTGTGGTAGGGAGTGTGGCAGTGGTGACACTGGCGTTGGTGAAACTTTCCGTGGTGACACTGGCGTTGGTGACACTGGCGTTGGTGACACTGGCGTTGGTGACACTGGCGTTGGTGACACTGGCGTTGGTGACACTGGCGTTGGTGACACTGGCGTTGGTGACACTGGCGTTGGTGACACTGGCGTTGGTGACACTGGCGTTGGTGACACCGGCGTTGGTGACACTTTCCGTGGTGACACTGGAAGTCGATGTGTTATGAATTGATGAGGTCAGTTCTGTCGAAGGCAACGAATATTGCTGATGACCTTGAACTATAACCTGAGTATTTGTCTTCTCACCTGATGTGCCCTTTGACTTTTCATTGACCTCCAAAATGGTAACGTTCAAGGCCGTATTGCTTTTATGTTTTGATAAATCCACTGTAGAGTTGACGGGGGATACGGTAGTAGATGGTTGTGGTAGATGCAATGTTGTCAGTGATTGCAGAATACTTATGGTAGGCCTAGTAATTGATATTGTCGTCGTTATTGTTGGTTTTAGTGTCGATGTTTGTGTTAGTTTTCCTGTTGTCAAATACGGCGTTGTCCAAGATGTTTTCTGCCAGTCAGAAACGCCTGTAGTGTTCATGTATTGCTCTTGATGGAGAGTTGGATGTGTTGACTTTGCTATGGCGGTATTTGCTACTTCATTAGCCTCTGTCGTATGGCTGACTTCCTCTGCTCGATAGGTATAGAGGTCTTTGTTTATCTGTAAGTTAGCAGAGATTTGTGTTTGCTTCTCCATCTGCGACTTATCACTTCTGGTGGTGCTCTGTTGAATAGAGCTGGAACTTGTGTTGTCAGAACCGAGGATCTGGCTGTTGGGTTGTCCTGAAGCAAGTGTCTCCAGTTGTGTCTTCTCTAATGTCTGTTCTGGTGTCTTCGATGCATCTTCTTTGGTCTGATCTAGAGACTGGCCAGTGACTGTGTAGTTTCCTAAGTCAGGTAGTTGTTGGTGCTGGGGTGGCTGTTTAAACATCCGTTGGGGCGGAGACAATGTGTCATCTAGCAGAGAGTTCAGCGGTTGTGGCTGTTTAAACATCCGTTGGGGCGGAGACAATGTGTCATCTAGCAGAGAGTTCAGCGGTTGTGGCTGTTTAAACATCCGTTGGGGCGGAGACAATGTGTCATCTAGCAGAGAGTTCAGCGGTTGTGGCTGTTTAAACATCCGTTGGGGCGGAGACAATGTGTCATCTAGCAGAGAGTTCAGCGGTTGTGGCTGTTTAAACATCCGTTGGGGCGGAGACAGTGTGTCATCTAGCAGAGAGTTCAGCGGTTGTGGCTGTTTAAACATCCGTTGGGGCGGAGACAATGTGTCATCTAGCAGAGAGTTCAGCGGTTGTGGCTGTTTAAACATCCGTTGGGGCGGAGACAATGTGTCATCTAGCAGAGAGTTCAGCGGTTGTGGCTGTAAACGTTGTTGTGAGTGTTCTAATTGTTGGTATCGTTGTAATTGTTGTTGTGATTGTTGGTGTTGTTGTGATTGTCGTTGTTTTTGTTGTGTTTGTTGTTGTAATTGTTGCTGTGATTGTTGGTGATATTGTTCTGATTTACGCAACTTTTGCAATCTTTGTTGGGGTTGTAATTGTTGTTTTGGTTGTTTTTCTTGCAACTGTTGTAGTTGTAATTCTTGTTCTTGTAGTAATCGTTGTTGTTGTAACTGATTTTGCCACTGTTGTTGAGGTTGTTGTAATTGTTGTTGAAGTTGTTGTAACTGTTGTTGAGGTTGTTGGAACTGTTGTTGAGGTTGTTGTAACTGTTGTTGAGGTTGTTGTAATTGCTGTTGAAATTGTTGTAACTGTTGTTGTTGTAATTGGCGTATTCGTGGTGGTTTTGGTAACTGTTGTAGATATTGTTGTGCCTGTTGAAATTGTTGTAGCTGGGGCTGTTGTAATTGGCGTAGCTGTAATTGTTGTCGTTGTCGTGGTTGTTGCAGCGGGTATTTTGGTTTCTGCAACGTATTTTGAAGTTGTTGTTGTAACTGATGTTGTGGTTGGTGTAATTGTTGTTCTGGTTGCAATTGGTGTTGTGGTTGTAATAACTGGTGTGATGACTGTTGAAGTTGTGATGACTGTGGCAGCTGTGTTTGTCGTTGTTGCAGCTGCTGATTCAACCCATCTCGCTGCCGAAACAACGAATTTTGGCGGGACATTCGGTTGCTGGCTACTTCCGGTCTGTACTGGGCACGTGACCCGGGCGTGTGCAGCTGTTGGCGCCAGAGATGATGTTGTTGGCGGCCATCGAAATGTCTTTGGCGAGATTCCGTCGTCTGGGTTTGAGCTAGTTGGTAGTCTACAGCTGGTGACCTAGGACTGTTACTGACCACCTGGTCCAGGTTTGAGCCGGACAGTGACCTATTTCCAGTTGCAGGAGGCTTTGTTTCGATGAAGTTCTGCCGCCAACCGGTACTTGATATTGGAAAATGAGGCTCGCTGGTGTGTGTAGCAAGAGACTGATGCCCTACAGCCCATGAGGAAGATGTAGAGCGGGATGTTGAAAGCGTTTTATCTCTCGAAGGCGTAATCTGAGATGTGTCTCTATAAGTCTTCATGCCATTTCCAGGAGATGGGCTGTCTGCATGTGTCTCTGTGACCTGACGGTCCGTGGAATTGACCCCATTCTCCGTCTTCCTCGCCTTGACCCTGCCTGAACTTCCAGATGATCCGGGGTCACCATTCAAACTGGAACTGTCTACTGCTCTGACCCTGGTCAATCGACCGGCTGTCTTAAGTGCGTCCCTCAGTAGATTCTGAAAACCGTTGGTAAATCCGATATTGGCATAAATGGTCTTCAGTCTAGTTCTCACTTCCGGGTCAAGTTGTTTTATCTGTTCTCTAAGTAGATTAGCCTGGGCGGGGGATGGCTTGGGTTTAAACCCGTTGTTCTTGAGGTTGCCATAAAATGCTTGACGTCGTGACCGATGGAATGTCGCAAAGTCCATGCCTAAAGGAATAAATTTTTAAAGTTAAAAAAATAAGTTAAAATAAACTAAAAAAAAAAAAAGCAACAACTAATCCTCTGTGGTATAAATTTCTATTTTCAAGTTGTAGGTGTGTTTATGGTAAAACTTGTTTATTCAGCCGGTATGTAATAATAATTTTAGGACAAACAGATCAATATGACAATTTTCTGCGATATTTCTACCACTATCATGTATATCTGTTTCTTTCTCCTTCGCGTTTACCGGCTGTGAAAACCGTTCTGGCTGCTCATCCACCTCTTAGCTTTGGACTTATTCCAGAACATGAGTGTTGCGTTCACACCCGTTTTACAGATCTGATTTATTTGCTTGTATACTGTTGGTTCCTTGCCTCTCAGGCAGAAGCACTGCGACTTCGAAGAAAACCCCCTTGTTAGTCAACTCTTACGACATGCTTGTTGGGGAGGCAAAGTGTCTATTCTTGTTCCCCCCCCCCACAATGGGGTTCCGGAACCCATACAATGATTATGAATATATAAGAGATCACGTCAAACACCACTGTCGGCTCAGCAAGCTAAACATTTGTCATGTTTGTTTTCATCGTAAATGTTCAAAGTCTTTTTCTCCTCCTCCTTCTTCTGCTGCTGCTTTCCTCCTCCTCCTCCTCCTTCTTCTTCTGCTGCTGCTTTCCTCCTCCTCATCCTCCTCCTCCTTCTTCTGCTGCTGCTTTCCTCCTCCTCCTCCTCCTCCTCCTTCTTCTGCTGCTGCTTTGCTCCTCCTCCTCCTCCTTCTTCTGCTGCTGCTTTCCTCCTTCTTATCCTCCTCCTCCTTCATCTTCTGCTGCTGTCCTCCTCCCCTCCTCCTCCTCCTTCTTCTTCTGCTGCTGCTGTCCTCCTCCTCCTTCTTCTTCTGCTGCTGCTGTCCTCCTCCTCCCCCTCCTTCTGCTGCTGCTGCTGTCCTCCTCCTCCTTCTTCTTCTGCTGCTGCTGCTGTCCTCCTCCTCCTCCTCCTTCTTCTTCGCTGCTGCTGTCCTCCTCCTCCTCCTTCTTCTGCAGCTGGTGTCCTCCTCCTCCTCCTCCTTCTTCTTCTGCTGCTTCTGTCCTCCTCCTCCTCCTTCTTCTGCTGCTTCTGTCCTCCTCCTCCTCCTTCTTCTGCTTCTTCTGCTCTGTGTCCTCTTCTGTCCTCCTCCTCCTCCTTCTTCTGCTGCTTCTGTCCTCCTCCTCCTCCTTCTTCTGCTGCTTCTGTCCTCCTCCTCCTCCTTCTTCTGCTGCTTCTGTCCTCCTCCTCCTCCTTCTTCTGCTGCTTCTGTCCTCCTCCTCCTCCTACTTCTGCTGCTTCTGTCCTCCTCCTCCTCCTCCTTCTTCTGCTGCTTCTGTCCTCCTCCTCCTCCTTCTTCTGCTGCTTCTGTCCTCCTCCTCCTCCTTCTTCTTCTTCTGCTGCTTCTGTCCTCCTCCTCCTCCTTCTTCTTCTTCTGCTGTCCTCCTCCTCCTCCTCCTTCTTCTGCAGCTGGTGTCCTCCTCCTCCTCCTCCTTCTTCTGCTGCTTCTGTCCTCCTCCTCCTCCTTCTTCTTCTTCTGCTGCTTCTGTCCTCCTCCTCCTCCTCCTTCTTCTGCTGCTTCTGTCCTCCTCCTCCTCCTTCTTCTTCTTCTGCTGTCCTCCTCCTTCTTCTTCTTCTTCTTCTTCTTCTGCTGCTGCTGTCCTCCTCCTCCTTCTTCTGCTGCTGCTGTCCTCCTCCTCCTCCTCCTAATCCTCCTCCTTCTTCTTCTTCTACTGCTGCTTTCCTCCTCCTCCTCCTCCTTCTTCTTCTTCTTCTGCTGCTGCTGTCCTCCTCCTCCTCCTTCTTCTTCTGCTGCTGCTGTCCTCCTCCTCATCGTCCTCCTCCTTCTTCTTCTTCTTCTGCTGCTGCTGTCCTCCTCCTTCTTCTTCTTCTGCTGCTGCTGTCCTCCTCCTCCTCCTTCTTCTTCTGCTGCTGCTGTCCTCCTCCTCCTCCTCCTTCTTCTGCTGCTGCTGTCCTCCTCCTCCTCCTCCTTCTTCTTCTTCTTCTGCTGCTGCTGTCCTCCTTCTTGTTCTTCTTCTTCTGCTGCTGCTGTCCTCCTCCTCCTCCTCCTTCTTCTGCTGCTGCTGTCCTCCTTCTTCTTCTTCTTCTTCTTCTGCTGCTACTGTCCTCCTCCTCCTCCTCCTCCTCCTCCTCCTTCTTCTTCTTCTGCTGCTGCTGTCCTCCTCCTCCTTCTTCTTCTGCTGCTGCTGTCCTCCTCCTCCTCCTTCTTCTTCTTCTGCTGCTGCTGTCCTCCTCCTCCTCCTTCTTTCTCTGCTGCTGCTGTCCTCCTCCTCCTCCTTCTTCTTCCGCTGCTGCTGTCCTCCTCCTCCTTCTTCTGCTGCTGCTGTCCTCCTCCTCCTCCTCCTCTTCTCCTCCCTCCTCCTCATTTCTCCTTGCTCAGTCCTTTATATGTCTTCAGCGTAGCTGTCTGTGGCACATGGTACAAGGGCATTCTTGGCAGATGACCGAACCATCTTATCTGTTGCTTTTTAATAAACCGTATGACTGACCTCAGTCCTAATCTCTTTCTGATTTCCTCTTTTAAATGAATCTTTTCTGGTTACGCCGACAGCTCCAACAGACTTTTCATATCTGTTATGATTTGGTGCTCATTAGTTGTTGTTGGGTCCCTGTGTGGACACCTGCAGCATAGAGCCGGCTACACAATCATTGTTCTTCTGCTTCCTGTAACCTTGGGAAAACTGCTTCCTGTAACCTTGGGAAAACTGGGAAGTGAACTGAGATTGTATTGATAATATTGGAGTTTATTCCATATTATCTTTTTGGTCGTCTGTCTGTCTGTCTGTCTGTCTGTCTGTCTGTCTGTCTGTCTGTCTGTCTGTCTGTCTGTCTGTCTGTCTGTCTGTCTGTCTGTCTGTCTGTCTGTCTGTCTGTCTGTCTGTCTGTCTGTCTGTCTGTCTGTCTGTCTGTCTGTCTGTCTGTCTGTCTGTCTGTCTGTCTGTCTGTCTGTCTGTCTGTCTGTCTGTCTGTCTGTCTGTCCATCAGGTGATTGTTTGGACGAACTGTTAAAATTGTTATTATTTGAATACTTATTATAATGCTTTTTATTATCATCATCGTCATAATCATTACCACCATTATCATTATAGTCATCATTACTGTTGTCACAACTATCATCACCGTCATCAACAACATGAACACGACTATCATCACCACCATCAACAACATGAACACGACTATCATCACCACCATCAACAACGTGAACACGACTTTCATCACCACCATCAACAACATGAACACGACTATCATCACCACCATCAACAACATGAACACGACTATCATCACCACCATCAACAACATGAACACGACTATCATCACCGTCATCAACAACATGAACACGACTTTCATCACCACCATCAACAACATGAACACGACTTTCATCACCACCATCAACAACATGAACACGACTATCATCACCACCATCAACAACATGAACACGACTATCATCACCGTCATCAACAACATGAACACGACTATCATCACCACCATCAACAACGTGAACACGACTTTCATCACCACCATCAACAACATGAACACGACTATCATCACCACCATCAACAACATGAACACGACTTTCATCACCACCATCAACAACATGAACACGACTATCATCACCACCATCAACAACATGAACACGACTATCATCACCACCATCAACAACATGAACACGACTTTCATCACCACCATCAACAACATGAACACGACTATCATCACCGTCATCAACAACATGAACACGACTATCATCACCACCATCAACAACATGAACACGACTATCATCACCACCATCAACAACATGAACACGACTATCATCACCACCATCAACAACATGAACACGACTATCATCACCGTCATCAACAACATGAACACGACTATCATCACCACCATCAACAACATGAACACGACTATCATCACCACCATCAACAACATGAACACGACTATCATCACCACCATCAACAACATGAACACGACTTTCATCACCACCATCAACAACATGAACACGACTATCATCACCGTCATCAACAACATGAACACGACTATCATCACCACCATCAACAACATGAACACGACTATCATCACCGTCATCAACAACATGAACACGACTATCATCAGCACCATCAACAACATGAACACGACTATTATCACCACCATCAACAACATGAACACGACTATTATCACCACCATCAACAACATGAACACGACTATTATCACCACCATCAACAACATGAACACGACTTTCATCACCGTCATCAACAACATGAACACGACTTTCATCACCGTCATTAACAACATGAACACGACTTTCATCACCACCATCAACAACATGAACACGACTTTCATCACCGTCATTAACAACATGAACACGACTATCATCACCACCATCAACAACATGAACACGACTTTCATCACCGTCATCAACAACGTGAACACGACTTTCATCACCACCATCAACAACATGAACACGACTTTCATCACCGTCATCAACAACGTGAACACGACTTTCATCACCGTCATTAACAACATGAACACGACTTTTATCACCGTCATCAACAACATGAACACGACTATCATCACCACCATCAACAACATGAACACGACTTTCATCACCACCATCAACAACATGAACACGACTTTCATCACCGTCATCAACAATATGAACACTACTTTCATCACCGTCATCAACAACATGAACACGACTTTCATCACCACCATCAACAACATGAACACGACTTTCATCACCGTCATCAACAACGTGAACACGACTTTCATCACCACCATCAACAACATGAACACGACTTTCATCACCGTCATCAACAACATGAACACGACTTTCATCACCGTCATCAACAACATGAACACGACTATCATCACCACCATCAACAACATGAACACGACTTTCATCACCGTCATCAACAACGTGAACACGACTTTCATCACCACCATCAACAACATGAACACGACTTTCATCACCGTCATTAACAACATGAACACGACTTTTATCACCACCATCAACAATATGAACACGACTATCATCACCGTCATTAACAACATGAACACGACTTTTATCACCACCATCAACAACATGAACACGACTTTCATCACCGTCATCAACAACATGAACACGACTATCATCACCACCATCAACAACATGAACACGACTTTCATCACCGTCATCAACAACATGAACACGACTTTCATCACCACCATCAACAACATGAACACGACTATCATCACCGTCATCAACAACGTGAACACGACTTTCATCACCGTCATTAACAACATGAACACGACTTTTATCACCACCATCAACAATATGAACACGACTATCATCACCGTCATTAACAACATGAACACGACTTTTATCACCACCATCAACAATATGAACACGACTATCATCACCACCATCAACAACATGAACACGACTTTCATCACCGTCATCAACAACATGAACATGACTTTCATCACCGTCATCAACAACATGAACACGACTTTCATCACCACCATCAACAATATGAACACGACTTTCATCACCGTCATCAACAACATGAACACGACTTTTATCACCACTAGTAGGTGAATCGCATTATTGTTACGACACTGACGGACTCCACTGGGGACCCCTCACCTTGTAGAGCTAGAGAGCTGCCTCCTGTGCCATGTTGAACAATCTGGGAACACAGAACATAGTTGTCAGGAGGATTTCTGGACACACAGTTACTGGAGCAATCAAATTGTCTAATATTAAATTATTATTTGCTCAAGATTCCAAATGGACAAAGATAGGATGAAGAGCTATCAGGCATTCACACTTCTGTGTTACAGGGATTGAACGGACTAATTGCTATTGGGCCCATTAACAGCAAGATGTTACAATCGTGAATTCATGCTCACATGTCGATTTCTGAAAACCAACCAATCAAGCAATCAACATGGAACTCTCCTTTCGAAAAGACATTGATACCATCATAGGGGCTGAACATTGTCAATGACCTGGATGTAAAAGTTGATCGGTCCTGATATAGGTGGTCAGTATCGGTTTCTTCATTTCTGGAACTGGAGACATGGTTGTAGCTAGGACATGGTCCTATCTATGATATACAATACAGCATCACCGCTAGACATGGTTGTAGCTAGGACATGGTCCTATCTATGATATACAATACAGCACGGGCATCGGAACTTTGAGGCTTGGACACCTTGAGGACCCTCCCCCTTCCCCACATCATTGAGAAGACAGAGACAAAACCTGCCAGGGCATGGATGTATCCAGAAATTTTAGCACACTAGAACATCGTTTTGTGCATTATTGACATGATTGTGTGTAGGGAGAGGTCGCTCTCGTATACGGTAGGTTTTCATTTAACAGTTCCCCGTTTGTGTTTTGAAGCCACATTTTAGGGAAATAAACTCACAGCCTTCTCATAAACATGTCGTACAACCAGACTAATTAGATGTGCCTTTTTCGAATTCAAAGTACATCTGCCTGAGAGCAAAAAAACCAACAGTCTGCATGCAAATACACCAGAACAAATGCGCACTCAAAGCTCACGCTCTGGAAGAAAATACAAATCCAGAAATGGACGAACAATCAGAGCTTTCGACCGGAGTTTATAGTTGGTGAACGCTAAGAAAAGAATAGTTTACAATATTTCAATAAGGATCACGTAGTCTCTAATTTCCCCAAATGACAAATTAATTAAATTTTTTTTTCAGCTGGTGTTACTTACAGGTACCTGGCCACGTCTGCTGACCTCTCGCTCGGACATTGCTCTTCCGGTTTGTGGCGATGACGATTCCAGGAAAGATAATCGCTTCGATGAAAGTGACGATGATACAAGTATGTTGGCGGGAGTAAGTGAAGAACTGAAGTGACTGGTTTCATTTCTTCTGTGTTGCGGCCTGCAGACAATCAGATGACTAAGGTAAGTCGGTGGTTAGTTGCTGCCTTTCTGTCTTTCTTGAATGATAGCTCAGTGTACCGAGCTTTTGGAAATAATGGGAAACCACACAGCCCGTGGCATGGGAATCCACACAGCCCGTGGCATGGGAACCTACTCAGCCCGTGGCATGAGAATCCACACAGCCCGTGGCAGTAGAATCCACACAGCCCATGGCATGAGAATCCACACAGCCCGTGGCATGGGAATCCACACAGCCCATGGCATGAGAATCCACACAGCCCGTGGCATGAGAATCCACACAGCCCGTGGCATGGGAATCCACACAGCCCATGGCATGAGAATCCACACAGCCCGTGGCATAAGAATCCACACAGCCCGTGGCATAAGAATCCACACAGCCCGTGGCATAAGAATCCACACAGCCTATGGCATGAGAATCCACACAGCCCATGGCATGAGAATCCACACAGCCCGTGGCATGAGAATCCGCACAGGCCATGTCATAGGAATCCACACAGCCCATGGTCAAGGCGAGTGTGACAGACCAGAGCAGCTGGCGTTAAGAAGTCGTTTACAATCAGAGCATAAGATGTCAGGACCACTGTTACTATCAAATGTATTTAGAAACATTTCTTGTGAGACTTTCAGCTCTAAATGTTGAATGTTCAATTAAGAATTGACATCACAGCACTCGGGGCACCCCCATAAGCGCTCCGTCCCCGTCTTCAGCAGCAGTCGAAGAGTTCAAATTCTGATGGTACCAGTAACTGTCTGATTTTATATCCATCTCGCCTTTCCCCTGAGTGTCGAACGTCAAGTTTCGAACAATCACAGCATGTGAGTCAGTTACAATCACGGCATGTGAGTCAGTTACAATCACGGCATGTGAGTCAGTTACAATCACGGTATGTGAGTCAGTTACAATCACGGTATGTGAGTCAGTTACAATCACGGCATGTGAGTCAGTTACAATCACTGCATGTGAGTCAGTTACAATCACGGCATGTGAGTCAGTTACAATCACGGCATGTGAATCAGTTACAATTAGGGCTGTACCGAATAGTGATTTTAACTATTCGGCCGAATACGAATAACGGGACCAACTATTCGGCTGAATACGAATACGAATAGTGTATAGTCTATAAAATATATCTTTAAAAAAAAAAACCACATTCATAATGTCAAATGTATGCTGAAAATTTACTTCAAATAAAGTAGCACATATTAGACATCTTCTTGTTTAGCATTCTGAGCCCTTGAGGTTTATTGCTGCAGATATCACTCGTTTCCATTATCTCTTTGGCTGGCCTTCTCTTCACAATTTGTGACACCAGTTGTTTGCAGGTCTGGCTGGACATTATCTCTCGAACTTTTTGTTGTTGTTGTCTGCCTCGTGGTCTACGCCCATTCCTCTCTCAGGTGTATACAGTTCTACTTCTCTGTCATCTGACATTCTTTCAATATGCCCCAACCATTTTAGTCTGTTAGCTCTCAGGATGCCAGTAATCAATGGTGATTTGAACAGATTATGTGTTACGTTGTTGCTTCTCACTCTCCATTCCCAGCTGTTAGCATCTTTGATGGGTCCAAAGGTTTGTCGTAAGACTGTTTTCGGAAACCTGTAATAAGGCTTTAACTCTTTTATTTCTGCTTCAAGTTTCAGAGCTATATAAAACGACTGGTCTTATCGACGTTTTATATATGTTGATCCTTGTG
>CAJHNH020006113.1:288444-358444 GCA_905116865.2 Candidula unifasciata | reverse complement strand
CTCTCTCTCTCTGTCCATGTCGTTGTATGTAGTGTCGGTTTGTCTCTCTCTTCTCTCTCTCTCTCTCTCTCTCTCTCTCTCTGTCCATGTCGTTGTATGTAGTGTCGGTTTGTCTCTCTCTTCTCTCTCTCTCTCTCTCTCTCTCTCTCTCTCTCTCTCTCTCGCTGTCTCCAGATGTCCATGTTTTTTTCCCATCGGTGTCTGTGCCCCCCCCCCCCCACCTCATCCCGTGTGTCTGAATCTACATGTCAATCTGCCCGCCGACTGTCTATTTGTCTGTCTGCCTATATATTTCCTCGGAACCAAACAGCACAGCAGCTAACTTCTGTACTACCGCGACAACTGACGCGAGGTCAGGAAGACACGCATGCGAGTTAGAAAGCCTGGAAAACGTGCTCACTTCAACTAACATATTCTAGACATGCAGTCAGGGGCGCAGTGACCCCCCCCCCCCCCCCCACACTTCCTTCCACACCCACAAAATGTGAGAAGAATCAGCTGCCGACGCCATGTTTACAAGTTCAATTTTTATGGCTCACATTCATCAATGAAATTTTTTTTTTCAATTTAGCCAATTGTTATTATTATTGAACTCATAAACAAGACATCTGCTTTTTGAACTCCCTCTCATCCCTTAGAAAATTGGTAAGGGGGTGAGCGCCCACCCACCTACAAATGTTTTCACAGTATCAGCGCTCTAGCATCCAATCTTTACTGCACATTTAAAACAAATACATCAACATTATATATGGTATCATTAACATTAGGTTTGGTGTAATCAAGATTATATTTGGTATCATCAAGATTGTGGTATCATCAAGACTGTGTATGGTGTCATCAAGGTTGTGTATGGTGTCATCAAGATTATCTATGATATCATCCAGATTTTATGTGGTATTGTCATTATCATCAATATTATCTGTGGTATCATCACGATTATCTGGGGTATCATCAATATTATGTATGGTGGCATCAAGGTTGTGCATGATGTCATGAAGGTTGTGTATGGTGTCATCAATATTATCTGTGGTATCATCAAGATTATCTGGTTTATCATCAATATTATGTATAGTAGCATCAAGATTATATATGGTGTCATCAATATTATATATGGTATCATCATGATTATATAATGAATCATCCATAGTATATATGGTATCATAAAGATTAAATATGATTTCATCAACTAATGTGGCCTGTGTTTGCCTAATTCAGATTGAAAGCCTCAACATTATACCGCATATCATCAACTGACACTAGCTCCTGTGTCTAGTTCAGACCTGTTCTTGAGATTGTGGTCTAAAATCTTGTACCATTAGCTAATGTGGACTGAATTTGCTTGGTTCAGATCTAATACATCAAAATTATATTTTAATTCAAGTAATTCATCTGGACATGGGTATTTCGACTTTAATACTTCCATGTTTCATCTTTTATCATCGCGTAATGTGGTCCACGTGTTTTTAAATAGCAATGACATTAATTCTTGCCTGGTTTAAGGTTGGATCTTCTATAAACATAGTATCAACTTTTTTTAGACGTACTATCAACTTTTTTAGACCTACTGTCAACTTTTTAAGTCCTACTTTCAACATTTTAGACTTATAATCAACTTTAGACATCCTGCCAACTCTTCTAGACGTACTGTCAACATTTTTTAGACGCACTATCAACATTTTTTAGACGCACTATCAACATTTTTTAGACGCTCTATCAACATTTTTAGGCACACTATAAATGTTCTTTGACATACTGTCAACTTTTATAGACGTACTATACATTTTTTAGACAAACTATCAACATTTTTAGACGTACTATAAACTTTGTTTAGACATATCAAAATTTCTAGGCCTGCTACTACAGAATTTTTAGACATACTATTGATATTTCTAGACATGCTATCAAATTTTTCAGACATACTGTAACAATTTTTAGCCATACTATCAAGATTTCCAGACATACTGTCAGTATGTTTCTAGACGTACTATCAACATTTCTAAACTACTATCAAGATATCTAAAGATATTATCAAGATTTCTAGACGCTGTCTACAAAACAGTATGTAAATACGATATAAATAATTGTCACCCACAACCCTTTGGTGATAACTTTGTTTAAAAAAAAAAAAGATGGTATCTCCACCGCCAGGCTAGTATCTAGACATGTTATCTCCACGGCGAGGCTAATATCTAGACATGGTATCTCCACCGCCAGGCTAGTATCTAGACATGGTATCTCCACCGCGAGACTAGTATCTAGACATGGTATCTCCACCGCGAGGCTAGTATCTAGACATGGTATCTTGAATCCAGGACGAAAACTTGGCCACTTCCGTGTAGACCCCGAAAGAGTTGATTTCGGCACAGCCCGCGCCGTAGGAGACGATTCCCGCTTGTTTCCAGACACCCTGGGAATTCTTGCAGACGAGAGGTCCACCAGAGTCACCCTGGAAAAAAGGTTATGATGGTGATATGTCAACTGCATGTGTGGGTATTTGGTATATTTTCATTGTTGGAATACGTTGGTATTTGCTATATTGTCATTGTTGGAATATAAGGGTATTTGGGTATATTTTCATTGTTGGCATATGTTGGTATTTGGGAATATTGTCATCACTTCAGCCACCGTTACTTTAGTCACCTACACATCAGTCACCATTACTTTAGTCACCCTTACTTTAGTCACCAACACATCAGTCACTGTTACTTCAGTCACCAACAAATCGGTCACAGTTACTTCAGCCACCGTTACTTTAGTCACAAACACATAAGTCACCATTACTTTAGTCACCCTTACTTTAGTCAACAACACATCAGTCACCGTTACTTTAGTCACCAACACATCAGTCACCATTACTTCAGTCACCCTTACTTTAGTCAACAACACATCAGTCACCGTTACTTTAGTCACCAACACATCAGTCACCATTACTTCAGTCACCAACACATCAGTCACCATTACTTCAGTCACCAACACATCAGTCACCATTACTTCAGTCACCAACACATCAGTCACCATTACTTCAGTCACCAACACATCAGTCACCATTACTTCAGTCACCAACACATCAGTCACCATTACTTAAGTCACCCTTACTTTAGTCAACAACACATCAGTCACCATTAATTTAGTCACCCTTACTTTAGTCAACAACACATCAGTGACCATTACTTTAGTCACCCTTAATTTAGTCAACAACACATCAGTGACCATTACTTTAGTCACCCTTACTTTAGTCAACAACACATCAGTTACCGTTACTTTAGTCACCAACACATCAGTTACCGTTACTTTAGTCATCAACATATCAGTCACCATTACTTCAGTCATCCTTACTTTAGTCACCAACACGTCAGTCACCGTTACTTTAGTCACTACCACATCAGTCACCCTTACTTTAGTCACCAACACATCAGTCACCCTTTTTAGTCACCAACACATCAGTCACCCTTATTTTAGTCACCAACAATGTAGTCACCGTTACTTCAGTCATCCTTACTTTAGTCACCAACACATCAGTCACCCTTACTTTAGTCACTAAAACATCAGTCACCCTTAATTTAGTCACCAACACATAAGTCACTGTTACTTCAGTCACTCTTATTTTAGTCACCAACCACATCAGTCACCCTTTCTTTAGTCACCAACACTTCAGTCACCCTTACTTTAGTCACCAACACATCAGTCACGATTACTTCAGTCACCCTTATTTTAGTCACCAACACATCAGTCACCGTTACTTCAGTCACCTTACCTTAGCCGCCAACACATCAGTTACCATTACTTTAGTCTCCCTTACTTAAGTTACCAGAACATCAGTCAACCTTACTTTAGTTATCAACATATCAGTCACCATTACTTCAGTCACCCTTTCTTTAGTTACCAACACATCAGTCACCGTTACTTCAGTCACCCTTAGTTTAGTCACTAACACATCAGTCACCCTTACTTTAGTAACAAACACATCAGTCACCATTACTTTAGTCACCAACACATCATTCACCATTACTTTAGTCACCAACACATCAGTCACCCTTATTTTAGTCGCCAACGATTTAGTCACCCTTACTTTAGTCAGAAACACATCAGTCACCCTTACTTTAGTCACCAAAACATCAGTCACCCTTACTTTAGTCACCAACACAGCAGTGACTGTTACTTCAGTCACTCTTATTTTAGTCACCAACACATCAGTCACCCTTACTTTAGTCACCAACACCAGTCACCCTTATTTTAGTCACCAACACTTCAGTTACCCCTACTTTAGTCACCAACACATCAGTCACCCTTACTTTAGTCACCAACACATCAGTCACTGTTACTTTAGTCAGCCTTACTTTAGTCACCAATACATCAGTCATTGTTACTTTAGTCACCAACACATCAGTCACCATTACTTTAGTCACCCTTATTTGAGTCACCAACACTTCAATCTCCGTTACTTCAGTCACCTTACTTCAGTCACCAACACATCAGTTACCATTACTTTAATCTCCCTTACTTCAGTTACCAAAACATCAGTCAACCTTACTTTAGTCACCAATACATTAGTCACCATTTCTTCAGTCACCCTTTCTTTAGTCACCAACACATCAGTCACAGTTACTTCAGTCACCCTTACTTTAGTCACAAACACACCACTCACCATTACTTTAGTCACTCTTAGTTTAGTCACCAACACATCAGTCACCGTTACTTCAGTCACCCTTACTTTAGTCACCAACAAATCAGTCACCCTTACTTTATTCACGCTTACTTTAGTCACCAACGCATCAGTCACCGTTACTTCAGTCACACTTACTTTAGTCACCAACCCATCAGTCACCATTACTTAAGTCACCAACGCATCAGTCGCCAACGCATCAGTCACCATTACTGTTGTCACCAATGCATCGGTCGCCATTAGGGGCGACGTAACCATTACCAGTGCCCTAATGATAACTTCCTTGGAGGCTGAACAGGATTGGCACTCTTGGTCTGTATCTGGATTGGAATTGTGTAATCTCGGGTGGCCAGAACCTTCAGGCAGTAGCCTGCAGAGCGACATCCAGGCACATCCAAGTTTTCATACAACTTACCTGGCATGTGTCTATGCCGCCTGCCGTCTGCCCGGCACAAATGTTGTTGCTGTCCAGGGAGCCGATGAAGTACACGCAGGTGTTGCGGGTAACGATTGGCAGGTTGACTTCTCTCAGATACATCTGTGACTCCTGGTCCTCTTCCACTGTACAGACAGATAAACTACCATGCTTGATTACAGACAAGTGGTCATGCATCATACAATAAATAGACCATTCACAATGCTTCGTGCACCAAAGCGACGAATCATCATGTTTCATGATGAGATATTGTCTTGTGAGAAGCTTGTCAATAACAGTCCATGTATGGGCGAAAAAGACTAGCATACTAGATACTATAAGGAGACAAAACACCATATGTCGGACGTTACAGATGAACCAGTCACCATCAGTCAGGCACTGTCAGACACTACGGACATAGACTTCACCTACAGTCAGACACTACAGACATAGACTTCACCTACAGTCAGACACTACAGACATAGACTTCACCTACAGTCAGACACTACAGACATAGACTTCACCTACAGTCAGACACTACGGACATAGACTTCACCTACAGTCAGACACTACAGACATAGACTTCACCTACAGTCAGACACTACAGACATAGACTTCACCTACAGTCAGACACTATCAGACATAGACTTCACCTACAGTCAGACACTACAGACATAGACTTCACCTACAGTCAGACACTACAGACATAGACTTCACCTACAGTCAGACACTACAGACATACACTTCACCTACAGTCAGACACTACAGACATAGACTTCACCTACAGTCAGACACTACAGACATAGACTTCACCGTCAGTCAGACACTATCAGACACTACGGACGGAGACTTCTCTATCAGTCAAACACTACAGATGAACCAGTTAGCATGAGTCAGACACTACAAATGAACCAGTCATCATCAGTGAGACACTACAGATGAACCAGTCATCGTCAGTCAGACACTACAGATGAATTAATCACCATCAGTCAGACACTACAGATGAACCAATCACCATCAGTGAGACACTACAGATGAACCAATCACCATCAGTCAGACACTACAGATGAAGCAGTCACCATCAGTGAGACACTACAGATGAAGCAGTCACCATCAGTCAGACACTACAGATGAACCAGTCACCATCAGTCAGACACTACAGATGAACCAATCACCATCAGTCAGACACTACAGATGAAGCAGTCACCATCAGTGAGACACTACAGATGAAGCAGTCACCATCAGTCAGACACTACAGATGAAGCAGTCACCATCAGTGAGACACTACAGATGAATTAATCACCATCAGTCAGACACTACAGATGAACCAGTCACCGTCAGTGAGACACTACAGATGAAGCAGTCACCATGAGTCAAACACTACAGATGAACCAGTCACCATGAGTCAAACACTACAGATGAACCAGTCACCATCAGTCAGACACTACAGATGAACCGTCATCGTCAGTCGGACACTACAGATGAACCAGTCACTTTCAGTCAGACACTACAGATGAACCAGTCACCATCAGTCAGACACTACAGATCAAGCAGTCACCATCAGTGAGACACTACAGATTAACCAATCACCATCAGTCAGACACTACAGATGAACCAGTCACCATCAGTCAGACACTACAGATGAACCGTCATCGTCAGTCGGACACTACAGATGAACCAGTCCCTATCAGTCAGACACTACAGATGAACCAGTCACTGTCAGTCAGACACTACAGATGAACCAGTCACCATCAGTCAGACACTACAGATGAACCAATCACCATCAGTCAGACACTACAGATGAACCAGTCACCATCAGTCAGACAATACAGATGAACCAGTCATCGTCAGTCAGACACTACAGATCAAGCAGTCACCATCAGTCAGACACTACAAATGAACCAGTCACCATGAGTCAGACACTACAAATGAACCAGTCACCATAAGTCAGACACTACAAATGAACCAGTCACCATCAGTGAGACACTACAGATGAACCAGTCATCGTCAGTCAGACACTACAGATGAACTAGTCACCATCAGTGAGACACTACAGATGAACCAGTCACCATCAGTGAGACACTACAAATGAACTAGTCACCATCAGTGAGACACAACAGATAAAGCAGTCACTGTCAGTCAGACACTACAGATGAACCAGTCCCCATCAGTCAGACACAACAGATGAAGCAGTCACTGTCAGTCAGACACAACAGATGAAGCAGTCACTGTCAGTCAGACACTACAGATGAACCAGTCACTGTCAGTCAGACACTACAGATGAACCAGTCACTGTCAGTCAGACATTACAGATAAACCAGTCACTGTCAGTCAGACACAACAGATGAAGCAGTCACTGTCAGTCAGACACTACAGATGAACCAGTAACTGTCAGTCAGACACTACAGATGAACCAGTCACTGTCAGTCAGACACTACAGATGAACCAGTCGCCATCAGTCAGACACTACAGATGAACCAGTCGCCATCAGTCAGACACTACAGATGAACCAGTCGCCATCAGTCAGACACTACAGATGAACCAGTCGCCATCAGTCAGACACTACAGATGAACCAGTCGCCATCAGTCAGACACAACAGATGAAGCAGTCACTGTCAGTCAGACACAACAGATGAACCAGTCACTGTCAGTCAGACACTACAGATGAACCAGTCACTGTCAGTCAGACACTACACATGAACCAGTCACTGTCAGTCAGACACTACAGATGAACCAGTCACTGTCAGTCAGACACTACACATGAACCAGTCACAGTGTCTGGATAGACTGATTGCAATGCAATGAGTTTCATGTTGTCTCGGTACTTCAGCGTTAGTTTCGTTGAACTTCTGGGGGAGGGGGGGGGGGAAATAAGTCAGAGAGAGAGAGAGAGAGAGAGAGAGAGAGAGATAGAGAGAGGGAGAGAGAGAGAGAGAGAACTTGGGAGGGGGGGGGGGGGGTTAATTAGGAGATTAAAACGCTTGGCTCCCTCTGTCGGCGGATACAGAACCTGTGAGGTCTTGTATCGTTGACAGGTGGCGCTGCACCGACTTGTCTACTTATACTTCTATAAGACCAGATGACTATAGTACGTCCCAGCAGTCCCGCCTAACTTTAAATGTCTATAACTCGGTAACCATTGGGTGTCAACTGTTGACATTTGCCGTACAGCTTGTTATTAATCATACCCTTGTTAATATTTAAAATAAAAAATCATAACACTGACAACAAAGATCTGACTAACTACAACACTAACGACAAGATCTGACAAATCACAACACTACCGACAAAGATCTGACAAATCACAACACTACCGACAAAGATCTGACAAATCACAACACTACCGACAAAGATCTGACAAATCACAACACTACCGACAAAGATCTGACAAATCACAACACTACCGAACAAAGATCTGACAAACCACAACACTACCAACAAAGATCTGACAAATAACAATACTACCGACAAAGATCTGACAAACCACAACACTACCGACAAAGATCTGACCACCTGGTCAACACCCACCGTTAGTGACAGCTCCCCAGCCTGTGGCCACACAAGTCTGACCAGTAAACGTCTCCCCAGAGTTGGGCAGACAAATGGGCTTCTTCTGATGACCGGTGAAGTCGAAGGCCTTGTTGACCTTGATTAGGGCAATGTCGTTACGTACATTCTTCACGTACCTTGGTAACGAGCAAGTCAGATAAATCAGTCAGTTCAGTCAAGTGAGACATGTCAAAAAAATCAAGGACCTCTTTAACGGGGTGGCGCATCAGTCATATGATTGCACTCAGATTTGTATAGACCACAAACGGCACTGGAAGAGTGAGGTGAGCAGCATCACGCAGTCCGCCTTTATTTTCTATGAGTTTACTCGGTACCTATTTTAGACTGGGTCGACAAAGCTACACACACACACACACACACACAAACCTGTTCATGCGGGTTCGAACCCATGTCTTTCGGACTAGACGCCAACATTCAACCACTACATCACTACGGCACTCCATCACAGGATCATCAGTTTATTTTCACCCGAGAACTGACTGATCCTTCCCTCTGCTGGCTGAAGCTCTAGTACCCCTGTTAGTGCAGCCTGGGTACCAGTCCAACAGGCTAATTCCAGATCCCCTGTTTGATTGTAAAGTTTAAGAAATTATATTACAGATTTGTTAGGCGTCTGACAGCACGAACACCGTAGCTCCGGCGACGATCCTCATAGGTCTTTATAAAAATTGCGCCTCTGAATTAAACGACAAGTCTTTTAGAACGTCAGACAAATGGCTTGACCTCTTCACTATGGAGACCCAGCAAATCTAAATTGCGTAACTTACGAGGGACTATAGTTCGATGTCAACCCTAGCAGGACATCACACCCAGCGATAAACACCTGCTGACACAAAGTGCCACCATAAGGATGAGGATCACCCGGGGACAGGTCCAACAAACTACGTTGAAGAGTTATAAAAAGACTCCTGACAACAGCCAGAGTATGGCTTTAAAGTAACGAACAATTGCCTCCCAAATTGGGACGGTTTTCACATAAAAGGACTGTACTAGAGAAGATCCTCTGCGCTCTAACAAGCATGTCGTAGGAGTCGATTAATCAGATATATTTTCTTTGAAATTGGAGTTTATCTGCATGAGTGGCGAGGAACCAATAGTCTGCATGCAAATAAGCCAGAAAACTGATGTTCGAGCAAGTCAAGTTCTGGAATAAGACCAAAGACCAGAAGTGGACGAACAACCAGAAATTTCCGCTTGGGTTTACAGACGGTGAAGACAAAAAAGAGGAAGAATGACGCATGTATTCGTCGACCTGGTGCCTGACAAATTCATTTAAAGTACAAAATACTTTTTTCGAAAAAACAAAAAACGTTTCTGTCTTATGTTTACCTGACAGGTAATACTTCATTTTGACCTGTCTAAATAAGGATGTACTTATGCAGACCAGCCATGCGTGTGTAGAGAACAGATAGTGGGTAGAAAGCAGCGGTATTAGGGGTAAAACGACACCATGCAATATAATTACTGGGTAAATGTAAAATCATTTACTGTAAAATGATCAGCTACTGCAAAAATATGTGTACCATGCGAACTTAATCAGGATGCTGATGTAAAATGACAGTTATCAAGTAGCAACGACAATAATTTATGGCTGGAGGTCACCATAATTTAAGGAACTGTTTGAATGGGTCGAGGCGTTAGCAAGTTGAGAACCACTTCCCCAGAAGGTAAAATGACAAATAACAATTAAAATGTATGACACTTGAGGTTTGAACAACGGATCCACATCATGGCACAATGTTAGTAACCCATGAGTGCTCCGTTCTTCTTCTAACTCAAGTCTGAATTCCCAGAAGCTCAGAACAGTGCACAGGCTCTGTAGCACCGGTGAGGATCCTGAAATACTTTAGTAGATTTGTAACTCTTAATTGTCCCTAGGCAGCGCCGTTAGGCTACTCTTTTCGATTTCCAACTGCCAAGGGATTTTTTACGTGCCCAACGATGCACACGGGCGTCCGATTTCACTACCCAGAGACCAGGGGGAATTGCTAGAAGTACAAATTCACTTAAGAAAATCCCAACCCTAAGCGGGTGAAAATCGGCAAGGTGACACCGAGTTGATTTTGGAGTAGTGTAAACGATATACGTTACAGACAGGGTGCGTGACAGGCAGGGTGCGTGACAGGCAGGGTGCGTGAGAGGCAGGGTGCGTAACAGACAGGGTACGTGACAGACATGGTGCGTGACAGACAGGATGCGTCACAGACAGGGTGCCTGACAGATATGGTGCGTGACAGACAGGGTGCTTGACAGACAGGGTGCGTGACAGACAGGTTGCGTGATACACAGGGTGCGTAACTCACTGTGGGTGTGTGATGATCTGAACGGCGTTGTAGTAGTTGGCGACACGGGAGTAGTACTCCTGGTTGCTGGAGCCGGCGATCACTGTGAACTTGGAAATGTAGAGGGGTGCTGGTTTCCTGGCGTTGAGATTATATTTTCATGTGTGAATCAACAACTGTCTGACAAACTACATACAGTCCAAAACAAACAGTCCAACCAAAAAAAACAAAAAAAAAAAAAAAAAAACAGTCCAACAAACAAACCAAAAGTCCAACAAACAAACAGTCTAACAAACAGTCAAAAAGTTTAACAAAAATTCAGTCCAACAAGTACAGTCTAATAAGTAAACAGTCCTGTAAACCAAATCCAATAAACAAATAGTCCAGTAAACAAAGAGTCAAGTAAACAAACCCTCTAGTAAATAAACATTCCAGCAAACAGTTCAACAAACACACTCAATAATATTTCTGCGGACTTAAGGATCTCCCACCCCCTTTTTCTGTTTATTTATGTGAGTGACGTGTAACACAGCAGAACCAACTAATCAGATCTCTTTCTTAAATGTTTGTGTATTCTAGACAAAGCTTTACGGTTTGCTGTGTTTGTAAATTGTTGCCAGTTCAATGGTTTGAGATACATTCTGTCCGTATCACATAGTTATGGATTTCAAGCTTTAGGATAGACATGTCCAAAGACGACAGCGTTTTAGGGGTGCCTGGTTGGTCGTGTTCTTCGTACACTTGTTTCCATAGCGAGGCGTACACGCCCTTGGAGATGACATGTTCGATTTTTGGCAAGTTAACTTTAGCTTTCGATTTTTAGGCTGTTTAGTGTGTCCTTTTATCTTTCTACTTTTTTTCTGTGAGTGCCCATCAATACATTGTTCGTTTATTATATATATAACAAAACAAACAGCTTTGCGGCTGTTTACAATACGGTGGTCGCAGATTGAGTTTGTTTAAATAATAATGTGCGGTGTTGTTGTTGCTGGGAATGATGTTGTTGTTGTTGGTGGTGGTGGTGCAGACGTTAAAAGTTGCAGTCTACTAAAGAGCACGTGGATTTGAACTAGTTCACTGTTCTAGTACCAACAAACTGTCATCATTGACCACTTTCGCGGTGTATGCCGGGGGAGTCTTTGAGCCTGAGAATTTAGGGTCGCGGGGCTGGTGCTATCGCCACGGACTGTGCAGGTTAAGATTTTATTTTCGCTGCCGACAGACGAACCTTACCGAGGATTCGAACCAGGGTCTCCCACTTTAAAGCCTAGCGTTCTAACCTTTCAGCCAGCGGCCCCTCTTGTAGTGCACAGAATGGCTGATATTCTAGTAGAGTATAGCGGTTCCTGACAATATATGGAGCCCAGACTCTAACTAATACTAGCAGTAGAGTTTAGACTCTGTCTACATGTCTATATTATCTCTGGTGTAGACGGGGAACAAACTTATGTCTTTCCTGCTAGTTCCAGGACTTCACTTCCCTAGGGGAAAAGGGGTGGGGGGAGGGGGGGATTGACCCATCCATTACCTCTAGAAAGAATAAAATATGTCTCTAATTAGGGATCTTATGAAGTCCGACTTGGGTCAAAATGCTCATTTATCGCAGCCTAGCTGTAAACTACAGCACAACATTACAAGGAACTTACAAAGGCAAAAGAAGTAGAATACTGACTGCGGTACACAGGCTATAATACTTACTCCAGGATACAATGAGCGGCGGTCAACACCCAGCTGTCAGAGATGATAGTACCTCCACACGTGTGGTAGCCATCGTAATGTATGGAGACCTGCAGCGGCACAAATCATCACAGGTAGATGTAAGGGTTGTGGAGAAAACAAGAAGGGTGGAGGTTGAATTTAATATGCGACTGAGAAATAACAGACGGAAGGTACGTCAAGCCACAGGGGAAAAGTACATCAAGCCACAGAGGAAAAGTACATCAAGCCACAGAGGGAAGGTACATCAAGCCACAGATGAAAAGTACATCAAGCCACAGAGGGAAGGTACATCAAGCCACAGAGGGAAGGTACATCAAACTACAGAGGGAAGGTACATCAAGCCACAGAGGGAAGGTACATCAAACCACAGAGGGAAGGTACATCAAACCACAAAGGGAAGGTACATCAAACTACAGAGGGAAGGTACATCAAACTACAGAGGGAAGGTACATCAAACTACAGAGATAAAATAGGAGATGGATGTTAATTGTGCAAAGACAGACAGCCACGCAAAACCTTGTTCTAGAATTGGCAAACAAAATACTCCAGGACAGGCAAACAGATCATTATCAGACAGGCAGACAGAAAATGGTAGGATAGACTGACAGGTAGAAAATGGGCAGACAAAATGGTAGGATAGACTGACCGGTAGAAAATGGGTAGAGATAATAGTAGGATAGACTGACAGGTAGAAAATGGGCAGACAGAATATGGTAGGAGAGACTGACAGGTAGAAAATGGCCAGAAAGAATGGTAGGATAGACTGACAGGTAGAAAATAGGCAGACAGAATGGTAGGATAGACTGACATGTAGAAAATGGGCAGAGATAATTGTAAGACAGACTGACAGGTAGAAAATGGCCAGACAGATTGGTAGGATAGACTGACATGTAGAAAATGGGCAGAGATAATTGTAGGATAGACTAACAGGTAGAAAATGGCCAGACAGAATGGTAGGATAGACTGACAGGTAGAAAATGGGCAGACAGAATATGGTAGGATAGACTGACAGGTAGAAAATGGCCAGAAAGAATGGTAGGATAGACTGACAGGTAGAAAATTGGCACACAGAATGTTAGGATAGACTGACAGGTAGAAAATGGGCAGAGATAATTGTAGGATAGACTAACAGGTAGAAAATGGCCAGACAGAATGGTAGGAGAGACTGACAGGTAGAAAATGGGCAGACAGAATATGGTAGGATAGACTGACCGGTAGAAAATGGCTAGAAAGAATGGTAGGATAGACTGACAGGTAGAAAATTGGCACACATAATGTTAGGATAAACTGACAGGTAGAAAATGGGCAGAGATAATTGTAGGATAGACTGACAGGTAGAAAAGGACCAGACAAAATGGTAGGATAGATTGAAAGGTAGAAAATGGGCAGACAGAATATGGTAGGATAGACTGACAGGTAGAAAATGGCCAGACAGAATATTGTAGGATAGACAGGTATAAAATGGCCAGACAGAATGGTAGGATAGACTGACAAGTAGAAAATAGTCAGAATGGTAGGATAGACTGACAAGTAGAAAATAGTCTGAATGGTAGGATAGACTGACAGGTAGAAAATGGGCAGAAAGAATATGGTAGGATAGACAGGTAGAAAATGGACAGACAGATAAGCAGGAAGAACATGACCAGTCAGACAAGCAGACAAAACATCATAAGACAGACAGGAAGACATGTCAGGACAGGACAGGTAGACAGAATGTGTCAAAACACAGACAGTCGTTCATCACTATGAGATCCTAGACAGACACTCAGACATCGACAGAGAGACATAAAACTGATATGTAGATAAATGTGTATGTACATAGTCAGACAGACACGAGGCGAAAATGGATCAGAGAAAGCACAAGCAAGGACAGCCAATAACATGAAGAGCACAGCACATAGCAAGACAAAGAAACAGACAGACCTGCCACGGGTACTTCTCTATAGCTGTCTGGTCGCCGCCAACAATCTTGGTGGCTGTGTTGTAGGCCGGGACACCACATTGCGAAGATGCTGTGGTTACTGCAGCGCGGGATGAGGTAGTCACTGCAGCTGTGGAGGTAATCGTTTCTACCTTAGCAGTCTATTGTCAAAAAAGTGAGATCAGAAGGCAGAGGAAAAAAACAACAGAGATGTGTAAGGGAGGTTTCGAAAGGGTTAGTGTGGAAAGAGGCGGGGGAGAATATGTTATCAGTGTTGTTGTTGCTGCTAATATAGTCATGGGGGGAGGGGGGGGGTTAAAGAGATGACGGTACTCACACAAAACGTTTATTACAATAGCAGACATAACATATTACAGTAGCGTTAGGGAAAAAATGATGTGCTGAACAATGTGTCGGTTCTGCCTACCATTTGACATCACCGGGGAAAAAATCGTAATCGTGGCAGTAGCATCAACAACAGAGCAGTAGTATACATACATTAAAGTAAAAGTAAAGATCCCTTTTCGTGCGTTAGGCCCATCGGGCATATGGGGGAGAGTAACAATATTGTTACAGACCAATCGGCACTAGGTGGGTAATGTGGTCAGCATTACGCCGGCCGTCTTTACTTCCGCCGGACATACATCCTGGTAAGAATTTTAGGCTGGGTCGACCCCATACCATGATAACAATCCACGTAGCCATCAGTGGGTTATGATTGCAGTACTTTGGTATTACGAGGCGTACTTGCAACGCTTAAGTCACGGATGCCGCATCAGCATACATAGATATAGTCATAATGATGAGACAGTGTCCCTTCCAGACGTCCAACCGAACTTAACAAATTGGTAACTCAGTAACCGTTCACAGTTCTGTGGCTTAGGCATTGCGCACGCGATTCATAATGCCAGGGTGCCGGGTTCGATCACAGCTGCGTGTCTTGCGCTTGTGTTGGTTTCCACAGTGGTATCGAGAAGCCCACCGTCCAGAGAGCAATGGCAAACTACTGTACGTAAATCTGCCTTAAAAAAACACAACAGCCAATGCTGGTTTTAGTTGTGCAATGTCCTTTAAAGGATACGCAACTAACTTTTTAACCTTTTAAAGTAAGTTCGTCGGCTCTGCGGCTAAGTCAATGCGAACACTTCGTAATGCCGGGATGCCGGGTTAGATACCAGATGCGGGCCATGCGCATTGCGTTGGTTTCGACAGTGGTATCAAGAAATTCTACCGGCCAGAAAGCAATGGCAAACTACTGGACGTAATTTTGCCTAGAGAAATCACACAACAGCCAGGGGCTGTTAGGGTTGGTTCTGCAACGTCCTGTAAAGGATACGCAACTAACCTTTGAAGTAAGTTCTTGAAATTTGGCAGGCAACCTGTTAATAATGATGTCCATATAATAATTGTATTTTAAAATGCAAACATCAAGTTTTCATTGTGCCATATTAAAAAACAGACAGCGAATCAAAGCAACCAATCGGCATTCTTATCGTAACGTGTACGCTAAGTCAGAGGAAGTTCTCCAAACATCAGATTACACATTTGTCATCAACGTTTAACTTTCAGGCTGCCATCTCCATCATTACCCCTCCATGAGCTGCATATTTTTCATTGAGTGGGGAATAGGCTATCAATATAATCCTTACGCATCGCGGCACATGTGAACTGATTTCTAAACAATCTCCATGCGTGTGCCAATTACTGTATATCTTATGCAAATTATATAATCATAAGGAGGCGGGAAATTTAAGTCCACGTGCAAAAATGGACGTTGATCCGTATAGAAGATTTGAAGGTATACGTTAAAGTGTGACGTCGTGGCTTTTGAAAACCTCTTTAGGCAAACAATATGGCACACATAATTGCAAACAGGCATGTAGATAGACAGACAGACAGACTAATACACTGCTGCAAGAAAAGTCCAGGAAATTCAAACACACAGATACTATACACAAGCACTACAACTATTCACTATGAATATCCAGCCAGACATAATTCCCAAAGAAGTAAGACATTTGAAAGACATACACAGACAGACAAAAGGACAGACGGACAGACGTAAAAAACAGACAAGCAGTGAAGCAGACAGACCAGCAGTGAAGCAGACAGACCAGCAGTGAAGCAGACACACCAGCAGTGAAGCAGGCAGACCAGCAGTGAAGTAGACAGACCAGCAGTGAAGCAGGCAGACCAGCAGTGAAGCAGGCAGACCAGCAGTGAAGCAGACAGACCAGCAGTGAAGCAGGCAGACCAGCAGTGAAGCAGACAGACCAGCAGTGAAGCAGGCAGACCAGCAGTGAAGCGGGCAGACCAGCAGTGAAGCAGGCAGACAAGCAGTGAAGCGGACAGACCAGCAGTGAAGCAGGCAGACCAGCAGTGAAACAGACAGACCAGCATGCGTTGTGAAGAAATAACTGACCACTCACGTTTCAGTGTGGTTTCAGGGATGTAGCAGCACTGCTCACCGGAGGCACAACCACTGGGGAGGAGAAGGCACATCATGACAGTTCTCACCCATACCATGTGACGCCATGACAATAGTTTACGCTACAATATGACATCATGCCACCAGTCTACTTTACAATATGACATCATGACACCAGTCTACTTTACAATATGACATCATGACACCAGTCTACTTTACAATATGACATCATGACACCAGTCTAGGCTACAATATGACATCATGCCACCAGTCTACTTTACAATATGACATCATGACACCAGTCTACTTTACAATATGACATCATGACACCAGTCTAGGCTACAATGTGACATAATGACACCAGTCTACGCTACAATGTGACATCATGACACCAGTCTACTCCACAATGTGACATCATGACACCAGTCTACGCTACAATGTGACATCATGACACCAGTCTACTCCACAATATGACTTCATGACACCAGTCTACGCTACAATATGACATTTTGACACCAGTCTACGTTACAATATGATATTTTGACACCAGTCTACGCTGCAATATAACAACATGACACCGGTCTACGCTACAATCTGGCATCATGTTACCAGTCTACGCTACAGTGTTACATCATAACACCAGTCTACGCAATAATATGACATCATTACACCTGTCTACGCTACAATATGACATCATGACACCAGTCTACTCCACAATATGACATCATGACACCAGTCTACGCTACAATGTGACATCATGACACCAGTCTACTCCACAATATGACATCATGACACCAGTCTACGCTACAATATGACATTTTGACACCAGTCTACGCTACAATATGATATTTTGACACCAGTCTACGCTGCAATATAACAACATGACACCGGTCTATGCTACAATCTGGCATCATGTTACCAGTCTACGCTACAGTGTGACATCATAACACCAGTCTACGCAATAATATGACATCATTACACCTGTCTACGCTACAATATGACGTCATTACACCTGTCTACGCTACAATATGACATCATGACACCCGTCTACGCTACAATGTGACATCATAACACCAGTCTACGCAATAATATGACATCATGTTACCAGTCTACGCTACAATGTGACATCATAACACCAGTCTACGCAATAATATGACATCATGACACCAGTCTACGCTACAATATGACATCATGACACCAGTCTACGCTACAATATGACATCATGACACCAGTCTACGCTACAATATGACATCATGACACCCGTCTACGCTTTGAATCTGTTCCCTGACTGATGTCTTGTAAATGACCTATACAGGGGATGACTGCAGTCGAGCAGATGACAAGAAGTCAGTACAACATAAAATGGGCCTAGAGAGTTCAACCGAGCGAACGGTGTGTAACCCTTCATAGCCACAGTGTTACCCCTTTCCCTCCATAGCCACAGTGTTACCCCTTTCCCTCCATAGCCACAGTGTTACCCCTTTCCCTCCATAGCCACAGTGTTACCCTTTTCCCTCCATAGCCACCGTGTTACCCCTTTCCTTCCATAGCCACATTGTTACCTCTTTCCCTTCATAGCCACAGTGTTACCCCTTTCCATCCATAGCCACAGTGTTACCCCTTTCCCTTTTTCCTAAGACTTTGGTAGAAACGTTTTGTTGTATTTGTGTGTATCTTTTCCATTCACTTCGTTGAGCTTTCTAGTCACATTTTGTGTTGACTTTAGCCCTTCTAGCGAATAACCTGTCATTGGTTGTCATTACGTAAGTGAAGTAAACGTAAAGTAAAGGACCCTTTTCCACGTCTTTAGGCATATAGGGCATATAGGGCTAGACCTATATTTTATAGACAAATCGCCAAACGATGGATGATGTGGTCAGCATCACGTGTCATTACGTATCTGCCTTCCAATAAAAGATAATGTATTGATCGGCGGAATTAGAATGATAAAACGACACAATGGACAACATAAAAATCTAAAGCTCTAATTGCCGTGCCGGGAATCGAACCTGTCACCTTCAGATGGCGTGTGTGCTTGCTTCACTAAGGAAACAAGCTTACTAAGAACGCGACCACCCTATATTAAATTGTTTCAAGTATCTACTTGAGCCCTGACCTCTCACCTATAACTACTTTGTGTGCCGGATGGGCAGCGCTCTTGAGAAGTGACCACACAGTAGCCGTTGGGGTGGGTAGTGCACGGAATATCTGGGTCCAACATAGACAACATGGAATTAGAGGATTTTATTGTTATTCTCAACGTTATTAGATCTGTCTGTCCGCTTGTCCGTCAGTATTTCAGCCAACCTGCCCTCTTGATTGTCTGTCTTTGCCGCTATCTATCTATCTATCTATCTATCTATCTATCTATCTATCTATCTATCTATCTATCTATCTATCTATCTATCTATCTATCTATCTATCTATCTATCTATCTATCTATCTATCTATCTATCTATCTATCTATCTATCTATCTATCTATCTATCTATCTATCTATCTATCTATCTATCTATCTATCTATCCATCCATCCATCCATCCATCCATCCATCCATCCATCCATCCATCCATCCATCCATCCATCCATCCATCCATCCATCCATCCATCCATCCATCCATCCATCCATCCATCCATCCATCCATCCATCCATCCATCCATCCATCCATCCATCCATCCATCCATCTATCTATCTATCTATCTATCTATCTATCTATCTATCTATCTATCTATCTATCTATCTATCTATCTATCTATCTATCTATCTATCTATCTATCTATCTATCTATCTATCTATCTATCTATCTATCTGTCTGTCTGTCTGTCTGTCCGTCCGTCCGTCCGTCTGTCTGTCTGTCTGTCTGTCTAGGAATAGGTGGGAGAGGGATAGGTGCGAGAAGGAAAGGAGCGATGAGGAGAGAGGATGCAGCGAATAGAAATTTAGAAGTGAAGAGAAAAGAGGGAGTGAAGAGAGGAGATAACGAAAAGACGAGGAGAAAGTATGAGTAGAATATGGGGGGAGGGGGAGGAAGGAGTGGGGGAGAGATCAATGAAACCATTATACATGAGCGGACTGGTGCAACACAAATGACAGACAACCACATTGATGACAACGCAATCAACCGCATAGATGACAACACAGACAACCACATAGATGACAACACAGACAACCACATAGATGACAACACAGACAACCACATAGATGACAACACAGACAACCACATAGATGACAACACAGACAACCACATAGATGACAACACAGACAACCACATAGATGACAACACAGACAACCACATAGATGACAACACAGACAAACACATAGATGACAGCACAGACAACCACATAGATGACAACATAAACAACCACATAGATGACAACAGACAATCACATAGATGACAACACAGACAACCACATAGATGACAACACAGACAGCTACATAGATGACAGCACAGACAACCACACAAATGACAACACAGACAACCACACAAATGACAACACAGACAACCATAGATAACAGCACAGACAACCACACAAATGACAACACAGACAACCACGGACTGGTGCAACACAAATGACAGACAACCACATTGATGACAACGCAATCAACCGCATAGATGACAACACAGACAACCACATAGATGACAACACAGACAACCACAGAGATGACAACACAGACAACCACACAAATGACAACACAGACAGCTACATCGATAACAACACAGACAACCACGTAGATGACACAGACAATATAACACACGACTCACAGGCTGCGTCTGCTGCAACAGCCAAGATGACCACAACCACAAGCACAAACATGTTTAATCCTTGCAGCAACAACCAGTATCTTTGTCTCGGCCACTTTCCACTGCTGGTCTAACGGCCTGGTGCAGTAGACTCAGGCACGACTATATATTGTGTAACTAGATGTTTATGCCAGTGATTGCACCAGCAGCGTCACTGACATGGGGCTGTCTAGATATTGGTCGAATACTTGCAGGGGTTGTGTCTGGCTGATTTAGTTCAGTGGCGCCGATAACTGGAGGGTCTATAAACGTATGTTTACTCAAATTTCCCAAGAATTTCTTTTGCAGCACTATATAAAGTCATTCTTTTTTATTAATTTACTTGTTTATATATATATATATATATATATATATATATATATATATATATATATATATATATATATATATATATATATATATATATATATATAATATATTTGGACGGATAAATGGATGGGTGAATAGATAGATAGATAGATAGATAGATAGATAGATAGATAGATAGATAGATAGATAGATAGATAGATAGATAGATAGATAGATAGATAGATAGATAGATAGATAGATAGATAGATAGATAGATAGATAGATAGATAGATAGATAGATAGATAGATAGATAGATAGATAGATAGATAGATAGATAGATAGATAAATAGATAGATAGATAGATAGATAGATAGATAGATAGATAGATAGATAGATAGATAGATAGATAGATAGATAGATAGATAGATAGATCGATCGATCGATCGATCGATCGATGGATGGATGGATGGATGGATGGATGGATGGATGGATGGATGGATGGATGGATGGATGGATGGATGGATGGATGGATGGATGGATGGATGGATGGATGGATGGATGGATGGATTAGATAGATAGATAGATAGATAGATAGATAGATAGATAGATAGATAGATAGATAGATAGATAGATAGATAGATAGATAGATAGATAGATAGATAGATAGATAGATAGATAGATAGATAGATAGATAGATAGATAGATAGATAGATAGATAGATAGATAGATAGATAGATAGATAGATAGATAGATAGATAGATAGATAGATAGATAGATAGATAGATAGATAGATAGATAGATAGATAGATAGATAGATAGATAGATAGATAGATAGATAGATAGATAGATAGATAGATAGATAGATAGATAGATAGATAGATAGATAGATAGATTAGATAGATAGATAGATTAGATAGATAGATTAGATAGATAGATTAGATAGATAGATAGATTAGATTAGATTAGATAGATAGATAGATAGATAGATAGATTAGATAGATAGATAGATAGATAGATAGATAGATAGATAGATAGATAGATAGATAGATAGATAGATAGATAGATAGATAGATAGATAGATAGATAGATAGATAGATAGATAGATAGATAGATAGATAGATAGATAGATAGATAGATAGATAGATAGATAGATAGATAGATAGATAGATAGATAGATAGATAGATAGATAGATAGATAGATAGATAGATAGATAGATAGATAGATAGATAGATAGATAGATAGATAGATTCGATAGATAGATTAGATAGATAGATTGATAGGTAGATAGATAGATAATTTTTGTTTTCCTATTCATTACAATAATAATAGGGTACTTCAATTTTATGCGACAACATTTCATCAGGTTCGAGATTTCATTGTGAACTCCTAGGTATCTTTAGGGGTTTTCCTTGACCGGAGGGGGGAGGCTGGAGGTAAGTGCTAGTGTGAACTGAATCACGACTACTACTGTGGCTACTCCTAACCCTCTATACTATGGGATGTTCTTAGGATCTACCTACCAAATCGCGAAGCCGACGAGATGTGGTCATATAAAATTAAAGTACCAACAATACCAATAATAATAATAATAATCAAGGCACATAAATAAGGCTCTTGCTCCGATCCTTATAAAATTTTACGGGTACTAAGGCGCTCTCGCTCCTCCCCCCCCCCCGCACATCCGCCCCCTTCTCCCACCCCCACCCCCACTCCCCCCCCCCTCCCCCACCTCACAAACCCTTTCAGAAATGTCTTCTTGGCCCCTCGCCAGACACCGACGCCTGCGGACGAGTTCCACTTTCCCAGTTTTGTTGGCAGCCTGGGGAAAGATCCACTGCTTGAATTTCCGTTCAGACAAACACTATCACAACATCCAGAACCACCAAACGAGGTCTGTCATGTCCGCGTGATAGTGACTAAGAGATAACAAGGCCACAAACTGTCCGGTCGCACGGGCCTTATCTCTGGCCAGTCACCTGTGTAAGCCAGGCCGGCATTACCTCATTATTGACATGTTTTCATTATTAAAATCTAGTTTCGTCCTTTTTAGGACATTTTTTGTCATTTGAAGCCAGGGGCCGCAATATAGGTAGACCATAAATATGGCCAATTGTCTGAACGCGGTTTCTGGGACCTCTCCACGGCGATCCTCATCCACATGGTGGCACTTTGTGTCATCGGGCGTTTATCGCTTGTGTGATGTCCTAGCGGGGTAGAAAGTCAAGTCATGTTTTCATCATTTCTCTGGCCACCTCTAACCCTTCTCGCCCAGTCAAGTAAAGGCCGTCAACTAATTCAGGCCAGATTGCCTTGCTCTCTGCTGTTGGCCCCATTTGCTTCACAGATGTTTGAAACACACTCTCTAGTTCACCACTCTTATGTTTTTTTTCTTCTGCATTTTTTTTTTTTTTTTTTTGGTGACACCTGTAAAGTATAGGTCCTCTTATTTTTCTCCTTCTCCTTCTCTTCCTCATCATTCCTCTGATTCTTCTTCTTCTTCTTCTTCCTTTTCTTCTTCATCTTCTTCTTCTTCTTCTTCTTCTTCTTCTTCTTCTTCTTCTTCTTCTTCTTCTTCTTTTTTCTTCTTCTTCCACCTCTTCTTCTTTTTCTTGATCTTCTTTTTCTTCTTCTTAGCCTTCTCCTCCTTCTTCTTAACGCGTCATATATAACATCTGCACCTCCGGTAGAGCACATCCGATTCATTGAAATTGCCATTAGTCTGCCAGTGGGACCCGACATGCTCAGTGACCAAGACCGCCTTCTCGACTCCACATACGTGACAAATAGCGACAGTCATGTCCGTCTTTCAGTAACCTGGAGTCAGATATGTGTCAGGTTGCAGCCAGTCTTTCAGTAACCTGGAGTCAGATATGTGTCAGGTTGCAGCCAGTCTTTCAGTAACCTGGAGTCAGATATGTGTCAGGTTGCAGTGAGTCTTTCAGTAACCTGGAGTCAGATATGTGTCAGGTTGCAGTGAGTCTTTCAGTAACCTGGAGTCAGATATGTGTCAGGTTGCAGTGAGTCTTTCAGTAACCTGGAGTCAGATATGTGTCAGGTTGCAGTGAGTCTTTCAGTAACCTGGAGTCAGATATGTGTCAGGTTGCAGTGAGTCTTTCAGTAACCTGGAGTCAGATATGTGTCAGGTTGCAGTGAGTCTTTCAGTAACCTGGTGTCAGATATGTGTCAGGCTGCAGCGAGTCTTTCAGTAACCTGGTGTCAGATATTTGTCAAGTTGCAGTGAGTCTTTCAGTAACCTGGAGTCAGATATGTGTCAGGTTGCAGTGAGTCTTTCAGTAACCTGGAGTCAGATATGTGTCAGGCTGCAGCGAGTCTTTCAGTAACCTGGAGTCAGATATGTGTCAAGTTGCAGTGAGTCTTTCAGTAACCTGGAGTCAGATATGTGTCAGGTTGCAGTGAGTCTTTCAGTAACCTGGAGTCAGATATGTGTCAGGTTGCAGTGAGTCTTTCAGTAACCTGGAGTCAGATATGTGTCAGGTTGCAGTGAGTCTTTCACTAACCTGGAGTCAGATATGTGTCAAGTTGCAGTAAGTCTTTCAGTAACCTGGAGTCAGATATGTGTCAGGTTGCAGTCAGTCTTTTAGTAACCTGGAGTCAGATATGTGTCAGGTTGCAGTGAGTCTTTCACTAACCTGGAGTCAGATATGTGTCAAGTTGCAGTAAGTCTTTCAGTAACCTGGAGTCAGATATGTGTCAGGTTGCAGTAAGCCTTTCAGTAACCTGGAATCAGATATGTGTCAGGTTGCAGCCAGTCTTTCAGTAACCTGGAGTCAGATATGTGTCAGGTTGCAGTGAGTCTTTCAGTAACCTGGAGTCAGATATGTGTCAGGTTGCAGTGAGTCTTTCAGTAACCTGGAGTCAGATATGTGTCAGGTTGCAGTGAGTCTTTCAGTAACCTGGAGTCAGATATGTGTCAGGTTGCAGTGAGTCTTTCAGTAACCTGGAGTCAGATATGTGTCAGGTTGCAGTGAGTCTTTCAGTAACCTGGAGTCAGATATTTGTCAAGTTGCAGTAAGTCTTTCAGTAACCTGGAGTCAGATATTTGTCAAGTTGCAGTAAGTCTTTCAGTAACCTGGAGTCAGATATTTGTCAAGTTGCAGTAAGTCTTTCAGTAACCTGGAGTCAGATATGTGTCAGGTTGCAGTCAGTCTTTCAGTAACCTGGAGTCAGATATGTGTCAAGTTGCAGTGAGTCTTTTAGTAACCTGGAGTCAGATATTTGTCAAGTTGCAGTAAGTCGTTCAGTAACCTGGAGTCAGATATTTGTCAAGTTGCAGTCAGTCTTTCAGTAACCTGGAGTCAGATATGTGTCAGGTTGCAGTGAGTCTTTCAGTAACCTGGAGTCAGATATTTGTCAAGTTGCAGTGAGTCTTTCAGTTTTTGCAGGTACCAGGCAATGTTCTCAGAAGCAAAGGCAAACACTCCAAGCACATATGTACGGTAACCAAGCATATACACTTTCAGGTACAACACTATCTCAACACAACTTTGTAGATGGAAGACTGTAATCATAAAATAATATCTACACAGCTTTGGTAGACGGAACACTTTAATCATAAGTGCACAAATACAGTATTATCATTTTTGTAGATGGATGAAAGGTGAGAAAATCTACAATCAGAGCTTTGTTTTTCTGGCGGAAGGCAATGGTACGTCGTACCGGAACCTCTTCGGGGGCATTATTTTAACAATGCTGTGGTGATAAACACTTTGCGGTGAATAAAGGGACCCCTTTTACGCCTTCAGGTATATTGGGCACACAGAGCAAGACTATATGTTATATATCAATCGGCACTTTGTCGGTGATGTGGTCATCATCTCGTCGTATTTAGACACCTTGAGTACCGGCACTTCATTTAGACACTTTGAGTACCGGCACTTTATTTAGACACTTTGAGTACCGTCACTTTATTTCGATACTTTGAGTACTATCACTTTATTTAGACACTTTGAATACCGGCACTTTATTTAGACGCTTTGAGTACCGGCACTTTATTTAGACACTTTGAGTACCGGCACTTTATTTAGACACTTTGAGTACCGGCACTTTATTTAGACACTTTGAGTCTCTTCACTTTATTTAGACACTTTGAGTACCGGCACTTTATTTAGACACTTTGAGTACGTGCACTTTATTTAGACACTTTGAGTATCTTTACTTTATTTAGACACTTTGAGTACCGTCACTTTATTTAGACACTTTAAGTACCGTCACTTTATTTAGACACTTTGAGTATCTTCACTTTATTTAGACACTTTGAGTACCGGCACTTTATTTAGACACTTTGAGTACCGGCACTTTATTTAGACACTTTGAGTACCGTCACTATATTTAGACACTTTGAGTACCGGCACTTTATTTAGACACTTTAAGTACCGTCACTTTATTTAGACACTTTGAGTACCGGCACTTTATTTAGACACTTTGAGTACCGTCACTTTATTTAGACACTTTGAGTACCGGAACTTTATTTAAACACTTTAAGTACCATCACTTTATTTAGACACTTTGAGTACCGGCACTTTAATTAGACACTTTGAGTATCATCACTTTATTTAGACACTTTGAGTACCGTCACTTTATTTAGACACTTTGAATACCGGCACTTTAAACACTTTGAGTACCGGAACTTTATTTAGACACTTTGAGTACCGGTACTTTGTTTAGACACTTTGAATACCACCATTTAATATATGAGTTTGTGTTTTAAAAAAGTAATTACAATAATAATAAGAAAAAAAAAAAAACGTGCGACACTAGTCTAAACATAGAACAGTTGTGAAATATCTCCAGCTATGCATACAACATTATATGACAAAATAGATTTGTTTAAATTGTGAGTAAATATATGTTTGTAAATAGAACACTCTGGTTAAATATATAACGCTCTCTGAATATATTATATTATAAAAAGAACACGCAGGGAATACATTATGTGATAAATTGAACATTGTTTGATTTTAATATTTAATAAATAGAACGCTATGGGAAATGTAGGCTTGTAAATGAAACATTGAATGTGTGAATTCATAGAAGGAGAATTGTGTGAATGTAATAATCTTGTATCTAAACTGTGTAGAACACATAAACTTGTACATAGAACGTTGCGTGAATGTGTGTGTGTGTGTGTGTGTGTGTGTGTGTGTGTGTGTGTGTGTGTGTGTGTCATCAGGTACCTTGTCGACTGGACTGGTAGGGGCGATTATGACTCTCCACAATCTGCAATCTCCAACAGCATGTATCCATTCCTGTGTTGACAACTCTCCATGCCATGACAAAAAGCGGTCGAGAACAGATCTTTCCAGTTGTCACAACATGTTCCAGTTTCCTTCTTCTGATAACATGCCTACAAAATGATGACTGTCTCTTTCCGATATTTGTGATAAGTTGTCTTCGAGCCCTCCCCATTTTGTTTTCCCCAAACGTCTGGGTTGCTCTTCTTGGCTGTCCAAGATAAGTTGTCTTCGAGCCCTCCCCATTTTGTTTCCCCAAACGTCTGGGTTGCTCTTCTTGGCTGTCCAAGATAAGTTGTCTTCGAGCCCTCCCCAAACGTCTGGGTTGCTCTTCTTGGCTGTCCAAGATATTTGCTGATTTTTTCATTTCATATCAACAATTGGCGGCCATCTTTAAACTGTTATTACGACGTCACCATATTACGTCAACATCCTGATGGCATGTCATAAACACGTTTGACATTCTTAACACCAATACTGACATAGCACAAGACAATGACATAACAACTTATATCACACGTGTAGGGTTCTCATTTAAGCTTCCTCGAATAAACACTAGTGAATTTATAAACTTGTAGACTGAACACCAATCAGCTCTCTATGGTTGTTGTGGTCAATGTAACACCGGTCCAGTTTACTTCCCATGACACTTTCTGGTTCTCTTTTCAGGCTAGGTCGACCTGGGGACTTTTGTTTATAGGGAATAAGTGAATGTAAGTTGCTACTCACTACAAAAAATATTCCGGTGATAGGTAAAATTCGTAAGAAGGTGCAAATGGACAGTAAAGTTTTAGGTAAATCAACATTAGGTAAATAATTTTGCAGTCAGACACTCTGTAGACAGTAATAATCTCGTGACGGTGACAGTCAGTTTTACAGTCTAAATAATCTTCCATTGCATGATGCAAACATCAGTCCCGCCCACTGTCAGCAAGCTCCGCCCATCTGTGGTAAAACATAAGCTACATGTGTTGAGGTGACTCTTGATGGGCGTTCCCGGTCCCTGGATAAAACAAGTAGGTTGAGTTATTTATTGAATCTCTCAAGCAGTTGGTCAGTAAGAGCAGTTTGTATTGTAATGATGCGAGTTTACATGTTAGTAAAGGTTAAGAGAAACCATAATCTGCATAGTTTATGAGCAGAAAGACTGTGAAAAGTCCTAGCTTCAGATCCTGGACGAGCTCCCATTTGTGCCGAGTCTTGCGTCCTTATTTCTTTTCTTTTCCCTCGTTGTCTAGTGTGGGCATTAGACAGGTTACATTATACTTGTTAATCTTTACAATGTTAATTCAGATCATACAACCAAGTTACATCAACATATAGAATAATGAAGCCTACAGCAGGAAACCGTTCCACTTTCCACACATATCAAAATGTCTTCTCTTTCACTGCACATCTTACAAACGGAAGTTCATAACAGCGACAGAACTACCATGGCGATTTACGTATTATCTCTTTGTTTGCACAACGCTAGATTGTTCATTTCCATTCTCAAAACTTCTGCCAGTTTCAATAAGCCCTTTTAAGCCCTTCACCATTTTCAACCTGCCTATCCGTGCCTCCTCTCTCCCTCCTATATTCTGACCAGACATTCACCCTCCCCCTATCACCCTACAGATCTGTACCTCACCTGAGCTTCCTCCCCACAATGGACCACACGCAGCTGGCCATCGTTAGTTGCTATAGCAACAAGGTCCTTCCCGGGACTGACAGCCATACAGGTTACCTGGTCTGGACCTATCTGTGATGACCTTAGCCCTGAAAGACCAATACGGAGATAAGGATTAATAACCTGAACATATGTCCACTGTGTTTCTGTGTATCCTGTCATCAAGGCCGCCTTGTCACGTTAGCCAGAGGTTCGCTAGTCTGGTCTTTAAATCTTGGGATTCGCCCGATTTTCCCGAAAGTGATCTTGGCTGTTGGGTCGACCCAGCTTACATTGGGTACCACATAATCTCATGGGAAGTAAAGGCGGTCGACTACATCACCCACCATGTGCTGATTGGTCTATAAAAAAATAATTTAGCCCGATGTGCCAGTGGTGTAGAAAGTGCCCTCTTACTGATAACACATTTTACAAGAGTTGTCAGTTGACGTCAACTCCACGTTCGGCAATCAATGAATCAGTCAATCAAGAATTGACATCAATGCACTTGGGACATTCCCTTATGTGCTCCGTCCTCATCTTCAGCAACCAACGAAGAGATGACATGATAACAGTACCAGTTGCAACCTGATTAAAAGTTCGCCTCTATTTCGCCTTTAGTATTGAATATCTTCCAGAACATTTTCAAATGCCCCCCCCCCCCCCGCCCCCAGTAATCTTCTAATGTTTGGACTCCCTGTCTGTATTTATTTGGGGAAATACGGTGGTAGAGTTACAAGACATGGAAGCGTCGCCAAAAAGAGAACAACTGAAGCATGTCGTGACAACATGAAACTTAGGAGGAGAACAGAGGCAAAGCGACATCAAGAGAGAAGTTGCTGACATTGTGCAATCTAGGCCTGAACAAACATTTGTAATAGATTATAGGTGCGAGCAACTAGGCGCTCAGGCATTCGCAGCCCCGTCTCCTTCACCCAGTGTGTGGGGGGGGGGGGGGGGCGGGACCATCACATTTCTAAGGCAACTACGCCCTCCCTCTCCCCACCAATTTTTTGCATATAATTTATCTGTACAAATTGTCGTTTATATATGTCATATTATTTCAGATACACTTATCTGCTATTCAATACATTATTATTATTATGCACATAAACAAGGATATTGCAGAAAATTTATAAGGAGCTGAGGGGTCTCTCATTTATTTTTGTGTCGGCGCTGCGACAGTAGACAGAAGGCTGACTAATCATAACTACCAAGGCCAGAGCATGGAGTGTAAACAAAAGTTATTTAAGAAACTGAATGGGGACGAAATGTGAAAACTAAAGAAACACGTATTTACATAGACAGGATGAACTCACACTGGGACACGAGTGATGTGATAGTGCTGCTGGTTGCCTTGTCTGCTCCGACTTCCACACATGACGGGATCTTCCCTGCAACCATGACATGGATACAGACATTGTTAGTGACTTCATCACAAGTATCAGCTTCGCTGTCTTGTTGTCTGCTTCCACGTCGTGGTTGTTTTGAACTTTCAGTTACAGAATGGAAGCATTGTTAAAGTTAGAGCCTGACATTATCACCACACTTGAGAGAAAGATAAGACTTGAGAGAAAGTTCAGGCTTGGTACAACAACAAGGCTTGACAGAAAGATAAGTTTTAAAATAAAGTTAGGGTTGGAGAGAAAGATAAGGCTTGGTACAAAAACAAGGCTTGGGAGAAAGATAAGGTTTAAAATAAAGTTAGGGTTTGAGAGAAAGATAAGGCTTGGTACAACAAAAAAAAAACTTTTCTTGAGAGAAGGCAGGTCTTTTGAGAAATGAACCGTGTAACTGAAAGCTGGTTTCACAGAAATGAAGGTGTTAAGAGAAAGGTAAAGGCTAAGAGAAAGAAACAAGTTGAGAGAAAGATACGGTATGTGAGAAATGTATGTTGTAACTGAAAGGTTAGGTTTCCAAAAAAGTTTATGTTCGAAAGAAAGATTGAGAATAAAACAAAGATAAGAATTCACAGACAGATCAGGTTGATAGAAAGATAATCGTTCAAGAAAAAGCAGAATTTCAGCTGTGGGCGTGAAATGTGAGGGGGGGGGGGGGGTATGATGACCGAAAGCAATTTTAGAAAATGTAAGCTAAAAGGTGACCGTAAACAACAAACAGTGAACATATACAAAATTCAGTGAACATACACAACACACAATCAATCTACACAATGTACAATCAATCTACACAACATACAATGAACATACACAACATACAGTGAACATACACAACATACAGTGAACATACACAACATACAGTGAACATACACAACATACAGTGAACATACACAATTTCCAATCAACATACACAACATACAGTGAACATACACACCATACAGTCAAGATTCACAATATTCAGTTAATGTACACATCATGCAGTGAACATTCAGTGAACACACACAACATACAGTGAACTTACACAACATATACTGAACATACGCAACATACAAAGAACATACAAAACAAAGAATGAACATACACATCATGCACTGAACACATACAACATACAATGAACATATAGAACATACAAAAAACATATACAACATACAATGAACATGCACAACATACAATAAACATACACAACAAAGGATGAGCATACACAACAAAGAATGAGGATAAACAACATGCAATGAACATATACAACCTACAGTGAACAAATACAACATAAAATGAACATACACAACATACAGTGAACAAATACAACATAAAATGAACATACACAACATACAGTGAACAAATACAACATAAAATGAACATACACAACATACAGTGAACAAATACAACATAAAATGAACATACACAACATACAGTGAACAAATACAACATAAAATGCACATACACAACATACAGTGAACAAATACAACATAAAATGAACATATACAACCTACAGTGAACAGACAATGAACAACACACGCCCTTATATAAAAAAAAGGATTGTACATTCAAGTCAACATCGTAAACGGGCAAACATTACAGAATTGCTTGTTTTGAAGACAGCAGCTTGTCGTCATCAGGCGAACATCTTCTGGTCCAGCAGTTGACCACTCGATGCAGTCTATGTCGTTCGTACGACCCTGTGAAAGGAAACATGAATCTAGCTTGAAACAAATATCCTAGAGATTTATCGTGGAAACTTGCGGGAGATTGCACATCGTTGACATGACAATCATAGGAATATTATATAACCTGACACATAACCAATACTATCAGAGACCCGATCATTATTATCAGAATTATTTCTTTCGTACCCGCATAAGCTGCTAAAACTGAGTGCTGCGACCGGATGTCGGATGATCCATTTTTGTATGGTAGAATGTTACACTGAATAAGTCCCTCCTCCTCCCCCTTCCCCTCTCCCGCATCCCTACTTTAACTACAGTGGTACTTTGGCATAAATTCACCTCGGTATACATTCACCTCGGTACATGTTCAACTTGGTAAACGTCCTGTTCAGACGCTAAAACCTTTGCTTGGAATACGATATTTATTTGGAACACGAATTTGTATCACTCAATATTAGTCACGACACGGCGCGCTTTCTTTGTTTACATATCTTGAGACGAAGCCACAGATAGATGTCAATGACTTTGCAGAGAAGTATCACCCCAACACAGCCCAGACAAGCCGTAATAACACTGCCTGTAATGACCATACAGTGACACATGTCCGAAACATCCAGAGGAGAAGGCAGAAGTAACGTTCTTTGGACAGATTTTTAGTTACAGTCAAACTTGGTCCAACCTCAACCAGGTCCAAGTAGCGAACAGATTCTTGTTATGGGGATGAATTAATCATTCTCCCTTTGTTTCTTTTAGTTTAAAAAAAATTGTTTACATATATGTATGCAAGATCCGACAATTAAGTAATGAGACTGATTTTATTACGGCCAAGACAAAAGTGCCATCTATGAAGCAAAGCATGGAATCCAAAAAAGGCAACATTCATTTATGATATGGCAACTTTGCATCTCCGCCTGATAAGCAGACGACAAACAAGCCGCCATTTTATTGACATAGTTAGATGTGCATTGTTTCCAAATCAACATAGAGCAAAAAGTTTTTAAAAAAAGTAAAGGACCCTTTTGCCACGCCTTTAGGTGTATAGAGCATATAGGACTAGACCTATATTTTATAGACCAATCGGCACAAAATGGGTGATGTGGTCAGCATTATGCCGGCCGCCTCTACTTCCTGGGACTGCACCCGGTACCCACTCCAGGCTGGGTCGATCTGGGAGCCAAGGTCATTTGTGAAAAAAGTCCAGCTCTGCTAGAGAGCCGATCCGTGGCGAGAGTCTAGTCGCTTCGCCACGGGCACTCCCATAGAGCAAAATGCTAACATTAAATTCTGTTGAAAACTCAGAAAAAGTGCCATTGAGACAGCTGAATTGATGCGACAAGTTTATGGCGATAATTGTTTATCTTGTGCACAGATATTCAGCTGGTATTCACGATTCACGAGTGGTGTAGAAATGATTACCAATGCAACTAGACCTGGACGCCCAATTTCTGTTTTTAATGATGAACTCTTTGCACAAGTCACAGAACGGATACAAGAAGATCGTTGCTTTACTGTCAGGATGATGGCAGATGCATCTGGTGTTGATAGAGAGAGACACTTCTTACAATTTGAGTGCAAGATTTGGGCTAGAAAAAAGTTGCTTGCAGGTTTGTACCGCATTCGTTGTCTGATGACCAAAAACATCAGCGGATTGCGTTCCCACGAGACATGATCAAAACAGGAATTTGGGCCCCAAAACAAGTGTGTGTTCTCAACCATCCACCCTTTTCCCCAAATTTATCTCTCTGTGATTATTTACTGTTCCCAAAATTAAAGTTACCAATAAAAGGACGCTTCTTTGGCGATACTAATGACATCCAAAGGGCCGTAACATCGACTTTAGGGACTATAACAACAGAAGAACTACAGGGGTCGTTCCAGTGTTTGTTAGATCGTACTACTCACTGTATCAATGCACAAGGGGCTTACTTTGAAAAAAAATACAGGTTATATCTTCAACTGTTGATTTTTTTTAATGTGTATGGAATTAGTCTCATTACCTAATTGTCGGACCTTATATATATATCTATACTGTTTAGTATACGTCTAAAGATCAGGTACGGGAAAAAAGTAAAAAGTGAAGATCATTTTTCCAGGTCTTTAGGCGCAAAGGGCATACAGGGCTAGAGCGATATTTGTATGGACTAATCTGCACAAGATGGGTGATGTGGTTAGCATCACGCCGGCCGCCTTTACTTCCTGGGACTGCACCCGGTACCCACTCAAGGCTGGGTTGACCTGGGAGTCAAGGTCATTTCTGAACAACAGGGAGTGAACCCACAACCTTCCGATCCCCGCGAGAGGGTCTTGCCGCTACACCAGGACGACTCCTGATTAAGCCTAGGACAGCACGATATAACCAAACTGGCAACAAAGGCTGACCTTGCCCTTGCCAGCAAGTGTCCAGATCTCCGTGCCGTCTGCTCCGTTCTTGCGCAAACACGAATACATGTACACAACAGCGTTTGTTGCTGCGGCCCCCAGCAGGTTGCCGTCTGTAAACATAAAACAAGATATACCAATCAAACAACAGGTATGTATTATTGTTCAGGTTAGGATGAAGGTCAGGTCAATAGATAATCATTTTCACGTCAGTGGCATGTATGGAATATGGTGTTCGACTTCTTTACTCCCCCCCCCCCCCTGGGCTCCAGGGCTCCATTTGGGAGGGGGGGGGGGGGGACAGATCAACTTCCTTTTAGTCAACTTGCCGTTGAAGGTATCTATTTTTAGTTAGCTGAAATCCAATTTTTTTAGACCGAAAGGCGCATTTATCGCAGCTTAGCTGTAAACCGTACCAGAAAGTGTTCCTTCTTTTACGGGGAACGCACAAGGAGAAGTCAGTGCGGATTCGGGCAGATGATGTAAGAGCCTTATGTTGGTCAGAACGGCACTCCAAGAGCATGAATATGGAATCCTGACAGAACGGCACTCCAAGAACATGAATATGGAATCCTGACAGAACGGCACTCCAAGAACATGAATATGGAATCCTGACAGAACGGCAATCCAAGAACATGAATATGGAATCCTGACAGGTGGGAGTGAACGCTGGACTTTCTACTGATTAGTGAAACATGATGTACGAGCAGAAGAGATATAGATGCATAAAGGAATCATAGACAGATAAACGAAGGTATGAAAATGAGAAAGAAACTGACCCATAAAAAGATCTGGTTGCCCACATCAGAAAAAGACAGTCTACATTCTTTAGTCACCTCATGGGAAGGAGAACACTGAGGTACATCATGACAGTAGGAAAGTTGGAGGGCGAAAGGAGACCAAGAGAGAAGATGCTGCACAGTTTGACGTAATGGCAAGGAAGATCATCTGTGTCAGAACAGATTGAAAGTGCACGAGACAGATGTCTGTGGAGAGACACCACAGGGCGTGGACTATGAGAAAAAGGCACCAGATTGGTGATAACGTGCACATCATGCTCATCGCCTTTACGTCCCAAGACGTTTCTTAGTACCCATATTAGGCTGTGCTGACCTGGGAGAGATCTCAATTTTTTAAGGATCTACACATAGTCCCACATTCTTCTGGCCCGGTATGAAGGATATGCATTGCAGAATGTTTAGTTCCCAAGGTTTTTTTGTGTGCTCTGACAGCGCTTTGCTTATGCAGTTTTGACATATGGGCGGAAGTCTGTGGTATTTACATAAACTACTGAGTTAAAAGCTCCGTGCAGCACTATGAGCTGTGTTTTTCGTGTAAAATACCTTTTATTCAAGCAGTGGTTGAGTCGTGGTGTTCAGAATGACAGGTAGCTGGTCTACATTTGGGCCGGCGAAATACCTTATGTAATAATTTTACAAGTGTATAGCCCGCGTATTGTGACTCACTACTTCTGGCAACAACAGACTGCATTTATGATGGCAACTGCTGGCTTTGGCGCCTCTAGAAATTACCATATGCATTTACTAAGTGCGCATATTTCTGGATTGTGTCGGGACAAATTGTTTTTGTTTTGTTTTTCTAGCATTTTTTTTTTTAGAACAGGGGCAGTTGGAGAGATTTCTTTGCTTGTCACCGGCACAGGGACAGAGCCAGGGAGATGACCCGATTGCAGTGAGGCTGAAGCCTCGACTAAGACCGACTACAGCCTCAAAACATCGTGTCGTTGAGTTATCGAGCTGATTGTTTGATCAGCTCTTCTCTTTTCTGACGATCACATGTGTTGGACTTGGTCTGGAATGTTAAAACTGTCCAATCTCTGGACTAGTCCTGGTATGTTAGAACTGTCCAATCTCTGGACTTGTTCTGGTATGTTAGATCTGTCAAATCTCTGGACTTGTTCTGGAACGTTGGAACTGTCCAATCTCTTGACTTGTTCTGGTAGGTTGGAACTGTCCAATCTCTGGACTTGCTCTGGTATGTTGGAACTGTTTAATCTCTGGACTTGTTCTGAAATGTTGGAACTGTCCAATCTCTAGACTTGTCTTGTAGATTGGAACTGTCCAATGTCTTGACTTGTTCTGGTATGTTGGAACTGTCCAATCTCTGGACTTGTTCTGGTATGTTGGCACTGTCCAATCTCTGGACTTGTTTGGTAGATTAGAACTGTCCAATGTCTGGACTTGTTCTGGTATGTTGGAACTTTCAATCTCTGGACTTGTTCTGGTATGTTAGAACTGTCCAATCTCTGGACTTGTTCTGGTAGGTTGGAACTGTCCAATCTTTGGACTTGTTCCGGTATGTAAGAACTGTCAAATCTCTGGACTTGTTTTGGTAGGTTGGAACTGTCCAATCACTGGACTTGTTCCGGTATGTAAGAACTGTCAAATCTCTGGACTTGTTCTGGTAGGTTGGAACTGTCCAATCTCTGGACTTGTTCCGGTATGTAAGAACTGTCAAATCTCTGGACTTGTTTTGGTAGGTTGGAACTGTCCAATCTGTGCCCAGACGTAATGTGCCTAATGGCAAAAACATATAGTAATATGTATTAAATAAAAAATGGGGGGGGGGGGGGCGAGCTCAAGGTACCCGCTGGCGCCGCTCCTGATTTCAAAGACATTGGAAGAGAATAACCATAAACAGGACACTGACACGTTTATAATCGGGGACAAACTTTTGAAAAATAACTTAAGTAAGAAGCAAAAACTCACCCGGGGACAAACTGACATGGCGGACAGCAGAGTTTGAAATCTTTTCGTTGAAAATTTCCACAACCGTCATGTCTTCTTTGATGACTCTAAGAATCACTAGCCTACAGCCGAGAAACAGAGGTCAAGGATTAAAATGAGGTCAAGGGTAAACATGAGGTCATTGTCAGAAGGCCACAATTAATCACAAGGTCATATTTAAATATTTTTAAGGTCAAAGTTAAACAATAGTGAACAATGTCAAGGTTACTACAAAGTCATAGTTAGTTATTTATTTTTGTAGTTTTCTTTCTTCCTTTCTTCTTTCTTTCTTTCTTTCTTTCTTTCTTTCTTTCTTTCTTTCTTTCTTTCTTTCTTTCTTTCTTTCTTTCTTTCTTTCTTTCTTTCTTTCTTTCTTTCTTTCTTTCTTTCTTTCTTTCTTTCTTTCTTTCTTTCTTCCTTTCCTTCCTTCCTTCCTTCCTTCCTTCCTTCCTTTCTTTCTTTCTTTCTTTCTTTCTTTCTTTCTTTCTTTCTTTCTTTCTTTCTTTCTTTCTTTCTTTCTTTCTTTCTTTCTTTCTTTCTTTCTTTCTTTCTTTCTTTCTTTCTTTCTTTTTTTCTTTTTTTTCTTTCTTTCTTTCTTTCTTTCTTTCTTTCTTTCTTTCTTTCTTTCTTTCTTTCTTTCTTTCTTTCTTTCTTTCTTTCTTTCTTTCTTTCTTTCTTTCTTTCTTTCGTCGTCTTCTCCTACTTCTCTGTATCCCTCAATGCAGCATAGGTTCTTAACCTCGCCTTTCTATTCTTTGCTATCTCGGGTAGCTAATTTCCTGTCCTCTTATGTTTTGGGAAGTAAACTCGACCGCAATGATATAGAAAACATTACCCATTGTTTCGTCTACATATCTCAGACAAGCAAAACTTACCCCCCCCACACGCACACACACACACACACACACGCACGCACACACACACACGCTCCAAATCATGAGAACGATCATGTACTTTGCTGTAACCAAGTTAAATATTTCAGTAAACTGTTTCCACACACTTTAAAATTAAAAATGTCTAGCAATGCTGTCAGAAAACAATTAATAAACATGGTATATTTTTGTTTTAAATCTGCCGTCAAAGCCAAGGCTCACTTGCCATCCTGCGTTCCCAGAAAAATCTGGTCACCTTCTGGACTTGTATCCAAACAAATAAATGGATAACTCTTCATCCACAACTTCCACACAGCTTCTCGGCGTGTAGAGTCCAGCTTACAGATGAGGCCATCTGTCGATGCGCTGATGACGTCTGCTCTAAGGAATGATTCAGGGATTGCCTGGATGGCTCTCAGGTCTTCTGTGTGTCCCTGAGGAAAAAAAATCGAGATGGCGGTCAAATGTTGTTTGGCAAACATTTATGATACTATTTCTCTAATCATCATCATTATCTTCATGTGCCCTGCCAACTGGCTTAGGCTCTCATGCGTCCCCTCAGATCACGATCCCTGGTGGCCTGGAACAGCTCTCTTGATGATATCCCTCCATGCCATCGTTTCAGCCCATCAAGCATCATCTCTCTTGGTCTACCTCTACCCCTGTTTCCACTGATCTTCCCAGTTGTCATTATGTTCTTCAGTGTCTATCTTCTAATTATATGGCCAAAGAACAGTGTTTTTCGCTTTCTTATTGATGTATATAGAGATCTACTTTCATTAGCTTCTTTCAAGCATTCATTGTAAGTTACTCTGGCCTTCCAAGGTATTCGTAACATTCGCCTCAGAAACCACATCCCGGTTGCTTCCAAATTCTTCCTAATTTGTTCACTGACATTCCAAGATTCACTGCCATACAGCAGAACAGGTTCTATGTAACACTTTTGCACCCTCTTTCTGACAATACCAACCGAGAAAAAAATGAGGGGGTGGGGTGGGGGGGGGGGGGAGTAGTTGCGTATCCCTTACAAGGCGCTGCAGAACGAACTGCAGCATTTGTTGGCTGTTATGAATTTTCTAGGCAAATGTTTACGTTCAGAAGTTTGCCACTGCTTTCTGGAGGCTAAACTTTCGGTACCACTATCGAAACCATCGTAAGACAAACCGTCCACAGCTGGGATCGAACCGGGCACCCTGGCATTCAACTTCAACAAGCGTGTCTTTTTTCCCCGCAGAACAAAAAAGGCATCCGGCACTCGCCGTAATGTTTATACTACGGTAATGCAAAACAAATGATACCCGAGAAAGGTGCCGGCACTGCGTACCCAGAGAAACCCTATGTTATAGCTTTGAGTCAGAAGGAACTAGGAGAAATATCATGCATTCGTTGTAAAATGTGAAGAAATAGGCTTGTAGAATAGCACTACAGAAGTAATGATACTACGCTGCAAAGTCCTGGTTGTTCGTCCACTCCCGGACTTTAGTCGTATTCCATAACCTACGTCTCGCGTGCTAATCCATTTTACAGATATTGCTTATGTGTATGCAGACTGCTGATTGCTTGCCTCTTAGGCAGATACATTCAGACTTGGAAGGATGACCCCAGCTGGTTGACTCTTAGACTTACTTGTTGGGGAGCAATAGGTCGATTCTTGTTTTCTTCCACAGCCAGACCCCGTAACCCACACAGGGACCCGGTTACTCACACAGGGACCCCGTAACCCACACAGGGTCCCCGTAACCTATGTCTTTTACTGTTCTTAAACCACATTGTTTTGGCATAGTTTCTAACAGTCCAAACAGGTAATTGGGACATGTGTTTTACTGTTTAAACCACATTATTCTGACAGTGTCCAGCAGCTGACCTGGGTAATTGGGACATTCTCCAGGGCCACATCCTCTAGTGGTGACTTGTTATGGTTTAGCGTGACGTGGATCAGAGAGTTGGTGCTGGTGCCAGCCACCAGAACACACCCCTTGACACCGGACAGCAACAGCAGACATCGGACTCCACCTTCTGACCGAGGCAGCTGGAAGAAACAAGTGGAATCATTGACAGTTGTGTATTCTTGAGAGAAGCTGTTAAAAACAGCCCAGCATGTATTGGCTGTCAGACACAGCCCAGCATGTATTGGCTGTCTGACACAGCCCAGCTTATATTGGCTGTCAGACACAGCCCAGCATGTATTGGCTGTCTGACACAGCCCAGCATGTATTGGCTGTCTGACACCGGCCTGCTTGTACTGACTGTCAGACACAGCCCAGCATGAATTGGCTGTCAGACATAGCCCAGCTTGTATTGCCTGTCAGACACAGCCCAGCATGTATTGGCTGTCAGACATAGCCCAACATGTACTGACTGTCAGACACAGCCCTGCTTGTATTGGCTGTCAGACACAGCCCAACATGTACTGACTGTCAGACACAGCCCTGCTTGTATTGGCTGTCAGACATAGCCCCACATGTACTGACTGTCAGACACAGCCCAGCTTGTATTGGCTGTCAGACACAGCCCAGCTTGTATTGGCTGTCTGACACAGCCCAGCTTGTATTGGCTGTCAGACACAGCCCAGTATGTATTGGCTGTCAGACACAGCCCAGCATGTTTTGGCTGTCAAACACAGCCCAGCATGTATTGGCTGTCAGACACAGCCCAGCATGTATTGGCTGTTAGACACAGCCCAGCATGTATTGGCTGTCAGACACAGCCCAGCATGTATTGGCTGTCAGACACAGCCCAGCATGTATTGGCTGTCAGACACAGCCCAGCATGTTTTGGCTGTCAAACACAGCCCAGCATGTATTGGCTGTCAGACACAGCCCAGCATGTATTGGCTGTTAGACACAGCCCAGCATGTATTGGCTGTCAGACACAGCCCAGCATGTATTGGCTGTCAGACACAGCCCAGCATGTGTTGGCTGTCAGACACAGCCCATCATGTATTGGCTGTCAGACACAGCCCAGCATGTGTTGGCTGTCTTTTTGACAAAACAGTATCAATCGAGACCAGAAGTTCAGTTGTGAGGGTCATCAAAGTGCTTGACATGGACGTTCAGCCATCAAATGTAGCCACTCCAGTGACAGAGTCGACGAGTCTCTCGAAAACCGCCTGCTCGTTTTTGTGGGCGTCCACTCACCTAAGCGACTTAACTGTCAATATAGTTTTATCTTACATCTTTGAGTTACGGCCCCTGGGCTTTTCGTGGCTGAATTTATCTTGGCGACTACACGTGTTATACACACACACATTGCTTACTTCCGTCCCAATGTGTGACCCAATTTTTCGTTATTTGAAGGCCCTACCGAGGATGTAGTCGGAGGCCCTAATATAACCTAACGATTGAACGTGGTTTCTGGGACTTGTGCCCGGGTGATCATCATCCAAAAGGTGGCACTTTGTGTCATCGTGTGTTGGTTGCTCGTTGTACGGTCCTGGTGGGGTTGAATAAGAACACGATTCAGTCATTTCGCTGGTCGGACAGCAACGTGATGTCGATCGGGAATATGTCAGTTAAGGAATTGTGTGTAGTCTTGTTAGTGCATTGTTGTAATGTTGATATGTCTAATGTGCTGAAGCCGCAACGCTCACTTGATAATGTGGAGCTGCTAGTACTACTTGTTTGTTTGTTTGTTTGATATATATTTTACCACAAACGAGAAGTAGAACTAGTAGCTTCACAAAACTGCAGTCACGAACTACGAGATGAACGTTGCATGCTAAAAAGCCCTCATCAGCATACGAGAATTGTATAACGTCTTTACAGAAACATTCAGCATCTGAGAGAAATGAAAAACCTCAAACCTGGAGGAGACTCTCCTTGTCCACGGTCTTGCCCATGTTCCAACAGTTGATGGCACCATCTTGTCCACAACTCAGCAGATGGTTGTGGAGCAGGGCGAGGTCAGTGACTGGACCCTGATGAACACAAGAGATAGACAGCGATACAGAACACAAAATGTTGGCTAGATAGCGAAAAACAGCGACAGACAAGCATTGGACAGACTTTAACGCAGCACCCGTGAAGACGGTGATTTCCTCTACTGTGTATGTATTCCACATATCCAATTCAGGCTCTATTGTTATAAATAACACCCAAATCCGACGTCCTCAAGCCTCCCCGGGACCAGATCGACAGTGCAGGGGCAACAGATCTTTACTCCGAGAGATTCAGCTGATTCACCTGGCCGGGAAAGAAGGTCGGAACCGTTTTATCACGCAAGGGGAAATAAGCGGACTATTAACGTTACCACTGGCTCCATGAGTAAGGGGAAACTCTTCGCTGACTATTGAGAAAAGCGATAAGTCACGTGTGAGCATGCCCGAGTGCAGCAACTAATTCATTATGGTAAATTATTTCACGAAACGAGCCAAAATTGCCGATAGTAAAAATTTCTTGCCCGCGGAGTGTTTTTGACTGTAGTAAAATGACGGGTGGTTTTCGCGATTGACCGTTTGCGCCAGCAGTGATCTGCAGATCTGGTGTTGGATCGTTAGTGTTAACTAATCTGATAGCTGCCGTATGCATTTTACTTGGCGTGTGCAGGCTTCAAGATTTTACTGGTACTGACAAGTTTTTTTCCCAATAGTTTTTTTAATGGGACAGTGACGGACATTTTGTGTGGCACCGCAACTAAACAGTTAGGGAGCCACCCGTGATGTTGCAACCTTAAACCTATTGTGTTATCTCTTTATGTTTTATTGCGTTATATTATGTTTGAGGTTTGTGGTTTGAACAATGGATCAACATCATGGCACACGGGTAGTAACCCCTAAGTGCTCCGTTCTTTTTCTACCTCAAGTCTGAGTCCGAAGAAGCTCATCACAGTGCACAGGCTCTGTAGCACCGGTGGGGATCCTGAAATACTTTAAGTAGATTTGTAACTAAAAACTGTGCCTGGACAGCGCCGTTAGGCTTCTTTTCGATTAACAACTGCCAAGGAATTGTGTACATGCCCAACAATGCACACGGGGGTCCGATCTCAGTGCCCAGAGACCAGGGGCAATTCATAGAAGTCCAAGTCCACGTACACAAATCCCAGCCCTTACCGGAATCTTTAGCACTGGAGGCGGACTGACCGACTGACTTTCTACCCCACTAGGACATCACACAAGCGATAAACACCCGATGACACAAAGTGCCACCATGTGGGTGAGGATCACCATGGAGAGGTCCCAGAAACCGCGTTCAGACAATTGGCCGTATTTATGGCCTGCCTATATTGCGACCCCTGGCAAAACCAGGGTGGGGCTTCAAATAACAAAAAAATTACGTCCTGAAAAGGACGTAAGGATAATGTTTGGCTACTGGAGGCGGACACCATACCCCGAGACCAAGCAGCTCCCTATATTAATTTATATTACGTTATAACAATCGACTTAACTTCACATTCTCGTGCGTGCTCGATCCTCCGTTGCAGCATAGAAATATGCCAGATCAATAAAAGAAATGTGCATGCAAAACTCAAGATCTTGTACAAGGCCTAAGTTCAAAAGTGGACGAACAACCACATCTTGGCGCTAGAGCGAACAGTGACAGAAGAAGAAAACACTTCAACAAATGAGAACAGGGGAGCTTACCTGGTGGCCATGTTTGATGATGTGGAGAATGCTGGCCCCTTTTTTGCCCCAGATGTAAATATTGCCGTTGTAGTCGCCAGTGACGACGTCACCCCTTTGGCTGTGGCAGAGGCAGGTGTAGACGTGACCCTTCAGATAGATCTGGTTTGAAACAAATGGGCATACAGATGTAGGGGCAGGTGTAGACGTGACCCTTCAGATAGATCTGGTTTGAAACAAATGGGCATACAGATGTAGGGGCAGGTGTAGACGTGACCCTTCAGATAGATCTGGTTTTAAACAAATGGGCATACATCTGTAGGGGCAGGTGTAGACGTGACCCTTCAGATAGATCTGGTTTGAAACAAATGGGCATACAGATGTAGGGGCAGGTGTAGACGTGACCCTTCAGATAGATCTGGTTTGAAACAAATGGGCATAGAGAAGTAAGGGCAGGAGATATCTTGTGGTAGATTTAGAGCTTTTTGAGAGAGCAAAGTCGATGAGATATGCACTGACCAACAGGAAAATGATAAAATGTGATCTGACAAACATGAACATGATGAAATGTGATCTGACAAACATGAACATGATGAAATGTGATCTGACAAACATGAACATGATGAAATGTGATCTGACAAACATGAACATGATGAAATGTGATCTGACAAACATGATGAAATGTGATCTGACAAACATGAACATGATGAAATGTGATCTGACAAACATGAACATGATGAAATGTGATCTGACAAACATGAACATGATTATATGTGGTCTGACAAATATGAAAATGATTAACTATCGACTTAAGAAAAAGCAATAAGGAGCTTAAGTAAGAACTGATATCACATGAGTCGGGATATTCCCATAAGCCCTATTTTTAGCAGCCAGTGCAGAGTAGCAATTCATTGATAGCAACCGTACATCCGTCTTGTCTTTACTGTAAGTGTTGAGTGTCTGTCAACCCTCCTCGTCGCTCCATGCAGCATCCGTTTCTCTAGACCAATGGTCTCCAGCCTGGGGTTACACCCTCCCCCCCCGCCCCCTTTCCCCATGAGAAAGAGTAGGTCTCAAGGGGTGCGTCCGGCCTTTTTGAAATTGAGAGCTATTGTATTTGTAATAAATCTGTTGTATTATTTTTATTTCAATAAAAAAAATTTAAACTATTTATAAAACAAAAAGCCAAGGCTATGTGTTTTTGGTTTAGTTTTCATACTCACTTTGTATGTCTACATTCACAAATCTAATAAATATAACATCACAGGCATTTAATTATAGATTAAGATCACATTCTGACAGAAACGTATCTCCATACTTTCTGTTTCCCTTGTTTGCTGAATATATTGTCCTCTTTTTAATCACATTCTGTATGTTTGGGTGGGGGAGACTTGTCATATTCTCAAAATATAAAAGGATTTACGGGGTGGGGGGGGGGGGGGAGTCCTTGACATATAATCAAGGAGCGCGGGGTTCTTGCTCTACACTCAAGGAGGGGGGGGGCGGGGTTCTTGTCATATACTCAAGGGGGCGCGGGGTTGTTGTCATATACTCAAGGGGGCGCGGGGTTCTTGCCATATATACTCTAGGGGAGCGCGGGGTTGTTGTCATATACTCAAGGGGAGCGCGGGGTTCTTTCTCAGGTGGGGGTGACCAGAAAAAGGATGGAGACCACTGCTCTCCCAAAGGGCTTTTCCCACACCATTAAAAATAACACATCTATTTATCAGCGAGAATGACAAACATATATGAACAAATAACAGTACTGAAAATGAGCTAGCAGAAATATAAAAAACAAAAACAAAACAAGAATGGTGGGAAATCGACTGGTAGACATACAAGAAACCACAAGAATGGTGGGAAATCGACTAGCAGACATACAAGAAACAATAAGAATATTGGGAAATCGATTGGCAAACATACAAGAAACCACAGGAACGGTGAGAAATTGACTAGCAGACATACAAGAAACTACAGGAATGGTGGGAACTCGACTAGTAGACTTACAAGAAGCTAAAGAATGGTGGAAAATCGGCTGGCAGACATGCAAGAAACTACAGGAACGGTGGAATATCGACTGACAGACATACAAGAAACCACAGGAATTGGGGGAAATCGACTGGCAGACATACAAGAAACAACAAGAATAGTGAGAAATCGATTGGCAGACATACAAGAAACAACAAGAATATTTGGAAATCGACTGGCAGACATACAAGAAACAACAAGAATATTTGGAAATCGACTGGCAGACATACAAGAAACAACAAGAATAGTGGGAAATCGATTGGCAGACATACAAGAAACAACAAGAATATTTGGGAATCGACTTGTAGACATGCAAGAAACATAGAGAATGTTGGGAAATCGACTGGCAGACATACAAGAAACAATAAGAATAGTGGGAAATCGATTGGCAGACATACAAGAAACAAAGAGAATGGTGGGAAATCGACTAGCAGACATACAAGAAACAATTAGAATAGTGGGAAATCGACTAGCAGACATACAAGAAACCACAGGAACGGTGAGAAATTGACTAGCAGACATACAAGAAACCACAGGAATGGTTGGAACTCGACTAGTAGACATACAAGAAGCTAAAGGAATGGTGGAAAATCGACTGGCAGACATACAAGAAACTTCAGGAATTGGGGGAAATCGACTGGCATACATACAAGAAACCACAGGAATGGTGGGAAATCGACTGGCAGACATACAAGAAACCACAAGAATGGTGGGAAATCGACTAGCAGACATACAAGAAACCACACGAATGGTGGGAAATCGACCGACAGACGAAATAACAAACGCGATTACAGGCACACACAGATTGAACGTTAACAGATAAACCCATACACAACTAGACTGACTCACATCATAGTTGGGCTGGGATGCCACTTGTATCTCCCCCGTGTCTTTGCTGACAGCCCACCACACCAGGTGTTCAGTCCCACACGTGACCATGCTTTCAGAGATCCAGGGGTTAAACTGCAGGTCACACAGCCGCTTGGTGGACACCTGGACGTCAACAGGAACAATTGGGTTTACTCAGTAATGTACCCTCACGCATGCTGGCTGCCGCTAGCACATAATACACATATGTATAACATTGAATCATACACGCACATACATTCATATACATAGACACGATCAGAGCCGTATATGGTGTATCTCTCGTGCCTGGCTGTGCTGTACACATAGATATTACATTCTTAGCACCAGACATGCAAGACATACATTTTTGTCCCAACAATTTGATGCCCTGCCCAAAATCCCTTCAGTCATTTTCTCGCTCTCTCTCCCCCCCCCCCCCCCCTCTCTCTCTCTCTCTCTCTCTCTCTCTCTCTCTCTCTGTGTGTGTGTGTGTATACTTGTCTGCCTGTGTTTGTCTGTCAGGGCAACAACACTATTGGTGTGGTCCATAGGTTGACTGTATGCAGTTATGGCGGAGCCAGTCTGAAAAAGGCTGCCCTGAAAGTTTCCCAGACTAGAACGACGACAGAATCAGTCTAAAACAGCTGCTTTCAACGTTTCATAGACTAGACCGACGGCTTTTCACACTGGCATCACAAACCCCACATCTTACACTGGTCTCACAAAACTCCCCTCATTCTGGCATGCACTTACAGTTGTGTGTGCCTGCATTGCTCCACTGCTTGTGTCCCACACAGTCAACATCGTGTCCGGACAGTCGCCAGCTGCTACCAGAATGTTCTAGATGAAACATTTGCAAATGAAACTGTTATATAATCGTGTCATATGACTGACATATACACTACTAAGGGCCGTCTTTTCGCATGGGCCCCCTTGATCCCACTAGCAAAGGAACCCCCAAGTTAATCTGTGTCTGTCATGTGACTTGTCGTAAATAAAAATATATTTAACGTTTACATAAATTCTGTGTGATATAACACAGAGATTATATCGCGCTCTCCCTTTAACGCCCCTCCCCCCTTTCCCCAAACTCCACCCCCCAATCACCGACCACAGTGCTGGTGAAATGCTAATAAAATAAATATACGTCTAATATTAACCATTTACATGTCATTCCTGTGATGTCGGACCGGCCCCAGCCTTCCAGATTGCCCAGGGCCCATAATGCTGTTGAGACGGCCCTGCTTCTAATGACCTATATATATGTCTATACACACACTTTGACATGACTTATTCACATTATGACAAATCGTACAAGTTTCATATATTGTCATAATATATGTTTGTATACGGTCAATGAACTGACAGGTTTGCTGTTATATTACCTAGGTATTTCTTCTTCTTCTTCTTCTTCTTCTTCTTCTTCTTCTTCTTCTTCTTCTTCTTCTTCTTCTTCTTCTTCTTCTTCTTCTTCTTCTTCTTCTTCTTCTTCTTCTTCTTCTTCTTCTTCTTCTTCTTCTTCTTCTTCTTCTTCTTCTTCTTCTTCTTCTTCTTCTTCTTCTTCTTTCTTCTTCTTCTTCTTCTTCTCTTCTTCTTCTTCTTCTTCTTCTTCTTCTTCTTCTTCTTCTTCTTCTTCTTCTTCTTCTTCTTCTTCTTCTTCTTCTTCTTCTTCTTCTTCTTCTTCTTCTTCTTCTTCTTCTTCTTCTTCTTCTTCTTCTTCTTCTTCTTCTTCTTCTTCTTCTTCTTCTTCTTCTTCTTCTTCTTCTTTCTTCTTCTTCTTCTTCTTCTTCTTCTTCTTCTTCTTCTTCTTCTTCTTCTTCTTCTTCTTCTTCTTCTTCTTCTTCTTCTTCTTCTTCTTCTTCTTCTTCTTCTTCTTCTTCTTCTTCTTCTTCTCTTCTTCTTCTTCTTCTTCTTTCTTCTTCTTCTTCTTCTTCTTCTTCTTCTTCTTCTTCTTCTTCTTCTTCTTCTTCTTCTTCTTCTTCTTCTTCTTCTTCTTCTTCTTCTTCTTCTTCTTCTTCTTCTTCTTCTTCTTCTTCTTCTTCTTCTTCTTCTTCTTCTTCTCTTCTTCTTCTTTCTTCTTCTTCTTCTTCTTCTTCTTCTTCTTCTTCTTCTTCTTCTTCTTCTTCTTCTTCTTCTTCTTCTTCTTCTTCTTCTTCTTCTTCTTCTTCTTCTTCTTCTTCTTCTTCTTCTTCTTCTTCTTCTTCTTCTTCTTCTTCTTCTTCTGTTTCTTCTACAACACAACATACATGTAGACTGACAGTTAACATCTAGGCTGCGACACAGCTAACACCCACGCACACATGCAAACACACACACACACACACACACACACACACTATGATAACACTTACGTGGGCGGGCATGAAGCTCAGCGAGTCCACAGACTGACTCCAGACACCCGTGTCTCCTAGGACATGCAGGGTGTGTAGTGTATCGGCCCGCCACACGCGAACATGTGCCTGGTGTGAGGGAGAACTTTAATTGTGAACATGTGTGGATAACCCTAATTGTGAACACGGTGTGGGGGAGAACGTTAATTGTCAACATGGTATGGGGGAGAACGTTAACTGTGAACATGGTGTGGGGGGGGGGGGGACGTTATTGTGAACATGGTGTGGGGGAGAACGTTAACTGTGAACATGGTGGGGGGGGGGGGAGAACGTTAATTGTCAACATGGTGTGGGGAGAACGTTATTGTGAACATGGTGTGGGGAAGAACGTTAATTGGGAACATGGTGTGGGGAAGAACGTTAATTGTCAACATTGTGTGGGGGAGAACGTTAATTGTGAACATGGTGTGGGGGAAAACGTTAATTGTCATCATGGTGTTGGGGGAGAACGTTAATTGTCAACATGGTGTGGGGGAGAACGTTTATTGTGAACATGGTGTGGGGGAGAACGTTAATTGTGAACATGGTGTGGGGGAGAACGTTAATTGTGAATATGGTGTGGGGGAGAACGTTAATTGTGAATATGGTGTGGGGGAGAACTTTAACTATGAACATGGTGTGGGGGAGAACGTTAACTATGAATTTGGTGTGGGGGAGAACGTTAACTGTGAACATGGTGTAGGGGAGAACGTTAATTGTGAATGGGTGGGGCGGGGGGGGGGGGGTTAACTCTGATCACAGTGTGCGAGAGACATTCTGGTGTTTCGATGATGAGAACAGATGTTGTTTACAAGTTTATGTCAGCACTTTACAACAAAGTCACAGTCGTCATTTTGTAAATATTTCATTTGTAATGTTAGCCTTATATGTAGTTTCTGTAGTAATCAGTCTTCAGCAAAACATTATCTTATTTTCTATATGTTCCAGATCTTTCTTGCTGTTTTGTTTCGTAATAACTATTCCTGTCCATATTTACTCGTACTATTTATTTCCTGTTCTATTTTGGCGTTATCGATTGTTTAATTTAGGTTGTTTTGCCCTCTGATGAAGACGCTGGCCGACACGTTTAATTGTATTTGTGCTCTATTTTTCGTTTCCCTGTGTTGAGCTTTGGAGTCAGAGTTTGTTGTAGCAATTACACATGACTGGTGAGTTGCAGTGCTCAAGTTCTTTGCATCCAGTAAGGACAGTGCCCCAGTAACATACAAGTGTATTCAAGATTTAAAGAAATACTACTGCTACTACTAGAGTTTCAAGATTTTATTTTCTTTAAATTCTAAGACACGGACATTACAAATATTAAACAGTAAAGCATAACTAGCATAGACCGAATCAAAATGTTTAGAAAGATGTAAGCCAAAATAATTCGTTACCAAACGTGAAGCGTTTCTAACATTGGCTGCAAATTATGGTCACCCTTTAATATGAAATGATGCATTTAACAAATGCAAAATAATATTGTCGTCAAGGTTTTGGCTTACTTTATTCTTCTGACCAGACGAACTGGCACATTGGCCGCTAGCAACCAGTATTCCATCCGAGTGTACAGCCAAACTAGAGAGAAAATGCAAATGTCAAGTTCAGAACACAGTTTCAGTGTTTCGTTTTTGACAGAAGAAATATGTGTTAGTCTGCTTCATCGTCATTTCCCTTAGACTCCTTCTACGACACGCTTTGAAGTATCGGCGAAAACATTCCTTGTTGTATCCATTTGTGAAGGTAATCTGGCAGTATTAATTCGCTGTGTAGATATTTTAGTGTAAAATAAATGTAGACATTTGTACTAGACGACAGTAAAATCCGTTCTACAGACAGTCAAAACTGCAGCACTACCTAGTCAACGTTTCCGTCTTGTTTGTTGTAAACTATAATACACATCATTTATAGCAGACACACATACAGTATTTCTGTTTTATGGTGCTCTTCAAATAAAAAGTTTCATAAAAGTGTAAACCAACAAAGGAAAGGTGTTAACACTATTATGCAATATGTATTGTCATTATCTCTGATGGAGAAGCGTCACTTCCAGCCACAATCACCCTACATGGCACATCATGGTGATGCCATTAATGAAGTTCTCAATATATAATGTTAGTAATCAGTACATCTGCTGTATGTGCCCAAAAACTATATGCATGTATGTATGTAGCAATAGTAGTAGCAATAGTAGTAATAGTAGTAGTAATGTAGTAGTAATAGTAGTAGCAATCGTAGTAATAGTAGTGGTAATAGTAGTAGCAAAAGTAGAAATAGTAGTAGTAATAGAAGTATCAATAGTAGTAATAGTAGTAGTAATAGTTGTAGCAATAGTAGTAATTGTAGTAGCAATAGTAGTAATAGTAGTAGTAATAGTAATATCTATAGTGGTGATAGTAGTAGCAATTGTAGTAATAGTAATAGCAATAGTAGTAATAGTAGTAGCAATAGTAGTAATAGTGGTAGTAATAGTAGCAAAAGTAGTAATAGTGGTAGTAATAGTGGTAGTAATAGTAGTATCAATAGAAGTACTAGTAGTAGTAATAGTAGTAGCAATAGTAGTAATAGTGGTAGTAATAGTAGTAGCAATAGTAGTAATAGTAGTAGTAGTAGCAATAGTAGTAATAGTGGTAGTAATAGTAGTATCAATAGAAGTACTAGTAGTAGTAATAGTAGTAGCAATAGTAGTAAAAGTAGTAGTGATAGTAGTAGCAATAGTAGTAATAGTAGTAGTAATAGTAGTAGCAATAGTAGTAATAGTAGTAGTAATAGTAGTAGTAATAGTAGTAGCAATAGTAGTAATAGTATTAGCAATTGTAGTAATAGTAGTAGTAATAGTAATAGCAATAGTAGTGATAGTAGCAATTGTAGTAATAGCAGTAGCAATAGTAATACTAGTAATAGTAATAGTAGTATCAATAGTAGTACTAGTAGTAGTAATAGTAGTATCAATAGTACTAGTAGTAGTAATAGTAGTAGCAATAGTAGTAATAGTAGTAATAATAGTAGTATCAATAGTGGTGGTAAAAGTAGTAAAACAGTATTAGTAATAGCAGAAGCAGCAGTTATTCTACATCAAGTAGTAATATTCATAAAAACAGTAGTAGTAGTAGTAGTAGTAGTAGTAGTAGTAGTAGTAATAGAAGCAGTAGTGCTAGTACATCTAGTAATGATAGTTAGTAGTAGTAATAGTTACTAGTAGTAGTAATTAGTAGCAGAAGTAGCAGCAGCAATAATAGCAGAAACAGGAGTAGTTGTAGTAGTAACAACAGCTGCAGTAGTAATAGCAGTAGCATTTGTAGTAGTAATATCAGCAGTAGTAGTAGTAATAGCAACAGCAGCAGCAGTAGTATTAATAACAGCAATAGTAGTAGTTGTAGTAATAGGAGCAGCAGCAGCAGTAGTAGTAATAACAGCAATATTAGAAGTTGTAGTAATAGCAGCAGCAGTAGTAGTAATAACAGCAATAGTAGTAGTTGTAGTAATATGAGCAGCAGCAGCTGTAGTAGTAGCAGCAGTAGTAATAGCAGCAGCAGTAGTTGTAGTTGTAATAGCAGCAGCAGCATTAGTTATAGCAACAGCAGTAGTAGTAGTAGTAGTAATAGCAGCAGCATCTGTAGCAGCAGCAGTAGTAGTGGTAGTAATAATAGTAGCATTAGCAGCAGCAGTAGCAGTAGTAACAGTAATGGAAGTAAAAGCAGCAGCATCATTGGTCAGTATATACCAGTGAACGTTGTTAGTGTGTTCTCGATAATGGCGCTGCTGATGCAGCTTTCTGCTGTAGATGATGATGTTGCTAGAGATGAAGTAGATGATTTCCCCGGAGGCCAGTAGTCCGATGCTGCAGCTGCCGCCGTCGTGGTTGCAGAAGCCGTAGCTGTAGAAACATGGAGATTTGTGTCTCATAACGCCGTCTAGATCAGTGGTGTCCAACATTTTTCAGGTGCCCCCCCCCCCCCTCCGCCCACCACCTCCTCTTCCCTTTTGTAAGTGTGCAAATTTCAAGATCACCTACCCCCACCTTCTTTGGTTATATGTCAAGATCACCTGCACCCCCCCCCCCCCCCTCTCCCCAACTGCAACATAACAAAATGTGAATAATAAAGAGGAGGACGGAAAGAAAATTCTCAAACAATGTTAACACAGACTAGGAGGGGAAAAACAGTCACATAACTCAAAGTGTCAAATAACACAAGAAACAATCACCAACAATAGTTTAGTGCTCAGATATAAATGTTATTTACGGTTTAACACCGTTTTGTCTTGATGATATCTGTGGTGTTTTTTTTTCTGGTGGGGCGGAAAAGGGGGGGGGGGGGGGGTAGGACCAGGCACAACGAAGATCACTCTCCACATGAAGCTGGTAGCGCTGTTTTGTTTTCATGAGTTTCAGCTAAAAATCCTGATTTTCATAACTACTGATGCACTCACTTTCACAGTTGCTATACGCCCTTTTGAAACTTCACTACCCCCACCCCCTCCCAGGGGGCGTGGCCTCCAGGTATGAAACCACTGATCTAGATGCATGTGGTTCTGTGCCGGTCAATACGTGCGTACCAGATTTGTTCTAAATACTGTTTTACACAATAATGGGGGTTTGGGGATCTGAGAGTTAGGTCCCTGTTGCTAGTACAGGTATGTTTTATGTTTATTGAACTGATCAACATCATGGCACACAGTTGTAACCATTAAGTGCTTCGTTCTTCTTCTAACTCAAGCCTGAGTCTGAAAATTCTTTGCTCAGTTCACGAACTCTGTAGCACCGGCGAATATCCGGAAATACTTTGTGGGTAGATGTGTTACTCCAAATTTTGCCCGGGCAGCGCCGTTAGGCTACTCTTTTCCATGTCTAACTGCCGGTTGATTTTTTACGTGCGTAACACTACACACGGGCGTCCGGTCTTACTACCCAGAGACCAGGGAAAATTACTAGAAGTCCAAGGGAAAAGAATGCTAGCCTTAACTAGGGCTTGAACCCGAGATCTATAGCCCTCGAGGCGGACACCATGCCTCGTGACAACTCAGCCCTCTGTTGCTAGTGCAGTCACCACGAACTGTGCAGGTCAATATGTGCCCCCTCCTCCCTACCACCACCAAACCACTGACCCACTTCCAGCAGGTTAGCTTATAGCCCAGTGGTTCTCAAACTATGGGCCGCGACCCTTTCTTGACCATCGAAAAAACCATGTTCATTTAAATTATGAAGCAGCAACGAAAATAATTGTGTGGTTGGGGGTAACTACAATGTGAGGAACTGTATTAAAGGGTCGCGGCATTAGGAAGGTTGAGAATCACTGCTGAAGAGAGATTGTTAACCCTTCAAGTTGTAGTCATTGTCTGAGAATGTTAGAAGTTTAATCCACTTCCCCGGGGATCCAGGGAGAGGAAACCCACCAATTTCTTTAATTTGTAAAAAGACAGACAGTCGTTGACTCCATGGGAGGACCTGGTCTGTTTCAGCCAGCAGCGAGCTTCAAGAACTGATCTGCTCCTCCCAGTAGATTTGTCTTGACACACAAACAAACACATACTTACACACACTAACACACGCACATGAAACACACATATACACTTACACATATATCATATATACACGCGCACACTCATCACACATTCACACGAACATAAACTCATACACAGAGACAGGAGTCACGTTAGACATGTCCACCCAAAGTCACGTTATACATGTCACACAGTCACGTGATAATGTCACACAGTCACAGAGATAGGTCACATCCTCACGTGAGAAAGTTACACAGTCAGGTGAGACAGGTCGCACAGGCACGTGAGACAGGTCGCACTGTCACGTGAGACAGGTCGCGCTGTCACGTGAGACAGGTCACACAATCACGTGAGACAGGTCACATAGTCACGTGAGACAGGTCACACTGTTACGTCATACAAGCCCCACAGTCACGTGAGAAGGTCGCACAGTCACGTGAGACAGGTCACACAGTCACGTGAGACAGGTCACACAGTCACGTGAGACAGGTCACTTAGTTACTGGAGAAACGCACAATTTCTGACACGGAAGTTGCAGCTTTATTTTCACTGGTTTTATAAGTTAGTCCAGACATGTGACATCGTGTGTGTTCTGCATTCACAGTTTAACATTTTACAACCAGGAGTACACTTACATCTACTCTAGCTGAACACACTTACATCTACTTTGGCTGAACACACTTACATCTACTCTAGCTGAACACACTTGCATCCACTCTAGCTGAACGCACTTATATCCACTCTAGCTGAACACACTTACATCCACTCTAGCTGAGCTCACTTACATCCACCACTCTATCTGAACACATTTGCATCTACTCTAGCTGAACACACATATAGTGTAGCTGAACACACTTGCACCCACTCTAGCTGAACACACTTACATCTACTCTAGCTGAACACACTTACATCTACTCTAGCTGAACACACTTACATCTACTCTATTATGAATTAATCAAGTAACAGAAAGTATTGTGAACGGCACTCATAGAAGGAAGTAGAAAGATAGAAGAACACACTAGACAACATAAAAATCGAAAGCTATAGTTACCGTGCCGGGAATTGAACCTGTCACCTCCAGACGGCGTCTGCGCCTCGCCATGAATACAAGTGCACTAAGATACATGGTCAACTCGGCACCCCCAAAAAAAGGTGTTTCATTGGCCATGTCTATCGTACAGCTTGAAATCCACGACTATGGAATACGGACAGAATTCATTTCAACCCATTGAAATGGCACCATAGGTTACAGAAATTTATATTAACGAAGCAAATGTCGAATAACAATCACAGCAACAATTTACGAACACAGTAAGACCTTATTGCTTTGTCTAGAATACACAAACATTTAAGAAAGGTATTTGATTGGTAGGTTCCGGTGTATATACGTCATTCCTATAAATAAACAGAGGGGGGAACCATTTGAGGCCGTTAAATATTATGAATTAATCAAGTAACAGAAAGTATTGTTTATTTATTTACATCTACTCTAGTTGCACACACTTAAATATATTCTAGCTGAACACACTTACATCCACTCTAGCTGAACACACTCGCATCCACTGTAGCTGAACATACTTGCACCCACTCTAACTGAATACACTTACATCCAAACTAGCTGAATACACTTACATCCGCTCTAGCTGAACATACTTACATCCACTCTAGCTGAATACACTTACATCCACTCTAGCTGAAAACACTTACATCCGCTCTAGCTGAACATACTTGCATTCACTCTAGCTGAATACATTTACATTCACTCTAGCTGAATTAGTTCACATCTACTCTAGCTAAACACACAACAACTGCAGCTGAACGCACTTAAATCCACTCTAGGGAACGCACTTACATCCACTCTAGCTGATCACACTTACATCCATACCAGCTGAACGCACTTACATCCATCACTCTAGTGCATACATAAGAGCTGTATCCCACTCCAAGCACAGGCAACGCACACTTACATCCACTCTAGCTGCAGACCTGGTTGCCCTGTCTGGGATGTAGGCATTTCTCGCTCGAGGGTGGCAACCTCTTGTGTGCTCTCAGGCACAACTTGCTGAGTGATGTCATTGACATCTTGCTGAGTGATGTCAGAGACAAGTTGTTTGGTGATGTCTGCTACATCTCCCTGAATGATTTTAGCGGCATCTTGTTTCAGTATGTCAGGAACCTCCTCCAGCCTTTGCGCGTGTCTCAACACAGATGATGTACTGCTAGAGCTGTGTAATTTTCCCGCCAACTTGTTCTCTACCTGCTCACCTTCGTGGGAGATAACAACGACAAAATACATTGATTATCCCCTGGACCAGTCATTATTTATGTACCTGCAAATTATGGTCCTAATATTCGGTCGATACAGATGCGCTGAGTCCAGATTAAGTGTTAATTTATGATTTGATAAGTAATGCATGGTAAGACATTGGCACAAAAAATAATCGTCGGGAGACAACAAATGAAAGCGGGAATGCGGTTTCTTGAGGCAATGCAAGAAACTATCATGATGTAAAGACATATGACTTTGGAGTTCATAGTGACAACCAGAAAGATCAGTGGGAAAAGGGGTAGAGGTAAACCAAGAGAGAAGATGCTGGATGGGCTGAAACGATGGCATTGAAGGATAACATCAAGAGAGCTGTTCCATGCAACCAGGGATCGTGATCTGTGGAGATGCATGAGCGTCTATACCAGCTGACAGGGCACATCATGATGATAATGAAAGACTGATGAATGGGATAGTTTTTCAAGCACTCGGGATATTCCCGTAGGTGCTAGGCACCCACCTTCAGCAGCCAGTACAGACTTTCCATTCCGAAAGTACAAGTGGCAGTCTGATTGTATGTGCAGCTTGCCTTTCTCTTGAATGATGAGTTCCGGCTAGATCCCCTGTGTGTGGGGTTCCGGCTAGATCCCCTGGGTGTGGGGTTCCGGCTAGATCCCCTGAGTGTTGAGTTCAGGCTAGATCCCCTGGGTGTTGAGTTCAGGCTAGATTCCTTAGGTGTTGAGTTCCGGCTAGATCCCCTGGGTGTGGGGTTCCGGCTAGATCCCCTGGGTGTGGAGTTTCGGCTAGATCCCCTGGGTGTGGAGTGTCGGCTAGATCCCCTGGTGGCTTCCCGCTGCACAATTCTGCTCAGCTCGTGATGGTCTATTTGTGCCCATGTGTTATTTACTCGCTCCCAAAGGGGAGTGATAATAACCAGTCTATCATTCATCAGTTTACCACGTGTTGTAGAACCTGCCTAATGTCTGTCTGCTCGTTTCCCACCACAGTTACATAACGTGATAAACATATCCGAAGGGCGCTAACTACCGGGGACCTCTGAAGCGAGAACTGTCAGTTGTGTAGACATTAGAGCTAAAACAGTCAATACTTGTGCTTACTGGTGTCCTGAGCTGCAAGAAAGCCAATGACAGAGATGCTGCAGCCTAACATACACGTGAGATAGTTAGGAAACTAGTAAATTATTTAGCTGTTAGTTCGGTCAGTTAAAGCGCGACCGTAAGCCATTTGTTGACAACTTGTGGGTTTGGTGGCAACATTTACCTTTGAGTGAGTAGCCATTTTATTTTCATCGCTTGACTCTGATGCCACTGTTGGCATCAAGTCAAAGCGGTCTACTGCCAAATCGCAAGCAGCTTAGGCCCTCAGTGATTTGGAATTTTAAATCTTCGTAGGCTTCTCAGCCTGCTTCGTTCCAAACATACCGGTGTCACCTTTCCTTTCGAGTAAACAAGGCAGGTTGAGATAGGGACCATGATGCATGGGCAACATATGGTCTCTACAATACTGCCCAGACTTTGTGTTATGGAGAGTGAGTTAGTTAGCACGTCGAGCCACTCAGTCCATAAGTGCTCGGATCCCCACCTCAGTAAATCCCGCAGCGTGTAGCGGCTAACAACACCAGTTCTGTGTTGGTTTATTCTTCTTCTTTGGCTGCCCGAGTAGTGTTCTTGTTTGGCGACACCCCGTTTAACATGTTGTTCTTGCAATCTGACTATGGTTGCAGATTCACAGTTCTTGGTTGGTTCACGCAAACGTCTTAACTCTCTTAGAGCGTTCAGTATACCAGCCTGGTCCGTGGCTTGTCCGGCTTTCACAGTAGCCTTACCTCAAGATTATCAGCTTGATCATTTCCTTGTACCCCCACATATCCTGGCACGAAAATGAAACTAATCGTGTCAGTCGTAAATTCTGTAGATCCACCAACCACTGCCTTCGGACCCAGCCTTTCTCTATCTTTCTGAGCATACTTGCACTATGGAGAGGATAAACTTCATCCTCGGTCGTAATCGCCATCGCCATGGGCTGTGAGTTCATGCCTCTTCAAACCGTAATAAAACACTCTCGTCTCGACAGACGGAAAGGTGCCAGTAATCATCATCATGACCCAAAAAGCCCCAACTGAAATGTGTCTTCTCCTTATGTATCTGTTCTCAATATCTGCTCTGCACTTAAGGTGCCTCAGTTAAACAGATGATGGGAAGCCAAGTTAGGTCCCGCTGGGTTGCTTAGCATACTTCTTCTTCTTCTTCTTCGCATTCACCGGCTGCAAAGCTCTGGCTGTTCGTCCACTTCTGGACTGCAGTCCTTGTCCTGAGCCTGAGTGTTGCGTGTGCATCCGTTTGACAGATTGTGAAGTTTGAGTTTGTCAGTAACTCAGTCGATCCATCTTCTTGTCTTGAAGGTCTCCCTCTGTCTCTTGGTGTGTACATCATTGTCATGTTCTATCCACACACTGCCGGCATCATCGGATTCATTTTCACTATCTGGCTGAACCGTTTCAGACTAGATGTTTTAATACACACAAACCACAAGATTGAGAGAACTGTTTAATGAAACTAACAAAGGAACAAAAGTTCGACATGGCCAAAACCAGAACCGCTTACTTGTAGAGTCACTAGGTAGCTCGCTGTCCTCTGTTGCCATGCCAACGTCCTGATGCAGCGGTGGTCTTTCAGCTCGTCCCGCCAGCTGTTGCTGGCTAATCTCACTAGCTGTCCTTGTATGGCCGGACACATCGGTGCCTTGACCTTGGTGGGATTGCTCTAACGGTCGCTGTGTCTCGTCTACCGTGGTCAGTGTGACGTCCTCCTGAAAGGTCACGTCCTTGTGACCATCCTCTGATGTCATCGCCAGCACTTGCTTGTGGAGGGACAGAAGTTTGAATTCTGGTAGGTCAGAGGTCACGTCTGCAGACGACGGGTTCTGTTAAATGAAATAGAAATTTAAATAAATCTAAAGTTCTCCTGTTGTCCTCATCTATAGACCCTCCAATTACAGCTCCTGGCATTCCCCGGTAGTATTTTTTCTCCTGTCTCGTATCTCTCGTCAGTCTACTGGCAAGACATCGATTGGCTGCTTCTAGATACTAAGCTAAGTAATTTTGTGTATTTGTGTGGTATTGTTTTATTTTTATATGTGCTGATGAAGGCTCTATAGCCGCAACGTTCACGTTTTGTTTGTTATATTGTGAAGCTTGCTGGTATACTTTTTGTTTGGTTTTATATGTATTTATCCATTTAAGTCTGGTAGCCAGATATTGTTGTCGTTGACCACTAGGATGTGATATCTGTACCTTTGGGACAACACATGCGATTTAAGTTAACCCTTCATTAGAGACCTCTTACCACATAGCTAAGGGACAGTGTGTCTATCACTGCCACTACGTCTTTTCAAAAATTCCAAATGAGCTACAAACATTCATTAAGTGGTGCCTGAAAAGAATAGAAGGATTTAAATGTATGACGGAATAACTTGTGTAGACGTTGGGGGGGGGGGGGGGGGGGGGGGGGGGGGAGACAAATTCCAGTGAATCATGCGGTAAAGAAAAGACGCTGGTTCTAAATACGACACACGCTAAGAAAACATGAGAACAATATAACTAGAATGTATTTGCACTGGAACCCACAAGCTCAAAGAAAGATTTTTAAAAAAACCACAGATACGGAAATTGAAGAGTGAAGTGAAACATAAAGTGAGATTTGCATGCCATAGCCAAAGAATAGGACGACTTGGCATTAGTTAGTTGAGCCTCTATGCTGCATTGAGGGATTAGAAAGATGGCCAGAAGCTACACATGTCGCTAAAGAAGTACCCTTTCTGTGTTATTTGATGCTGACCTTCTTAAGCAGCTTGTTAACGACCTTGGACTTGGCAGTGCTAGACATCTCATCGATTGGTTCAGGGGTAGAGATTCGAACCGTAGCCTTTTCTCGGCCTTTCTGTGGCAGTGAGGCTAACTCCGGATGCTTCTCCCAGGCATTTTTCTGGGCGTTGTCGAGGAAACTCAGCAGCAGGGGCCAGCTGTGAGAATAGTTCGGATATAAAGGTTACTTCAGGCGAAATGACTACTGGATATACTCAGTACGCCAGCATTGTTCTTCTTCTTTTGTTTCATGTCATCACTACTACTGCTGCTCCTGCTGCTTCTACTGCTGCTGCTACTACTGCTGCTACTACTGCTGCTGCTACTACTGCACTAGTACTACTAGTACTACTTCTACTACTACCACCACCACCACTACTACTACTACTACTACTACTACTACTACTACTACTACTACTACTACTACTACTACTACTACTACTACTACTACCACTACTACTACTACTGCTGCTGCTGCTACTATTACTAGTACTACTACTATCTCTACTACTATTACTACTACTACTACTGCTGCTGCTGCTGCTACTACTACTACTACTACTACTACTACTACTACTACTACTACTACTACTACTACTACTACTACTACTACTATTACTACTACTATCTCTACTACTACTACCACTACTGCTACTATTACTAGTACTACTACTATCTCTACTACTATTACTACTACTACTACTACTACTACTACTACTACTACTACTACTACTACTACTACTACTACTACTACTACTACTACTACTACTACTACTACTACTACTGCTGCTGCTACTATTACTAGTACTACTACTATCCCTACTACTATTACTACTACTACTACTACTGCTGCTGCTGCTACTACTACTACTACTACTACTACTACTACTACTACTACTACTACTACTACTACTACTACTACTACTACTACTACTGCTGCTGCTGCTGCTACTATTACTAGTACTACTACTATCTCTACTACTATTACTACTACTACTACTGCTGCTGCTGCTACTACTACTACTACTACTACTACTACTACTACTACTACTACTACTACTACTACTACTATTACTACTACTACTACTACTACTACTACTACTATTACTACTACTACTAGTACTACTACTACTGCTGCTGCTGCTGCTACTATTACTAGTACTACTACTATCTCTACTATTACTACTACTACTACTACTACTACTACTACTACTACTACTGCTGCTGCTACTACTACTACTACTACTACAGCTGCTGCTGCGGCTGCTACTATTACTAGTACTACTACTATCTCTACTATTACTACTACTACTACTACTACTACTACTACTACTACTACTACTACTACTGCTGCTGCTACTACTACTACTACTACAGCTGCTGCTGCGGCTGCTACTATCACCAAAACCATGGCTATTGTTATCATTAGTACACCACTGCTACGAGTATTGCTACAGCTTCTGTTGCTATTACTATTACCCTCACCTAAATTACTACTACTATTACCACCACCACCACCGCCTCCACTACTACTACTTCTACCACTGTCATGTGATAAAGGAGGCTGGGGATAGACATACGGTGGTCCTTCGAACGTTTCTCGCCCCAAACACACCATGATTGGCTATTCATTCAGGCTTCGTGACCTTTCACACGCGCTTGTTGAAGTTACAAGGGTGAGTCACGTTGTTTTATCTAGACGCTATCACCGGCAACATCCCGTGTCCTATATTACACTGTAGCCGCCTTGGACAACCTCACAAAATCTAGAACTAGCCCTAAACCCCCCCCCCCCCTTTTTTTTTTTTTTACACAGCCTCAGCCTTCGTCCCACAAAAGAGTGCAGCCTACGTCCAGTGCTGTCAGAATTGTCAACATTTTGCGTCGGTCCCAAAAAAGCCGTCTTGCTGCAGAAAAGCAACGCTACTCTCCTCAACGCTGACAGCTGAATTCATGTCCTACTTGAAATCCGGGAAAGCTACAATATACGCAATCTCGCCAGCCGCTCACACCAACCAGTACACGACGCGAAATATGCACGGCTCGGAAGATCTAACACAAATCCACGTGACACCCCTGTAACTTAGACTAGCACGTGTGAAAGGTCACGAATCGTAAATGAACAGACAATCATTGTATGCCTGAGATTGAAAACGTTACTATAACCATGGCAACAGACAAGAAGAACATTTGACCCCTGACCTTATCTTGGAATCCTTATCTTCGTCACAACGGTTGATCAGGTTCTTCAGCAAGGCTCCGTACAGGGGACTTTTCTCACAGCAGATAAAGTATGCCTGCGTGTCCAGAGAGATAAATAAAGTTTCCATACAGACAAATAAAGTATGCATATGTGTCTAGACATAAAAATAAAGTATGCCTGCGTGAACGTAGAGAAAAAGGATGGCTGAGTGGTCGAACAGACAGACAAAGTATGACTGAGTAGCCGGACAGACAGACAGATAAAGTATAGCTACGTGGCCAGAAATACAAACAGATAAAGTCTCGCTGAGTGGACGGCAAGAGAGACAGATAAAGTATGGTTGAGTGTCCCGATAGACAGACAGATAAAGTATAACTAAGTTTCCGGACAGATATCTGGGCTTTCTGACCCAATACATCTGATTTAGTCAAACCATTGACTAGTCGCCTTTTACTACGTGCCCGTTAAGAGACTGCTTTTTAATATGTTTGAGGCCTTACAGAGGACTGTTGCCTGCAAGGGTATCCGCCCTTTCCTTGTCTTTCACACCGGCATTTCCTAAAGATCTCAAACATCAGGTTACAGAACCCTCCCCCCCCCCACCCCACCCCCCCCCCCCTTTTTCCATTTTTCCTTTTTCCGAGTTAAGAAGTCTGACTGAGTACATTCATGAAAACAGCACCACGTAAAACTCACGCAAGTATTCCTAAGTTGCTCTATCAATCAGTTCAGAGTCATTGGCGCCAAAGCCGTGGTGCAGTCAAGGTAATTTCGTTACAAACTAAAAAATAATGTCACAAATTCATTCTTCTTCACAGTGTTTAGCGGCTGTAAACTCCTGTGGAAAGTCTAAGTTGTTCGTTCTCTTTTGCACATGTGGTCTTGTTTGAGAACTCGAGTTGCAACATTCATTATACAGACGTGGCTTATTTGTGTGCAGACTGTTGGCTCCTTGCCTCTGAGGTAAATGCTGTCCGTCTTGAAAGGAAACGTCAATCTCATCTACGCGGCCAGATTAAAGGCTGTGTACCTGTTTCTGGGTTGACCGCGTAGATGTGTGGACAGTCTTACACTGCTGGTCTTTGGGCCTCGTGTGGTTCATCATCCGACAACTCTAACAAATACAAGCAGAGATACATGGACACAGACTCAGGGTCTTTGGGCCGTGTGTGGTTCATCATCCGACAACTCTAACAAATACAAGCAGAGATACATGGACACAGACTCAGGGTCTTTGGGCCGTGTGTGGTTCATCATCTGACAACTCTAACAAATACAAGCAGAGATACACGGACACATAATCGTGGTCTTTGGGCCTCGTGTGTTTTAGCACCCGTACACCTCTAACAAACACAAACAGAGATACAACGGACACAGTCTCATTGATCTTTGAGCCGTGTGTGGTTCAGCACCTCTAACAAACACATAGATACAACGGACACAGACTGACCCCTTCCTTGTTCATCTTGCCAGTTCCCTGGTGGTCATACTTGCAGAACTCCGCCTTCAGAAGATCCATGTCGAAATACGTCTGTTCCTTCACTAGCTGCTCCTCCAGCCTGCAACAGAAGGTGCTCAAGCTTATCGCACACAGTCATTACCCCAGATCCCCGTGTGGCTTCCGGGACCCCCTTTTTAGGGGGAATGTAATAGACCTTGCACCCTATAACAAGCTTGTCGTAACAGGTAGCTAAGTAAGAGTTTGGTAAAAAAAAAAGCTGCGTTGGACCATAGATGCAAATATCGCAACCTAGCTGTAAACCGTATACAACGTGACAACCGTTCTGTTGAAGACAAACGCCGAAGAAAAGGGAGGGGGAGGGGAGGTGCTAGCTTAGAGGCTAGAGGCTGCTCAGTCGACTCACATGTCACCTGTTCAAATCTCTTTTAAGATTGTTTCTCCCATTGACCTGAGCTTCCAGCGTTAAATCATCATCTTCATGTGTCCTGTCTATTGGCGTAGGCGCTCATGCTTCTCCACAGATCACGATCCCTGATTGCCTGGAACAGCTCTCTTTGTGATATCCGTCCATGCCATCACTTCAGCCCATCCAGCATCATCTCTATTGGTCTACCTTTACCCCTTTTTTCCACTGATCTTTTTAGTTGTCACGGTGTTCTCCAGTGTCTCTCTTCTCATTACGTGACCAAAGAACAATGTTTTTCTTTTTCTTATTGTTCTATATAGAGATCTACTTTCATTAGCTTCTTTCAAGCAATCGTTGTTAGTTACTCTAGCCGTCCAAGGTATTCGTAACATTCGTCTCAGAAACCACATCTCTGTTGCTTCCAAATTCTTCCTAATTAACCTTAAATTGATAACAATAAATGTTCTGGGAAGTAAATGTAGCTTGTGTGGTCACCCGTCTATTTAGCAACTGGGAGGGATCGTGCATGAGATGTTTAATATTCGTTTGTCTGTTTTGACAGCTGAAACGAAGTTGATGACGCAAGTTGTCATTTAGCGGGGATATCCGATACCGAGGAGTCCAGCCGTCTGGGAGTCCCTCTCACTACTCTGTCGTTGAATTCACGATGTCCATACAGATCCAAGGGATCGTCGCCATTGCTACGGAGTTTTTGGATAGCCATTCTACGGAGAGAGACATAGTTATATGGGTTGAACCCTGATGCAGTAAGGTCGATCCATTAGATTTTCTATTAATTACAGTTAAAGTGTTACGTCCATGGTTGTATTCTGGTGTTTAATACAAACCTTTGCAGAAGGCTTCCGAATTCTGATGTTTACTACAAATCTTCGAAGAAATTCGCTGTATTCTGTTGTTTAATATAAATCCTCGCACAGATTCTCGTAATCTAATATTTGTTTAATGCAAACCTCAAAGAGTTAGTGTATTCTAATGATAAACATTTAGCCAAAAGTCGTCGCATTATGGTGTTTAATACGAACATTTACACGTCGTCTTATTCTCGTGTTTAATACAAACCTTCGCAGAAAGTCGTTGTCTATCTCTTCGATGGTCTTCTCCTGCCTACGTTTCAGGTCATTTCTCTTGTTGCTTGCCTTGATACTGTCCCGACCTGCGTTGAACAAACATAAATCAGCACCAATTAGTCACGTGTGTCCTCAGTTCTTGACGTCACTGCTGACTGTATCTATCCCTCTTCTAGGCGGTGCCGCACCAGGTGGTCTTGAGCCGGAACAATTTGGATAGTCGTCGGTGCAGATTAGGATTTTATTTTCTACACTCGACAGAAAAAAAGAATCCATCACCTTAACCAGGATTTTAAACTTGATCTCCCGAATAAAAGTAGAGCGTGCTTACCTATTAGGTCAGCCGCTGATCTCATCATCATCATCATTAGGTGCCTTGCCGACTGGCGTGGGCGATCATGCCTCTCCATAATCTGCGATCTCTTGCAGCATGTATCAGTTCGTGTGCCGACACACCTCCACGCCATGCAACAAGACTGTCAAGCATCTTCTCTCGTTGTCTTCCTCTATCCCTCTTTCTACAGATCTTTCCAGTGGTCACAACATGTTCTGTTTTCCATCTTCTCATAACATGGCCGAAAAATGATGTCTGTCTCCTTCTGATGTTTGAGATAAGTTGTCTTCGGGCTTCCGCCTCTTTCAAAACCTCTTGGTTGCTCTTTTTGGCTGTCCAAGGTATTCTAAGCATTCTTCTGTAAAACCACATCTCAGAGGCCTCAGGAAATTGTTTGGCCTGCCTACTGATTGTCCAGGATTCATAGCCATATGTTAAAAATGGATGTATGTAGCAAGCAAGAATTCTTTTTCTAACTCTCAATGACAAGGATATATTGCACAAGATGTTTTTCATTTTATAAAATGCAGTTTTTGCCTGTCCAATTCTGTTTCTTATTTCAGTTATGCATCTTCCATCTGATGTTATCCATGTTCCCAGATACTTAAATTTCTGTACTTGTCCTAAAATAACACCATTGACTTTTATGACACATTTAGGAATAATTTGGTTCTTTGATACCACCATTACATCTGTCTTCCCATTATTCAAACTGAGGCCCATTCTTCCACTTTCTAACACCACAATGTCTATTATTTCCTGTAATTCTTTCTGACTTGTTGCTATCAAAACTGTGTCATCAGCATAACGTAAATGACTGCTGCTGATCTACCCTAAAAAAATATCTATTTATTAAGTATTCCTAGTTTAATATCTAGTGCGGGTAAGCCTAGTACACAGTGGCACATATTTTACAAGTGCTACCAGTAAGAGAATATAGATAGAGGCGAACTCTACATCTCTCGTGTGGTTAAAGTGAGTCTCCATATAGAGCAGTGGTTCTCAACTTTTCAAATGCCGCGACCCTTTAATACAGCTCCTCGTGTTGTGGTGACCCTTTAATACAGCTCCTCGTGTTGTGGCGACCCTTTAATACAGCTCCTCGTGTTGTGGTGACCCTTTAATACAGCAACTCGTGTTGTGGCGACCCTTTAATACAGCTCCTCGTGTTGTGGCGACCCTTTAATACAGCTCCTCGTGTTGTGGCGACCCTTTAATACAGCTCCTCGTGTTGTGGCGACCCCCAATCAAATAATTATTTTCACTACTACTTCTTAACTTCAGAGAATATGTTTTTCCCGAAGGTCTTTGCCAGCGTGTGAAAGGGTCTTTCGACCCACAAAAGGGTCGAAGTCCACAGGTTGAGAACCACTGATATAGAGAGTCATATCTGTTCTGGGTTATCAGCTTGCTACAGAAGATGTGGCGTTGCGTGACCATCATCATCATCATCAATGGTCAACATCATCAACATCGTCGTCAATCATCAATATGATCAACATCATCACCATCATCAATCATCAACATCATCATCGTCACCGTCATCAGTCATTAACATCATCATCGTCACCGTCATCAATTATCAGCATCATCATTATCACCGTCATCAATCGTCAACATCATCATTATCACCGTCATCAATCGTCAACATCATCATTATCACCGTCATCAGTCATCAACATTATCATTATCCCAGTTATCAATTTTCACTGAGGGGAGTGGATACAGCTGTATGGGATTCTGGGGCACCAGCTGTTGGACTCTCGCTGATGCCAGAAAGGTCATGCACTTGTCCGGATTCTCCATATGCCATCTGTATGCTGAGACTGGGGCCAGTATCAAGACATCCATGGACATCGAGTACAGGAGTACAGTACTTCTTTTGTCGTCTCACTGATACCTGGTTGTAGCCCAGTGTCGTGGTTTTGTCGTCTCACTGATACCTGGTTGTAGCCCAGTGTCGTGGTTTTCTCGTCTCACTGATACCTGGTTGTAGTCCAGTGTCGTGGTTTTGGCGTCTCATTGATACCAGGTTGTGGCTCGGTGTCGTGGTTTTGTCGTCTCACTGATACCAGGTTTTAGCCCAACGTCGTTGTTTTGTCGTCTCACTGATACCAGGTTGTATCCCAGTGTGGTGGTTTTGTCGTCTCACTGATACCTGGTTGTAGCCCAGTGTCGTGGTTTTGGCGTCTCACTGATACCAGGTTGTAGCCCAGTGTCGTGGTTTTGTCGCCTCACTGATACCGGTTTGTGGCTCGGTGTCGTGGTTTTGTCATCTCACTGATACCAGGTTGTAGCCCAGCGTCGTGGTTTTGTCGTCTCACTATCAGGCTGTAGCCCTGTGTCGTGGTTTTTTCGTCTCACTGATACCAGGTTGTAGTCAAGTGTCGTGGTTTTGTCGTCTCACTGATGCCAGGTTGTAGCCCAGTGTCGTGGTTTTGTCGTCTCACTATCAGGCTGTAGCCCTGTGTCGTGGTTTTTTCGTCTCACTGATACCAGGTTGTAGTCAAGTGTCGTGGTTTTGTCGTCTCACAGATGCCAGGTTGTAGCCCAGTGTCTTGGTTTTTTTTTTTTTTTTTGTATTTGTCTTGCACTTCTAGGCTGGCTTGAGTGATAGATTTGTTCATCTGTTTGCAGACTAAATGTGACTTAGGCTATTTTCAGCAAAGCTGACACTACAGTCACTTGCACACCTGGCTGTCTTGGTGACCACTTACCTGTTCGAAGGTGAGCTCTGGCCATACACTGGTACAAGCGCTCATAGTCGATACCCCGGGAGTCTTCGAATATTTCCGTGATCATCTGTAGAACTCTGGGCGTCAGTTTGATCTGGTTAGCCTGCAGACAGGAGGAGACGCGTTTTAGTGCTCTTTGCTCACAGGGAGACAGTGGGGCGGAGATGGTAAAGCGATGTACATGAGGCTGCCTGTACAGGAGAGGAGAGCAAGCGGAAGACTGAAGGAAATGTGTCATTTAGCTGTTTATACAGAAAGTGGAGAACAAGAAGAAGACAAAAACGGTTTCAATTAGTCATTTATACATAGACAGGAGGACAAGATGACAATAGGAGATGGGTCATAACGTTCGTTGTACGATGTAAGGAGAACGACTGAACAAACGAACGAACTTTGTTTTCAGGGAGTCACAAATTGGATATGCAGGACCGTCGGTGCTTTTCCAATATTCCACCCCCCCCCCGTATGACGTCATAGGACAGTCCAATATTTTCGAAGGAGGTAAGAGTGGGTTTTCCGGCTTTCTGTTGCTTATAACTGCCCCAGAACCTTTACAACTGGGCCTAACCCCAACCCACCTTCGTCCCGCGTGCAGCCTATCTACCACCCCCTAAAATATTCGACTGTCTGGGATATGTGGGGGAGGGGTGGGGTAGAGATGTTAGGATAGAACCGGCACGTCTTAGATTGGATTTTACAAAACCACTTATCTCTCACACAGCAGAGCAAGAGACAATGGAAGATACGTCACACTGTTCCTTATATTTAAAAAAAAGAGCAGAACCAACGAACGAATGAAAGATTTTTTTTCCCAAAGGGTTAGAAATTGGGCACGCAGGCAGGAGGGAAACAGTATATGACCAATGGGTTATTTATAAACGTCGACGAGATCTGCCACAATGATGTCTCTGCAATAGAAAAGTTGCAGCTATAGCCACACTTGTCTTTATACAAGGACATGGGCGCGAGGAGACAAAAGAGGTCTGTCGTAAAGGTATGTTTACGGGGAGATCTAGAGAGACAGTGGGAGATGCGCTGTAACGTTCATTATATACGGGGAGATCTAGAGAGACAGTGGGAGATGCGTCGTAACGTTCATTATATACGGGGAGATCTAGAGAGACAGTGGGAGATGCGCCGTAACGTTCATTATACATGGGAAGATCTAGAGAGACAGTGGGAGATGTGCCCTAACCTTTGTTATACACGGGGAGATCTAAAAGACAGTGGGAGATGTGCCTGAAAATTCGTATACACGGGGAGATTTTAGA
>CAJHNH020006113.1:227968-278897 GCA_905116865.2 Candidula unifasciata | reverse complement strand
CAGACAGACAGACAGACAGACAGACAGACAGACAGACAGACAGACAGACATACGCGCGCACGCACATACACCTCACCTCATTCTTGTCCTGTGCGTTACTATCAGCCTCGTCTTTGGTCTCTATGTTGGGGAACTTGGCCTTGAGTCTATTTTTAGCAGCATTGGCCTTTGCCCTTCGACCTCTACCGGCTGGGGTTTCTGGCATCTCAATGTCAATTTCAAGGTCGACTGAGGAATGATACACTCCAGACGCAGGCCTCGGCTGTTATAGAGAGGATACATGATGCTGTGTTAACAGTTAGCTGTTGTATACAGAGGATACATGATGATGTGGTAACAGTTGGCTGTTGTAGAGAGGATACATGATGATGTGTTAACAGTCGGCTGTTGTATAGAGAGGATACATGATGATGTGTTAACAACAGCCAGATGGTGTCTGGACACTAACAGTTGGCTGTTGTATAGAGAGGATACATGATGATGTGTTAACAACAGCCAAATGGTGTCTGGACAGTAACTGTTGGCTGTTGTAGAGAGGGTACATGATGCTGTGTTAACAACAGCTAGATGTTGTCTGGACAGTAACAGTTGGCTGTTGTTGAGAGGGTACATGATGATGTGTTAACAACAGCCAAATGTTGTCTGGACATTGACAATTGGCTGTTGTAGAGAGGATGCATGATGCTGTGTTAACAACAGCCAGATGGTGTCTGGACAGTAACAGTTGGCTGTTGTAGAGAGGATACATGATGCTGTGTTAACAACAACCAGATGGTGTATGGACAGTTACAGTTGGCTGTTGTAGAGAGGGTACATGATGATGTGTTAACAACAGCCAGATGGTGTCTGGACAGTAACAGTTGGCTGTTGTAGAGAGGATACACGATGCTGTGTTAACAACAGCCAGATGGTGTCTGGACAGTAACAGTTGGCTGTTGTATAGAGTGTACATGATGATGTGTTAAAAACAGCCAGATGTTGTCTGGACACTAACAGTTGGCTGTTGTAGAGAGGGTACATGATGATGTGTTAACAACAGCCAGATGTTGTCTGGACACTAACAGTTGGCTGTTGTATAGAGTGTACATGATGATGTGTTAACAACAACCAGATGGTGTCTGGACAGTAACAGTTGGCTGTTGTATAGAGTGTACATGATGATGTGTTAACAACATCCAGATGGTGTCTGGACAGTAACAGTTGGCTGTTGTATATAGTGTACATAATGCTGTGTTAACAACAGCTAGATGGTGTCTGGACAGTAACAGTTGGCTGATGTAGAGAGGGTACATGATGCTGTGTTAACAACAGCTAGATGGTGTCTGGACAGTAACAGTTGGCTGTTGTAGAGAGGGTACATGATGCTGTGTTAACAACAGCTAGATGTTGTCTGGACAGTAACAGTTGGCTTTTGTAGAGAGGATACATGATGCTGTGTTAACAACAGCCAAATTTTGTCTGGACAGTAACAGTTGGCTGTTGTAGAGAGGGTACATGATGCTGTGTTAACAACAGCTAGATGTTGTCTGGACAGTAACAGTTGGCTGTTGTAGAGAGGATACATGATGCTGTGTTAACAACAGCCAGATTTTGTCTGGACAGTAACAGTTGGCTGTTGTAGAGAGGATGCATGATGCTGTGTTAACAACAGCCAGATGGTGTCTGGACAGTAACAGTTGGCTGTTGTAGAGAGGATACATGATGCTGTGTTAACAACAACCAGATGGTGTATGGACAGTTACAGTTGGCTGTTGTATAGAGTGTACATGATGATGTGTTAAAAACAGCCAGATGTTGTCTGGACACTAACAGTTGGCTGTTGTAGAGAGGGTACATGATGATGTGTTAACAACAGCCAGATGTTGTCTGGACACTAACAGTTGGCTGTTGTATAGAGTGTACATGATGATGTGTTAACAACAACCAGATGGTGTCTGGACAGTAACAGTTGGCTGTTGTATAGAGTGTACATGATGATGTGTTAACAACATCCAGATGGTGTCTGGACAGTAACAGTTGGCTGTTGTATATAGTGTACATAATGCTGTGTTAACAACAGCTAGATGGTGTCTGGACAGTAACAGTTGGCTGTTGTAGAGAGGGTACATAATGCTGTGTTAACAACAGCTAGATGGTGTCTGGACAGTAACAGTTGGCTGTTGTAGAGAGGGTACATGATGCTGTGTTAACAACAGCTAGATGTTGTCTGGACAGTAACAGTTGGCTTTTGTAGAGAGGATACATGATGCTGTGTTAACAACAGCCAGATTTTGTCTGGACAGTAACAGTTGGCTGTTGTAGAAAGGGTACATGATGCTGTGTTAACAACAGCTAGATGTTGTCTGGACAGTAACAGTTGGCTGTTGTAGAGAGGATACATGATGCTGTGTTAACAACAGCCAGATTTTGTCTGGACAGTAACAGTTGGCTGTTGTAGAGAGGATACATGAGGGTACTCTCTGTGTGTACCATTACCCGCAAATGTCGCCTAACCGGTATAGTAATTTCTTTACGAGAATCTTCGCTAGGACCATTGATTCTTTTTGCACATGCGTAAATGTTTAATAGCCCCGCCAAGTGCTAGATATGCATGTGATTATGTTTGGCTATAGTTAATTACAACAACAAAATTTGGGTGTTTTCTTGTTATGCACTGGCTTTATTTGTAGAAAATATGGTGTAATGGTTTCTCATTAGTCACAGTGCTCTCCAGTGGTCAGGTCACAGTGTCAAAGTCTTCGTCATCTCCCCTCCCGTGGGATGCAATTTTTAGTTATTTTGAAGCCCTACCCAGGGGCCGCAATACAACCTAATGTCTGAACTCGGTTTCCGCGACCTCTCCACTGGTGATCCTCATCCGCATGGTGACACTTTGTGTCACCGGGTGTTTATCGCTCTGTGTAATGTACAATTTATATACTTACTAGGTTCAAAACTGAGTCACGGTATTACAATTTTGCAAACCGCATGAAGAAGTAACCCAGTTGATTGTCTGCTGCTTTGGTTTTACCCAGGGCCGACTGTATTGTGGAGCCCGGCCGTGGTTTTACCCAGGGCTGACTGTACTGTGGATCCCGGCCGTGGTTTTACCCAGGGCCAACTGTACTGTGGAGCCCGGCCGTGGTTTTACCCAGCGCCGACTGTACTGTGGAGCCCGGCCGTGGTTTTACCCAGGGCCGACTTTATTGTGGAGCCCGGCCGTGGTTTTACCCAGGGCCGACTGTACTGTGGAGCCCGGCCGTGGTTTTACCCAGGGCCGACTGTACTGTGGAGCCCGACTGTGATTTTACCCAGGGCTGACTGTACTGTGGAGCCCGGCCGTGGTTTTACCCAGGGCCGACTGTACTGTGGAGCCCGGCCGTGGTTTCACCTATTGCACCTTTTGATCTGTGCTAATTATTTTGTTTGCTTATGTGTGGAAATGGAATTGTTATGAATTAATTTGGGAACTGTATAAAATGGCTTTTATTGTTAAAGGACTGTTTCTATTCTGTTAATCCCGACCGTCCAGCATTGCAGGTTCTTAGCATAATTTCGTCTAGGTCACTGGGGTGGCAGGGTTACGTGCACTTAATCATTGTTTCAGTTAATAATTATAATGGTAATAATAATAACAACAATGTGCGGAATGGCAAATAAATGTAAAAATGTATTTGAAATAATAGGAACTGAAAAAAAAAAATACTTGACAGACAATTTTTATATAGATGTGAGAGACCAAAAACAGCTATTAATTTTAGAAGGCCATGCGAAGAAACCTGCCCAAGGTATATAAGAACACGAAGGGCCAAGGAAACGGCTTAGAACTGGAATATCAGGTGTGACTTCACACCACAAAGAATAGGAAACCAAATAAGATAGACAAGGAACCTTCCTTCATATAGCAGGCCTCCGGGCGGCTGAAAAAGGATCAAGTTTGGAATTTTTGTTAATCAACTGGATTGGAATTGGAAATGGCTTCATTTTGGCTTTCTGCCTGCTACTGGCCGGTTGCTCTGGACGTTCTGGTTGGTCCACGTATGGGCATCGAATGCCACGGGACAGATAAGAGATATTTTGTTTTTCGGTACCTTTTTATTTCTTTAGGTTGTGTTGGATTTGATTTCCATTGTTCATCCTCGCTAGTTTGATTGCAGGTCGCTATAGGCGCTTTATTGGTCTGGTGGCATATTGAAGCTTAATGTACATGTTCATGTGTTTCGGTTTTTGCCATTGTTGAAATAGTTCTATTAAAAGAATGCACTAATTGTTATATTTGCTTGTTAGTAGAGAGTGAAACATGCTCTGCTCGAACTCGTGGATGGTTGGTTTTAATGTATTATCTGGGAAGTATACGTTAACTTTGTGTTTAGTAAAATAAACAGCTGTTTAATGTGATGACTATAGTTCCAGTTTTGATTCGGATTAGAACTTGTGGTTAGTGTGCCTAGTTTACTGTTACTGCTGTCTAGACTGTATACACAAGATCTTTTAAAATATCAGGGGGGGGGGGGGTCGTGAGCCTTAACCCCCTTGTTGTAGCGCCTATGGCTACAACAGACTCTTTGACTGTCTGGGATGTGTATCTGTCTGGCTGTCTGTACACCAGGGATGCGTGTCTGGATACGGAATCTATTTCTACCAATGGAAATGTGATATTTATAACAGAATCCATAAACCGTAAACAATATATCAACTGAAAAATGAACTGGGCACAATATACATGAGGTCCCAGGTTGTGGCGTCCACGCCTCTAATATTATTTCGTGAACTAACCTGGCTTATTTCCAACTGGCATCTGTTTGTATCTTGAATCTACTAGACTAAATATATAACCCGATAAAGTGCTGATACGTTACCATCGCTTTAATTCTCTGCGAAGACAAAAGGCGAGACGGACATATAATCAGACTGGTAGCTCCGGAATACGAACTCTTTCCTGGCTGCTGAAGATGGGGAAGGAGCGCTTAAGGGGACATCCCCCAGCGTGTGTGATGTCGGTTCTTACTCAATTCTAGTTCTGCTGCCTGGGAGAAATGTGAACCATCTGTAGTCCAGTCACTGGCGAACATCTAAAACAGCGGCTTGTGAGTGGGGTGTGTGGCTGGGATCAGTGCCAACACCGCCGCACCCACGACGTTTGTCTGCAGACCCACCGCAGAGGTTGTGGCTTTGTTGTGTAAGTATGCTACCGCCAGTAAACTGGGCCTCTTTGTGGCGAAGTTGTTAGATACTTCGTTACCACAATGAAGGTCGGGGGTTTGTGTCTGACTACGACCTTGGGTTGATGCAAGTAATTTCCCGTGTGAGTGCCAGGGCCTCGTTGTGGGGAACACAAGAACAAACCTACTGCCTTCCCTGCAACAAGCATGTCGTAGGAGTCGACTAATTTGCGATTTATGTTTAAGTCAGAGTGAGTATACATGAGAGGCGAGGAACCAATAGTCTGTATACAGATAAGCCAGATCTGTGAAACGGATGTGCACACAACACTCAGGTTCCGGAAAAAGAATAGTGTCCCTAGGCGGATGTACAACCATAACGTTTCTGTCAGAGTTTACAGCCGGTGAATGAGGTGCTATAGATCTGGTACTTTGTGCGATGCTAGCTGCATGAGATTAAAACACAATGATTTCCTTACCTGTAAACAGCAAATACATTTGATGTCAATGTCTATAGAAAAGGCATATATTCTCCACGACATTTCAAGCCTAACAGTTATTGTTTCTCTTGTTACTTCTCCGTGGTTAGTTGGTTTTTGTAGATATTGTTTTTATGGCCTAACCCTGCCCTTAGTCGTCTTTTTCGACATGTCTGGTAGGATGTAGTGTAACTGTTATATTCTTCCAGTCAGGGTCCCTAACTAGCGTACAAGCAATTTTCGGCAAAACAGATCCTATATTGACCTGATAGCCACATGACGTATGAAAATTAGGGCTGTACCGAATATTCGCTTCGGGGCCGAATAGTGGACCTATTGACTATTCGGTATTTGGTCGAATAATAGTTGCGGTCGGGCCGAATACGAATAGTAGTTACCTTACACCCGCTTCTGCGTACACGGCCTTAATGCTGACAACATGAATGATTGGTTTTGTTGAAAGCTAATGCAGCTTTCATGCATTAACTATGCTGTCAGTGACAATTTCCAAGTCTAGTTATTTGTTAAAATACTTAGGATTCTTTCATTTCTAGTTGTTAGTTACCACAGACTGACTAAAAGATGTAAAACAAAATGTTTTTAAATGTTTACTATTCTGTACGAATACTAACTAGACATGGAAAGAATATAAACTCCGGCCACATCCAAGTCGATAATATGAAAATCAAACGAACGGAAACATATAAGTACTTGGGTGCAAACTTCAACTGTTCCAACATGCTGAGAGAAGAAATACAATCTAGAATACAATCTAGAAATAAAGTATACTATGCTCTTTAACATCTTCTAAAGTCAAAGTGTCAGTCTCGCAACACCAAGATCAAAATATATAAAACGTTGATAAGACCAGTCGTTTTATATGGCTCTGAAACTTAAAGCAGAAATAAAAAAGATGAGGCCTTATTACTGGTTTTCGAAAACATCCTTACGACAAATCTTTGGACCCATCAAAGATGCTAACAGCGGGGAATGGAGAGTGAGAAGCAACAACGTATCACATAATCTGTTTAAATCACTATTGATCACTGGCATCATGAGAGCTAACAGACTAAAATGGTTGGGCATATTGAAAGAATGTCATATGACACAGAAGTAAAAACTGTATACACCTGAGAGAGGAATGGGCGTAGACCACGAGGCAGACAAAAAAGAAGTTCGAGAGATAATGTCCAGCCAGGCCTGCAAACAACTGGTGTCACAAATTGTGAAGATAAGGCCAGCCAGAGAGATGAATGGAGACGAGTGATATCTGTAGCAGTAAACCTGAAGGGCTCAGAATGCTAAAGAAAAAGAAGACTATTCTGTTCTACTTTATATTAAGTAAACGTTCAGCGTACATGTGACATTATGAATGTGTGTTTTTGTTTTTGTTTTTTTAGATATATTGTGTACACTATACACTATTCGTATTCGGCCGAATAGTTGGTCCCGTTATTCAAATTTGGCCGAATAGTGAAAATTACTATTAAGTACAGCCCTAATAAAAATAGAGAAAAGCATTGAACTGAATTCACCACTATACTACACTGGACTCATAGACTCTGGGTAGGCTTCTGACGGCATTGATAGGGAACCTCTCTGGAAATTGATGGAGCACCACACGAACGCACACAGACGTCCTGACTTAGCAAAGGCAACATACAAGGACAAGAGATGTCGAATTCTTTAGGAGGGAAAGCTAACATATATATTTGAAGTGAGAACAGGTGTGCGACAGGGATGCCTTTTATCGCCTTTCCTATTTTTACTGGCAATAGATTGGATTATGAAAACAGTAACTGCTAACACCAAGAATGGAATTCAGTGGACCCCTACAAAACAGCTTGATGATCTGGACTTCGCTGATGATATTTCTCTTCTGTTTCACTCACAGAACCAGATGCAAGAGAAATGAAATAATCTTGTTGCGAGATTACCTCAGCTAGGTCTAAAAAGTCAAAAGGAAAGACAAAGATAATGAGAATAAATCAGGCAAACAGACAGTAATGTGGTTTCTATTAAAATTATCCCACTCCAAGATGGGGGGAGGGGGGGGGGAGACTAATAAAGATGTTCAGAACAAATACAAAATTCAAGAGGAACTTGCATAGCACTAAGGAATTTGTGGAGATCAAAAGACATTAGACTAATACTAAACTTAAAATGTTATGTTTTATCCTTATGTCAAATCAGAATTGCTGTACGGAGCTGAAACATGGAGAACTAAGGCAGTTACTAATAAACCACAGACTTTCATTAAAAGTGGTGCCTGCGCAGAATAGAGGGAATTAAATGGAAGGATGGAATCACTCATGTTCAGCTTTGGAAAAGAACTAAACAAGTTTAGTGGACCAAGAGGTGAGAAAAAGATGCTGGTGTTGGATAGGACACACAGTGAGAAAACCTAAGAACAATATGACTAGCTTGTCTTTGCAAAGGAACAATAGGGGAATATAAAAAAGGCAGACCAAACAAACCACACAGAGAGTGGAGCTAGAGAAGGGAGTTAAACAGATGGGGAAGACGTGGTGTGAGCTGTATGCGATAGCAAAGGATAGAAGGACATGTCGTGAGTTGGTTGAGGGTCTACGCTCCATTAGAGGATCAAGGGCAAAAAAAGAAGTAATCGTTTCAAATTTGACTCATGGCGCATATATAACCCCTTCTGCGCTCCTATAGAACCGACTTTTTTAAACCAATCTTAGCTCCACTAGAACCAGATTTTTAAACCAAATCACCTCCACTATGAGCGGATTTTTAAACCGTGCTTGGCTCTTCTAGAAGAGGATCTTAAACCTGGTTGGCTCCACAAGAACTGGCAATTTTAAGCCAAGATTGGCTTCATTACAAACTGATTTTTAAACCAATGTCAGCTCTACTAGAACCGGATTTTAAAACCAGTCTGTTCACACTAGAGCCGGATTTTAAAACCAGTCTGTTCACACTAGAGCCGGATTTTAAAACCAGTCTGTTCACACTAGAGCCGGATTTTAAAACCAGTCTGTTCACACTAGAGCCGGATTTTTACACAAATGTCGCTTCCACAAGAAAAAGGATTTTAAACTATTCTTAGCTCCACTAGAACCGACAGTTTCAAACCTTTCTTGGCTCCACTAGAACTGGATTTTTAAACCAATCTTAGCTCCATTAAAAGCGAATTTGTAGCAACAGTTCTTATCTCCATTACAAACGGATTTTAAAAAGCAATTCTCGGCTCGACAAGAAACGGATTGATAAACCAGTCTTCGCTCCTAGTTGGGCCCAGCCTATTATTGTGTACATAAGACGTTCTTGATGATAAAGTTGGTCAGTAAGTTTTAGACCACAATACCGATGAAGGGTCCGCTCCATCGATACACATATAAGACAAGCAATGTATCTTCCGTGTACCTCAGCGTGTGAAAAGAGGCTCTTTCCTTTCATCACCATCATCATCGCCATCATCGCACATTTATCATCATCATCCTGCTATGCCGTTATACTCCACATAGTTCCCAATCTAGTCCTCCAACCATGGCCAATCCTGTCGATGTCATCAATGGAATCTAGTCTGCTATCTTTGACCTCTCTGCTCTGCGTTCGTCAAAGGTTTTTTTTTTTTAGACATTCGTGTTTTCCCAATCCCCCCCCCCCCCCCATTTGACTGCTTGATAAGTGATAACTGACATCCACCCCTCCCCCCCCCCTCCCCAACTCACCTGTGTATACTTGAGGTATATATAGTCAGTATAATCTGTCTCTATTATTCATAAAGCGGTTGTTGTTTTTCTGTTAATCTAGGGATAAAGATAATCTGTCACATTGATGAATGGTGGAATCAAAACTTTTCTGCCGATTGTTATGTTAAAAGTTCAACAAAATGAATGTTTGAATGATTGATGAGAATGTTTCAATACTGAAGTCGAAATTTGCATAATTTTCTAAACATCACTATTCTTACCTTCACTGTTGGAAGTAACGAACCGGGAAAAATATCGACAGTTCAAAACTGTTTGAACATGGTCGCCAGCCACACGCAGAATGTTAAAGTTAAACAGAGACTAAATGCAGCACTGCACCGTCAGTCTCCATGGAGCCAAGCAGCGCCATCGATCTGTTTGGTTGTCATGGTAATGGTTTTGTCCAACTTGATCAAAGAGATATTCACTAAATAATTGCATTAAAATGACACGCACATATACACATGTGGGGACATTCTTGCACACGGTACATGGCATACGCCACAAACACACACACACAAGACAACAGAGAATAGTTTCTTCTCTTACACATTTTTCGTTTCATGTTGACTTGGATACTTGTAAGCGCTGTTGTCGTATCCGTTGAGTGATAGTTTCTGTTGTATTTAGTGCGTTGTTGATAAGGACTTTGGTCGAAATCTTCTGTTATATTTGTGCTCGTCTTTTTCGTTACCTCCGTCGATCTTTTTTTTTTTTTAAACAGTTTGTGTTGTATTTGGTACTTGTAAATATCAGCTTGACTGTAATCAACGCTTTGTTACGCTGGTTGTCACTTCTATCCACTGCCTTCTGCTCCGTTCTCCCTTTGCTAAAAAAAAAAAAAAAAAAACTTCAGTTATACTGCTTCTACATCGCCCATCCTGCCCGCCTGCCATATTCTGCCTGTGAAACATTAAACCAGTGATTCCCAAACTGTGTGCCGCGGCGCCCCGGGGAGCCGCGACCTCTTTACAGAGGCGCCGTGAAATTCGAAGATACCTTTATATATATATATATATATATATATATATATATATATATATATATATATATATATATATATATATATATATATATTTATTTATTTATATTTAACATACGAATAATTATACTTGTGATTAGGTTAGGGCTAAGTTAGGGCGCTGTGGAAACATTTTAAATGAAATAAAATGGCGCCGCGACTAAAATGTTTGGGAAACACTGTTTTGCAAAGAATTCCATCAGACACCGTTTGATTTCGATTACAGTTCACTAATCAATCAATACAGATCAATATTGATTCTCTTGTGCCGCTAACGTTATGTTTGCGTATCTCTGCAGCCAGAGTAGAACCAACAAACTATGCAGATTTATGTTGGATTTAGTTGTGGGGTCTCACTTTAGCCTTGTGCTATCTATCTATCTATCTATCTATCTATCTATCTATCTATCTATCTATCTATCTATCTATCTATCTATCTATCTATCTATCTATCTATCTATCTATCTATCTATCTATCTATCTATCTATCTATCTATCTATCTATCTATCTATCTATCTATCTGTCTGTCTGTCTGTCTGTCTGTCTGTCTGTCTGTCTGTCTGTCTGTCTGTCTGTCTGTCTGTCTGTCTGTCTGTCTGTCTGTCTGTCTGTCTGTCTGTCTGTCTGTCTGTCTGTCTGTCTGTCTGTCTGTCTGTCTGTCTGTCTGTCTGTCTGTCTGTCTGTCTGTCTGTCTGTCTGTCTGTCTGTCTGTCTGTCTGTCTGTCTGTCTGTCTGTCTGTCTGTCTGTCTGTCTGTCTGTCTGTCTGTCTGTCTGTCTGTCTGTCTGTCTGTCTGTCTGTCTGTCTGTCTGTCTGTCTGTCCATTCCTCTTTGTCACGCTATGTGTTCACTTACTCTCTGTCTGATACACTGTAAAAATGGCTTTCCTAAAACTGATCTGCTGGCTACAGAACAACTTCCTGTGGCTGGTCACATAGTCAAGCACATGATGCTCACCCTTGGGAGAAACCGCCACCCAGAAATCTTGCGGGGGAAGTAGGGATGGGGGGGGGGGGGACCACAGCCCAGTTATCATTTCTAGGGGAGGGCTCAGAGCGATTAAGCCTTGTTTAAGCATGCAATTAATACTTATACAAATGCTGCTGCTCTGCTGCAAACTACAACAATAACTACTAATACTATTACTACTACAACCACTACTGCTGCTACTACTACTACGACTACTACTACTAATACAACAACAACAACATCAATTACTACTACTTCTACAACTTCCAGTACTACAACTACAACTGCTACTAATACTTCTGCTACTGCTCTTACTGCTGCTGCTATTACTACTACTGCCACTACTACTACTACTACTACTACTACTACTACTACTACTACTACTACTACTACTACTACTACTACTACTACTACTACTACTACTACTACTACTATTACTGCTGTTGCTGCTGCGACTACTACTACTACGACTACTACTGCTGCTGCTGCTACTGCTACTACTACTGCTGCTACTGCTGCTGCTACTACAACAAGAACAACAACAACTACTACTACTACTACTACCACCACTACTACTACTACTGCTACTACTACTGCTACTACTGCTGCTGCTACTACTGCTGCTACTGCTACTACTGCTACTACTACTACTGCTGCTGCTACTGCTACTACTGCTGCTACTACTACTGCTGCTGCTACAACAACAACAACTACTACTACTACTACTGCTACTACTACTACTGCTACTACTACTGCTGCTGCTACTACAACAACTACTACTGCTGCTACTACTACTACTACTACTACTACTACTACTACTACTGCTACTACTGCTGCTACTACTACTGCTGCTACAACAACAACAACAACTACTACTACTACTGCTTTTGCTACTGCTGCTCTACTACTGCTACAACTATTACTACAACAACTACTGCTGCTGCTACTACTACCACTACTACTGCTGCTTCAACTATTATTAATGCTGCTACAACTGCTGCTGTTACTACTACTGCTGCAGTTACTAAGACTACTACTACTGCTACTACTACTAATGCTACTGCTGCTACTACTACTACTACTACTACTACTACTACTACTACTACTACTACTGCTGCTGCTGCTGCTGCTACTAGTACTACAACTACGACTACTACTGCTGCTTCTACTACTACTACCTAATTATTGATACGTGCTGAATGGCATATAGATATAGTTATACATTTGAAAAAAAACATGAAAAACTTCAACAGAGAGCGTATTTAGGTAGTTTTAAAGCAGGGGATGGGGTGGGGAGGCCGCTTAGCAACATCTGGGATCGAACCCGGCAAACCGCCATTATTAAGCGTTTGTTAACGCCTTAGCCGCAGACGCCGACAACAACCCGAGCAGAGCTATCAAATAACCACACGCATAAAGTTGCATTTAGTAAGTAAATTTTACCACACTAGAACATCAAACAAAGCGATAAACCCCGGTGACACAGAGTGCCACCATGCGGATGAGAATCACCGAGGTCCCAACAACGGCGTTCAACCGTCAGGCAATATTACAGCTAACGGCAAAGGCCAGGGTGGGGCTTCAAAACAACGAAAAATTGCTTCCCACATGGGGGATACATTTGGTTAACAATGGCCTTTTATGTTCCGTCGTGGTTGATTAAAGCGAAGGGAGATAGACAAGACAATTTCACAGTTGGCTTGACCTCCTAGATACATTTACTGGTGCCTATTTTAGGCCGCGTCGACCTGTGATCAAAGTAAGGTTTAATTCGAGGGGGGGGGGGGGGGGGGTTCTTTTCGGATTTGAGCGGTTACCTTCGGGCCTGCACATGAACATCTAGCCACCACGTTATGTGGTTTTTTTTTTTTTTTTTTTTTGTTAAGGGGAAAGTACTAAATATTAACATCCTTTTATTTCAAGTTATCTATAGCTACTTCCCTTTCTTTTGGAATAATTCTCTAAAAATTAGGGCTGTACCGAATATTCGCTTCGGGGCCGAATAGTGGACCTAATATCTATTCGGTATTCCGCCGAATACTTGCGGTCGGGCCGAATACGAATAGTGGTTACCTTACACCTGTTTCTGCATACACTGCGATGGACTGAAATAACTCTCATTAACACAGTAGTTGCTGTTGCCTAAGTCTGTCGTAGCGGGGGAAACTGCGACTCAGTTGCGTGGTACAGCAGCTGGCAAGGTCTTTTCCTGCTGACTCGATCGAGGCATTTCAACAGAAGTTCTCAAACTGGGTGCGTATGCCAGGGGTGCAAGGTCTTTTCTCAAACTAAGTGCGTATTCCAGGGATGCAAGGTCTTTTTCTGCTGACTCGACCGAGACATTACAGCAGAGGTTCTCAAACTGGGTGCGTATCCCAGGGGTGCCCCGGCTAAAATCAAGAAAAGTCGGCTATAAATTGTGTCATTATTAAAGAAGGTATAAAGATACTTAAAAGTTAACAATTAAATTGTCTTTCCTCGCCACTGTCGAAAAGAGTTGTTTTCTTTGTTTCACACTCAAAGTGTGTCATACTGCATAAACTGCCAACCGCAGCGTGCTAAAAACTGTCTTTGTAATTATCACAAAGTGCAACCGATCCTCCATCTGTATTCGTGAAGGTGCAGCGGATATGTAAGGTTGTTATTACATTTTGGCTGAAATGTTAAAGTGGAAAATGTGGTCTGTACAATAGTAATAGAGGACGAGCGGTCTGATGCGAAGGAGGGCATGCAGCTCAGAAACTGAGCAAACACTAAAACTAGCAGCAGTCTGAAAGTGGTCGAACTTTTATTTATTTTTATTTTTTTTAATCAAAAGGAATCGGAATCGGGCCACTTACCTTTACCCGCTGCAGGTACTGTAGAAGCCATTCCTATACTGAAAGGACTCCAGAACATAGAGAAAAAGGGGAAAAAAAAAGGAAAAAAAGGTGAAAATGAGACGATAGAACTAAGGGATAAATGGACGGAGAGGACACTGAGACAACTGGAGGGAGCGACTAGGAAAACCATAATTATTCCTTTCATCGGAAATTCAGAAGAAAAGGAATGAAGTATTTAGGACAGATTAAAAGTATAATACATACTGTTATTTAAAAAAAAAAAAAATTAAACATACTGGAAGAAAAAGTTAAAGTAACGCGAGCAAGAGGCAGGCAGTGAAACAAGTGGGGAGAGTGTATGAGAGAGTGTGGGAAGACTCCAGTTTCCAACGCCTATTTGAACAGCTTCCCACATTTCCCACCATCACCCTAGACACCCAACACAACTGCATTCACTGATACACATACGCTCTTACATGAAGTATAGGTTTATTGTTGGTCTAAGCTGGGATAAACACAGGCAGAACAGTATAATTCATGTATGCTGTTTATTCTCTTTTGTTTGAGGTTTGAACAACGGATCAACAAGACAGCACACGGGCGTGCTCCGTTCTTTTTCTAACTCAAATATGAGTCCAAAGAAGCTCAGCACAGTGCACAGGCTCTGTAGCTCTGGAATACTTTGGGTAGATTTTAAACTCAAAACTGTGCCTGGGTAGCACCGTTGGGTTACTCTTTTCGATTTCTAACTGCCGAGTGATTTTTTACTTGCCTAACAATGCACACTGGCGTCCGATCTCACCACCCAGAGGTTAGTTGCGTATCCTTTAAAGGACGTTGCAGAACCAACCCCAACAGCCCCCTGGCTGTTATGTGGTTTTTATAGGCAAATTTACGTCCAGTAGTTTGCCATTTCTTTCAGGACAGTCAGCTTTCTTGATACCACTGTCGAAACCAACGCAAGGCGCATGGCCCGCAGTTGGGATCGAACCCGGCATCCCGGCATTACGAAGCGTTCGCATCAACTTAGCCACTGAGCCGACCACTACCCAGAGACCAGAGGGAATTACCAGGTCCACGTAAACAAAATCCCAGCCCTTACCGGGGATTGAACGCGGAACATCTTTCACTAGAGGCGGACAGCATGCCTCGAGACCACGCAGCGCCCTTAATTCTTTTTGCGAAGCGTGGATATGAGATCTGACATCACTTGGAATATTCCCAAACATGCCCTGTTATTCTATTCGAAGTTCTGTGCTGGACTGGTATTTTAAATATTAGTTAGTTCCGTATCCTTTACAGGACGTTGCAGAACCAACCCTAGCATTTTTTGGCTGTTGTGGTTTCCTAGGCAAGTTTACGTCCAGTAGTTTGCCATTGCTTTCTGAAATTTAAAATATACAGCCTTCAATCAATCTGTTTCAGCCTTCAGTGAAGAGCATGCGCTTGGGTTATGAGTTCGATTATCTTCACAGCACTCCGGATACATCCATAGGTGCTCAGATTCCCCTTTCAACATATTCATCAGCGTTGTGCGGTTAATAGTACCAGTCCTATGTTGGTTAACACGACTTCGTGTGAATACAGTGTGCTTCTCATGCTTGGATGTGCCGATCTTTACTCCTAATTCGCGTATTCTTAGCAATGACGTGGACACGTTGCTTCCAAAATTCTCAGAACGTCCTATCTCTCTGACAATGTCTGCGTGATATATGGGGCGGCCATCTTCAATTAATGCAGCACCTGCCAGTCTATCAGCTCTCTCATTACCAACAACGCCTGAATTCCCTGGGACGAATATGAAAGAAACTGCACACACAGGAGCTTGCGCTTATTATTGGGTGGATGCCGAAAGGACAAAAGTGTGGGGGAGCTCCCAAAGATGGGACTAAAGGTACCTTAGTCCCTAGGTTTCGGCGCATGTGGACCTAACCACGCTGGTTTGTAACTGTTTTGTTGTGTCCCAATAAAACTGTTAAAAAGCTATGCGGTTGAACAGCTTTTCAGGATTTGTAGCTGTTTAATTCTCATCCTTGAGATTTAATCCGACAGAATGCGAATCTGGAGGGGTAACACTTTAAAGTATATGGGTAAAAAACACACTATTTGTGCAGTTCTGAAAGAGCGCATCTACCATAAATACAATACGATGGTAATAAGAAACGCGCAAGTTGCGTCTGAAGGCTCAAGTGAATCACGCAATAAGATTTGCGTCAAAGTGATTCAGCTGTTCGGGTTATCCTGATTGTAAAAATAGACAGGTTGTATTTGTTTTCCTGGCGGGTGTTTATTTCTGATTCCCCGTGTGTGCCTTTGACATAGATTTTCTGCGCCTGATTGGTTCGACACAGCAATGGCTGGCTGGTCATGCATACAGTGGCTGATAACATATAGCAGCACATCATCTTACGTCGGTCACTCTTACATCAGCGTGAGGACTTTCACACCCCACCCTTCTTCTTCTCGCTTACAAGTTTTTATGTTCTGTCTTATATACTGCAGAACATGAGAAAAATAATAATAGTGGAGTGTTTTTGAAAAAGCTGACAGAAAATTGTTAACAAAGAATGGGGGGTATAAATTCTTATTTTGTGTCTCGTCTTTCTTTATCGGGTTCGTGGTTGTCTTGATGACGTCACCGGACGCCATGTTGAGAATCTCCGCCAATCACTGGCCATGTTTCTGTCACGTGACAGGGATAATAACCCGACCTGTGACACAGTGAATTTGATCATTGACTAGGTGGAAGTGTTTCCCAGGTTAACGCCAAAATTCCAGCCAGCTGGCTCGTTTATCTACATCCAGAATTGTTATATTAATGTCTGTCAACGCCGACATTTGACGGTAGATTGACGAAACTGTGATATTAACGCCGTGAACGAGAGGAAACATCCGACGTCTGGTCTCTGGCAGCCATATTGCGTGGATCAGAAGGTAGGAGAACAGGCAAGGAACACTTGCTAGGATCACTTTCATCTTGTCATCGCTTACTAACCTATCTAGATCTGGCACCAAGACAAGACCAGCTGTACGCGACGAACGTATATCCATCTACAATATCTGATATTTTTGGTAACGGCGAATCGAAGTCGTGTTTCCACAAATTTAGTAAACTAAAGTTAAACTCCCGTCGTTGTGACGTTACACAAGACACAGCTGTTCGTTGGTTTCCTGCCACCCTTTTTCACTTTAATATTATATACATCCCTGGCATCATTGTGTCTGGCTTCGAGGACTGTGACTGCCCTGAGTGTTGAATCCCCGCTTTAAATAGCCAGCAAACAGACGGAAGATTATCTGATTTTATCGTGAAACCTGAAACCATTTTCTGGGCTTCTTAGTGGCACTCATCACACAAGGTAACAAATTTAAAAAAACATACCCTTTCTTGACAGGACGGAGACGAAAGCATGGCAACACTCTTGGTCTTGGTCTTCGCTACTTTTATTTCATCCCCCCCCCCCCCATTTAAATTTAATGTTGTAAAATGCTCAATTTTCCTTTTGTCAAAAATAGCAGTGGTACATCCGTCCCTTACGTTATCTAAATGAAAAGGTACTTGCCACATGTTCAGAAAAAATCATTTCCTTACTCAATCATATTCTGAACTATTAAAGGCAAAGCAAATGAATGGCTCTAGTAACAAAACATGAAGCAGTTTTAATACATAAATTTAATACTGTTTGGTTATATTTATATAAATGACTAATATTTTTATTTATTTACTTACAATATTGTGCACTTCACTACTTATTCTAGATTAGAATGTGAACAGATCTGATCTTCATAGCATAGTCACACTGTTACTGACTACGGGCTGTGACTTCCATGCCTCCCTGTAGCTCAGGGGAACACTATCCTCTGCAAAGACTGCTAGATTCCAGTCAGTTTATTTTCAACATCTTTATGAAAGAACTGTTCATATTGTGCCAGATTTATTATTAAATTAAGCATTTAAAAAAAAAATGTTACTACACTAAAGTGATGGCAGAATAGTGGCCTAACAAACTTGATGTCAAAAGACAATGACTGCGAGAGATTTATATCTGAATAGTTTAACTTTCTAACATTGTCACGACACACACTCAGGTATGAATGTTTTTCGTTTTCCCTGACTTAGATTCCTTTCTTCCAGATTTACTTCCTGACCCAGCATGGGGGTTAGGGTAGTCAACAGTGTCAGCCATAATCATCTTATGCTTATAGCAATTCCATTAGAGAATGCCTGAGAATTAAAAGGTATTTGCTGAAATAAATAAAAAACGAGCCTCTTTCTTTAAATATTTTTGCCATTCTTTTAAAAATTAGACCACGCTAGAAGGAAAAAAAGTTAAGTGGAATGACATCATCAATCAAGAGATGGGTAAATAGCAGTAAGAGTATAATCAAGAGGGTGGAGAGATTTTGGGTATCAATTGAGACAACGCCTGACTGATTGATTGTAGAAAGATTTATCCATTCCTAATGCAACCAGTGCCTTACATGATGGTCACTTACAGCAAACCAGAAAAAAACATTATTAAAGGAAATAAGATATTTGAGAAAGGCTGCAGGAGTGGCAATAAAATCATGAAATTATAAATGAAAATGTTGACATAGAACCATTACTGAGCTACATACAAAGACAGGACATAAAATTGTTTACCCTCTGAACTCTTGAGTCCCAGGGGATTAAGCATCAGAGGGTGGTAATGCCATTTTTTAATTATACAAGTGTAACACATTGAAATAGACCATACTAATTCTATTGCCGCGCATCATACACATATTATACATCAAAGTGAACAGGCATTGTTGAGGAATAACTATAGAGTATAGCTACAACAAATAATTGTGCAAATAATTAAACATTAGCAAATAAGCAGACGGTATGTTTACAAAAATTAGTAAATCAAAATTTAAAAAAAATCCCACTTACACCATGATTGCGCCTCGCTTTAGAAACAAATTAGCTCATGATGCGTTCCTTCGGACTCAAAGCGTTGAAGAAAATACCTTTAATACCATAGCATTCAACACATGCCCCAAAAGAGGAGAGAGCTGTAAGATCTGAGGGAGAACAAGAAAGAAAGATAAACTCATAGATACTATACTGCAATGTGATATGTTAGTTGTTGGGGCAGCCAGAAGAGCCAGAACAAGAACCTTATCCTTCCCTCAACACCTGAATCAGTACAATAGGAAGTGAAGGTAACCAATGGAAAGCTCCACAAGTGGACACACAGATTATCAAACTTGATGTTTAGGAAAACTGCAGTGGAATTCAAAGTTCTTCAGCATTTCAAGCCCTTGAGGTTTATTGCTAAAGCTATCACCTGCTTCCATTCATCTGTAACTTACTTTCTTTTTTTTCCACTTACTGACACTAAGCGTCTATAGGTCTACGTGTATATTATCTCCACCATCGTCTTGTTGTGCCTTAACCCTATACAATGTTGTGGAGGGGGAACCACTTAGCTCCCTTGCAAATTTTCTTTGGGGGGAGGGAAGGGGGCGCAGGGTTGGAGTTGTCTTAGCTCCCAGGTGCCGTCAACTACGGCTAAAATTGGCTGTATGGTAAACTTATATTCTTGTTCTGATCCGGCCAGGTGTAGCTGAAGTTTACCCACACACAGCCCGCACCATGTCTATGGAACAGAATGGCAACCAGAACATCGCCAGTCCTCTGTACTGCCGCAATGGCTGCGGGTTCTATGCTGCTCAAGCGTTTGATGGCATGTGCTCAAAGTGCTACAAAGATCTGAAGCAGATGCAGCAGAACGAGTCGCCGGTAACAGCGGTTCAGTCACCTACCTCCTCCCTCAGCAGGGCTTCCCTTCTCGGTGGTGCCGATGACAACGGTTTGGGGGCTGTGACCTCGGCTTTAAGCAGGGCCACTTTAGGTAAGGCTGATGTGTGTGGATGAGAGAGAGAGGCGGGGGAGATGAACATGAACAAAGATAATATAGGGCTGCTAAAGATAGCCATTTGTAATTGATATATGAGAGAGATATCAAGGTCAGAAGATCATTAGGAGAGGCTAAAAATGTTGGGCTGAACTCCATGTCAGAAATTAAGAGTTGCATGCAATAAAGCGGAGTGAAGGAATTGAATGGAAGCCGTAGCCCTATGTGGTGTTTAATGACACACAAAAGAGGCTGTACGGATATCCTCCGAATAACAGTCCCAAATTATCGAGGTTGAAAATATACCCTAACGGGGCCTTAGTCCGAGGTCACCGCCGAGAGTTATCTCCCGCGCCGCGCGTAGCGGGGCAAAACTAGATGGCTGGGACTCACAAGCAGCAGCTACCTCATCTTGTGTAGCTTCATTGATTTGATTTGCTCGTGAATCCCAGGTTTAGCCCGCTCCGCGCTGTGGGCGCCTGCTGGAGATACTCGTGGCGGTATAGTCGCCGAAAAGAGGTCTGCAATTTACATCTGGCTGAGGCCTTGTTAGAGTATATTTTCGGCCTCAATAGTTTGGGACCGTTATTCTGAGGATAGTCGGATGTACTCTAAAGGCCTTACTCAAAGTGATTGAATATATTCTAGTTTGTAATTGTATCATTGTCTGTGTGTGTCGAATGTTGATGAAAGCTTGCTTGCTGCCATGTTCATGTTTGTTGTCCGTGATTGCGGCACTGGGGAGCTGCCAGTTCTACTTCTCGTTTCATGAGTTATTTCCCTTTATGGGTTCCTGGGTCTGTTGCACGGGTTTGTGTGGGTGTGGGGGAACGTCGGCTGGAGGGGGGGTAGACCCACTGCCTCCCTAACAAGCATGTCATAATAGTCGACTAATGAAGGATTTCCTCTAAAGTATGAGTGCATCTGCCTGGGAGGTAAGGCAAACAAGATCTGTAAGCTGGATGTGTCCGCAAAAGTCCTGTCCTAGAATGAGACTAACCACTTGAAATGGATGAACAACCAAGGCTTTTTGCCAGTCACAGCAAGTGAACGCAAAGAAGATGAGTTGGATATTTCTATTCAGAAGTGAGAAGAAGATTTCAGTGATTGTTTGAGGAATGTTTTTCAATTTGAATTGTAAATGTTAGCTGGCTTGAGATTTGTATAGATTTGACATGTGTGTGGTGATAATAGAAAACTGTACTGTGTGTTGAACAGAAATGAGCATGGCAACTGGCAGTATTGACAAGCTTGGGGCTGTGGGTGGCTCAGAGGTAGAGACGGCTAGTCCCACTGTGACCTCGGTGAAAGCTTATCACAATGAGAAGGATGTTACTAGGGAACTGGCTGGCAGTACTGACGGTAAGGGATGGTTTTTTCTAGTGTTTATATTTACCTTGTGTTTTTCTCTGTCTCTATACCCAGCCAGCAAAAGGCACATTAGCACTGTCATATATATTAGACACTTTCATGCACTCTGGACTCATATATATCAGACACTTTCACACACTCGGGACTGATTTATATCAGACACTTTCATGCACTCGGGGCTCATATTTATTAGACACTTTCACACACTCGGGACTCGCATATATCAAGCACTTTCACACACTAATCCATATAATGACAGATTCTTTTTTATCATTTGTTTGTGATGGGTGTGGGACACCTCCTGTCTCCCCGACAGTGTCATGACAGCTGTCACTGTGGTTTTAATATCCCACTTTAAGGCCATACTGTCTGATATTTGTTGCACTAGTTTTTACCTGTAAAAGTTTTTGTTTGAAATTATTGTCTGTGAAACTTTGGCGCAATTGTTACTGTCTGCGGCATCTTTTGACATTTTTGTTGTCTGTGAAACTTTGGGGCAATTGTTACTGTCTGTGATATCTGTTGATAGTCAAGGAAAGGTACTTACTAACATTAAAGATAAAAAGGACGGATGGGCTGGATATTTTGAAATACTTCTAAATAGAACAGGCCCAGAGGTTCCTCTAGATATTCAGCCTTTATCAATGGAACTGGATATCAACTGTGAGATACCATCTAAAGAGGAAATTAGAAAAGCTATCAATCTTTTCAAGGAAGGAAAGGCGGTCGGTCTAGATGGTATCCCAGCAGAAGCTGTTAGGGCCAACAAAAACACAATGGAATTGCTACATAGATTAATTAAGTAAAGTCTGGGAGACGCATAGATTATTTAGTAAAGTCTGGGAGACCGAAGAAATACCAGCGGACTTTAAAGAAGGATATCTTATTAAACTGCCCCAAAAAGGTGATCTACAGGAGTGTGAAAACTATAGAGGAATTATGTTGCTGTCAGTTCCTGGAAAAAAATTAAATAGAATTATTTTGGAAAGATTAAAAGATGCTATTGATAAAATGCTAAGAGATGAGCAGGCAGGTTTTCGGTCAAACAGATCCTGTACTGATCAGATAGCCACATTACGTATTAAAATAGAGCAAAGCATTGAACTGAACTCACCACTTTACATTGGATTTATAGACTATGAAAAAGCATTTGACAGCAATGATAGGGAATCTCTCTGGAAATTGATGGGGCACTATGGAATCCCACAGAAAATTATCAACTTAGTAAAGGCAACATATAAAGACATGAAATGTCGAGTTCTTCATGAGGGAAAGCTAATAGATGCATTTGAAATAAAAACAGGTGTGTGACAGGGATGTCTTTTGTCGCCTCTCTTATTTTTACTGGCCATAGACTGGACTATGAAAACAGTAACTGCTAACACCAAGAATGGAATTCAGTGGACCCCCACAAAACAGCTTGATGATCTGGACTTTGCTGATGATATTGCCCTTCTGTCCCATTCACAAAATCAGATGCAAGATAAATTAAACATATTTGATGCGAGACATGAAAGGTCTTGGTCTGAAAATCCATAAAGGAAAGATAAAGATAATGAGAATAATTCAGGCAACTAGTAATATGGTTTCTTTTAATGGCACCCCTCTCCAAGACATGGAGTCGTAAAACTATTTGGGCAGTAATGTAGATAAAGAGGGTGGAACTGATAGAGATATTAAAATAAGAATACAAAAAGCAAGAGGAGCTTTCATAGCACTAGGAAATTTGTGGAAGTCAAAAGAAATTAAAAGAAATAATAAACTTAAAAATGTTTAATTCTAGTGTCAAATCAGTACCTTTGTATGGGGCGTAATCATGGACAACAACAAAGGCAATTAGTTATAAACTACAGACATTAACTAGTGCCTGCGAATAGAGGGAATTGAATGGTATGATGTAGAGCTTTGGGGGAAAACTAAGCAGGCTCCAGTGGACCAAGAGGGGAAGAATAGAAACTGGCGTTGGATAGGACACGCATTGACAAAATTGGAGAACAATATAACTAAAAATGAACAATATAACTAGAATGTCTTTGCATTGGAACCCACAGGGGCAGAAGAATAAAGGAAGGCGAAAAACACAGAAGGGAGCTGGAGAATGAAGTTAGAAAGATAGGGAGAGCTGGATGCGTTAGCAAAGGGTAGAACGACTGACTCTGGGTGAGGTGGTTGAGGGCCTGCGCTCTATTGGGGGGCTAGAAAGGCAGAAGAAGAAATCTGTTGCCATATTGTTTTGTGTGGTCACAACCCCCCTCTAATGCTTGTTTGACTATCATCCCCTCCTCCTAACCCTAACAGGTGACAGTGGCAGTGATGGAGATAAAGGACAGAAATCTAAAAAGAATCGCTGTATGGAATGTCGGAAAAAGAGTCGGTCTGACAGGTCTGTAAATGTTTGTCTTGTTTGTTAATAAGTTGAAAATAATAGCAGGGCCGTGACAGCACAGTGGATAACATTTTGCTTGCCAGATCAACGGTGTTGAGTTGGGATCAGTATCGGGGACACATTTTCTGAACTGTTTTTCTGAGTTGACAGCCTAAAAGGAGTAGCCATGTTAACCAGAATAAAATGGAAACTAGAAAATGGTCTTGTGCGGTAGAGCAAATAGTGTGATGTTAGCTCTCTCTCTCTCTCGTTCCTTTTAAAAATTTTTTCTCTCTCTCTTTAGTTCCTTCTATTGCTGTATGATGCCTCTTGTTCCTTCTATTGCTCTCTGATTTCTGTCTGTCTATCTGTCTGTCTCTCATTCCTTCTATTGCTGTCCGATCACTCTTGCTCACCCCCCTCTCTCTCTCTCATACATACATGTATATATGCCTGTATGTGTGTATGCCTGTATGGTTGTGTGAATGTATGTGTGTATGTAATGTATGTGAGTGGGTGAGCGTGGGTGTGTATATGCACGTGCGGGTTTTTGCATGGACCTGACAACTCATGCTTTTGTGCTCTTTTATAATATTTATAATATATGTATCATCATATGATCATAACATGCTTTATTAGAAAATACAACTGCTGTGCGAAAGATGGTTGACTGTAAGGGCCGAATGTAAGATGGGCCTGCGTACCCAATTTGTGACCCTTTAAAAATTAAGTTAGTTTGTTGGTTCTCTCTGTCTTACTGTCTCTGGTTCTGGCTATTGCTGACCATTTCTTGATGTTTTTCATCTTACTCTTTGTGTGTCTTACTCTGGGACACTTACTGCTGTTGTGTGGTCCTCTCAATGTCTGTCTGTCTGTACTATGTTTCTCCTTTGATCTGTTTCACACTCAAGTGGTCCTCAATGTCTGTCTGTACTATGTTTCTCCTTTGATCTGTTTTACACTCAAACTGCCAAGTTCAGTCCTGATCTATTGTGACTTGTTTCTGAATTCTTTTCCCTCATAGCCACACCCTCCCCCCATCCTGACACACATCCACCTGTGCTTACCTGTTTTAACTGTTGCTCTCTTGCCAGGTTTTACCTGCCACTGTGGGAGACTGTTCTGCAGCTTACATCGCTACTCAGACACACATGCCTGTACGTTCGACTTCAAGGAAAAGGGCCAGGAGGAGATACGCAGGAATAATCCTGTCATCAAGGGAGCTAAAATACATAAAATTTGAATTCTGCATTCTTCCTCAATATCTCTATTTTGGTTCTGGCCACAAGGTCATGTTTTGATGATTTCTCCCTTTGTGTCTACAGTGCTGTATCCTGTATTGAAACATAAGCATATATAAATATGTAGATACATACATACATTGTTATGTGTGTATATATATCTTTTGGAGTTTGTGTACAGATTACAGTTGATTCCATCAAGGATCATGTGTGCAATTAGTGTCTTGTGTGCGGTTTTAGTTTTAGGACACTTCATTGGTGAGTGACTGGGAGATGCTTGTAGGTGACTAGGGGGTATGATTGATGTTAAAGGTTGAGCTTTGCAGCAATGAAATCCATGAAGTTGATGCACCGGGCTGAGATTTGAGAGTTTAAAGCCACAAAGTTGATGCACAGGGCTGAGATTTGAAACTAAAGCCATGAAGTTGATGCACAGGGCTGAGATTTGAAACTGTAAAGCCATGAAGTTGATGCACAGGGCTGAGATTTGAAACTGTAAAGCCATGAAGTTGATGCAGAGGGCTGAGATTTGAAACTGTAAAGCCATGAAGTTGTTGCACAGGGCTGAGATTTGAAACTGTAAAGCCATAAAGTTGATGCACATTGCTGAGTCTGGAAGAACATGTGTAAGAAATAATTGATGCTATATGAGGCAGAAGGCTGTTCATAGACATGATTACCAACGCCACACGGCGTGGAATTGTTATAACATTATGAGATATAGTCTATAAGGTCAGAGTTGGATACATTCAAACAGATGGATTCTTTTCATTTTAAATATCCAGAAACCATGAGTCGTTAACCTTTGGCTCAGTACTATGGATATCGCAACCCTTTGGTCTTGATTCCATGATAGATACTGTAAATCTGGGAGACATGTGGCTTTTCTGCCTTTCCCCGAGGTGTGAACCCGGACCATAAGGTTTCCCCCAGTCAGGTTTAAACAATTTAGCGAGCTGGGCAAACAGATGGATATGTTTAGGTTTTAAACGACCGATCAACATTATGGCACACGGGTAGTAACCTATAAGTGCTCTGTTCTACTTCTAACTCAAGTCTGAGTCCAACGAATCTCAGCGCAGTGCACAAACTCTGTAGCACCAGCGAGGATCCTAAAAAATACTTTGAGTAGATTTTGAACTCAACATTTTGCCCGGGCAGCACCATTAGGTTGCTCTTTTTTTTAAAAAAAAATTCTTCTGTCAGAAATGTATGTCAGGTCACCAGATGAAAATTAAAGTGCAGTCCAAATCTTCCCATGTACTGTGTAGCTTGGGTGAGAGTGAAATGGGCTTCTCTGTTGGCAGTGTACAGTTAGCAGTGTTACAGGCTGACTGTTTTCAAGTGCCAGGTTACAGGCACCTATTCCATGTTTCCTTCACTGGAAAGGTTAAACGTACGAGTATATTGGCAATGTCTGTTGTGTCCTGTCCTTAGTTTGGCACTGAATGAAACTTTAAACCAGAGCAAGGTACTCTGTTGGTGTCCTGATTTCATCCATCAAGATATAAAACAGTCCTTGCGTCTGCATGTCTTTCAGAATGTCCATTAATTCCAAATTTATGACCACTTTAGAGAATCCCTTTCAGCCCTGTAGTGTCCACCATTGACTTTGCAGTGCCGCCGTTCTCTTGCCTTTTGCTGCCCTCACAGTCTGCACCAGTTTGGGTTACCCTATTGTCTTTAAATATGTTTAATGTTTTCGCATATACCTTCTGACCTTGCAGCTAGATTGTTGATTAGAGCTATTTAACTGACAGCCCACCGATGTCTAGTAACTGGCCCACGGATTATTTACAGTTGGGTCAAATGTTAGTCTCCCCATAGAAAGTAGGTCACGTTCCATTAATAACTTTCTTGGACTGGTCTAACCTGCTGAACGTTATGAGTGTGCCGCTCTGTTGTTTGCTTTCTGGGATGTCTTGCGTTTACTTTTTTATTCCGAGAAAGAATGCCTGTAACGTAGGTTTCATCACTCTCTAAAGGGGTTGTGTGTTAGACCCAGTTTCTCAATGTTTTTGTAATTGTTAAAGGTGCTGAAATATAGAAGACACAATATCAACGGCATTGGGTACAACCGTCACCTTGTGAAAAAGGTCGGGTGGCTGAAGGTCGACCAATCAGAAGTGAGATGCTGCGTATATGGAGGGGGCGCTAATATTTCTATTACCATCAGTTGTAATAATGATCTTCCTGTGCTGAGTACTCTGGCCAACAGTGGTCACCATTTTCAGCATTTTGGTCCCTGAGTAAACTTAGAAGCACTGCTGGAGAGGAGACCCTGCACCTACATACACCAAACCTCTGACAAGCTAGATTGTAGACCGTCTTGTTACGCTCACTTGTCTGTATCCTTTTCTGGCAGCGCTGACCTGTAAAATATAACTTTTGTGTCCAGCTATGATACCTCTGCCTTTGTTTTGTGCTAGCATGGGCTCAGTCTTTGACCAGCTAGGCTGTAGACTTGGTGCACCAGACTTGGGCTTCCTGAATGTCTGTCTGATGTTTGCAGGCATGGAGAAGTTATGATGGTGGACAAATTGTGTCTGATGTTTGCAGGCATGGAGAAGTTATGATGGTGGACAAATTGTGTCTGATGTTTGCAGGCATGGAGAAGTTATGATGGTGGACAAATTGTGTCTGATGTTTGCAGGCATAGAAAAGTTATTATGGTGGACAAATTGTGTCTGCTGTTTGCAGGCATAGAAAAGTTATGATGGTGGACAAATTGTGTCTGATGTTTGCAGGCATAGAAAAGTTATGATGGTGGACAAATTGTGTCTGATGTTTGCAGGCATAGAGAAGTTGTGATGGTGGACAAATTGTGTCTGATGTTTGCAGGCATGGAAAAGTTGTGATGGTGGACAAATTGTGTCTGATGTTTGCAGGCATGGAGAAGTTATGATGGTGGACAAATTGTGTCTGATGTTTGCAGGCATGGAGAAGTTATGATGGTGGAGGGTTATGATGGTGGACAAATTGTGTCTGATGTTTGCAGGCATGGAGAAGTTATGATGGTGGACAAATTGTGTCTGATGTTTGCAGGCATAGAAAAGTTATGATGGTGGACAAATTGTGTCTGATGTTTGCAGGCATAGAAAAGTTGTGAAGGTGGAGAGGTTGACTATCATGGCTTCACTGTGGCGGAGAAATTGACTTCTTTTTCTTCTTGTCTAGTCTCATATTGCCTTATAGCTTGAGGTTTTGTGTGAGAGCTTTTATGTGCTACATAGATGCATGCTATTGATGGTCTTGGATCTGCTTTCAGTGTGTCTGACAGGCTCTGTGTGGTGCAGTGTCTGGCCTAGAGACAGGAATTGACTATCATGGCTTAACAGTGTTGGAGAAATGTTTTGACAAATTTGTAAAAGATGAGAAATTGTGAATGTAAGTATGCACAGGTCGAGAAAATGTATGTTTTGGTTGAGAAATTGTTGGTCACGACTTGCAAATTGCCTTATCGTCTGACACTGTTTTTTTGTGTGAAAGCTTGTGAAGTGGAACATTTTTCTGCTATTGTGGAGAAATGGATCTGCCAATTGCTTGTGAAGTGGAACATTTTTCTGAAAGGTGGAGAAATGTTCTGCCAATTGCTTGTGAAGTGGAACATTTTTCTGAAAGGTGGAGAAATGTTCTGCCAATTGCTTGTGAAGTGGAACATTTTTCTGAAAGTATGCACATGTTCGAGAAAAATGCTTGTTTGGTTGAGAAATTGTTGGTCACGACTTGCAAAGGTAGAGATCGTCTGACACTGTTTTTTAAAGTGGAAAACTTGCTTGTGAAGTGGAACATTTTTGTGAAAGGTGAAGAAATGTTCTGTCATTGCTTGTGAAGTGGAGAAATTATCTGACATTATTTGTAAAGGTGAAGAAATTTTCTGTCATTGCTTGTGAAGTGGAGAAATTGTTTGTAAAGAATTGACTCCTCACAGAAAGGTCACTTCCTGGGGTCATGTGTACAGCCTGTGTAGGTCAGATGCCAGTGGGACATGTATATAGTAACGACACCGGCGGTATTTTGGTATCATGGTACTGCCTGGGATGATGCGATTAGCGGACTAGTGGTCCATGTTGTGTAAAAACTAATGTACATTTTCATTCACTTGTATGCTGTAGCTAGAGTTGATCATTGTGTGCGTGTGTGTTTATATCACCTTTTTAGTGGATACATTGCCTAGCCAGAATATTTGTCAGTGTGTGTACATGTGTGGGCTAACAAGTTTAAAAATCACTGGGACAGGTTGACCTAGCACTTACCTCCCATGTTGTGTATACACCTGTGGGTGCTGGGACAGAATTGATCTAGCACTCAACTCCCATGTTGTGTGTACACCTGTGGGTGTTGGGACAGGTTGACCTAGCACTCAACTCCCATGTTGTGTGTACACCTGTGGGTGCTGGGACAGAATTGATCTAGCACTCAACTCCCATGTTGTGTGTACACCTGTGGGTGTTGGGACAGGTTGACCTAGCACTCAACTCCCATGTTGTGTGTACACCTGTGGGTGCTGGGACAGAATTGATCTAGCACTCAACTCCCATGTTGTGTGTACACCTGTGGGTGTTGGGACAGGTTGACCTAGCACTCAACTCCCATGTTGTGTATACACCTGTGGGTGCTGGGACAGAATTGATCTAGCACTCAACTCCCATGTTGTGTGTACACCTGTGGGTGCTGGGACAGAATTGATCTAGCACTCAACTCCCATGTTGTGTGTACACCTGTGGGTGTTGGGACAGGTTGACCTAGCACTCAACTCCCATGTTGTGTATACACCTGTGGGTGCTGGGACAGAATTGATCTAGCAACTCAACTCCCATGTTGTGTGTACACCTGTGGGTGTTGGGACAGGTTGACCTAGCACTCAACTCCCATGTTGTGTGTACACCTGTGGGTGCTGGGACAGAATTGATCTAGCACTCAACTCCCATGTTGTGTGTACACCTGTGGGTGCTGGGACAGGTTGACCTAGCACTCAACTCCCATGTTGTGTGTACACCTGTGGGTGCTGGGACAGGTTGACCTAGCACTTAACTTCCATGTTATGTGTACACCTGTGGGTGTTGGGACAGGTTGACCTAGCACTCAACTCCCATGTTGTGTATACAACTGTGGGTGCTGGGACAGAATTGATCTAGCACTCAACTCCCATGTTGTGTGTACACCTGTGGGTGCTGGGACAGAATTGATCTAGCACTCAACTCTCATGTTGTGTGCACACCCTTGGTGCTGTTTGCTGCAGGACTTGATCTTTTCCAGCTTTTTGATGAAATTGGGGCTGTAATTGTGTGCAGTGTGGAACCCAATGCTTGTTACATGGCGTGTACTCTTGTTGTGTGGTGCGGGTCAGTCGTTTTAAGGTGTGTGAAGCTGTTGGTTGTTACAGGGTGTGTGAAGCTGTTAAAATATAAACACGCTAAAGTTGGCTGACTCTTGCCTCCATAAAAATAACATTATTCCAGTGCAGCTTTCGTGTATGTGTGTGTGTGTGTGTGGCACCCTGTCTCTCCTTTATGGTCTGGTTGGTCTAGTTTTAGAAGGTACCTGTGAAGTGACACTATCTCAGTAATGGCCGTAGATTTAGACTGTATAGCTGTGTGTGCTTTTTGTGTGAATGTTTTTTTTTTTTTTTTTTTTTTGTCTCTGCGTGGACAGTGTAAGAGACATACAGTTCTTATGTTACTAGGAAAAGTTATGTTCTCAGCATAGTAATACGGGCCCTGATGTTTCTAGACACAGTAACATCGGCCCTGATTTTTCTAGACACAGTAACACCGGCCCTGATTTTTCTAGACACAGTAACAATGGCCCTGATGTTTCTAGACACAGTAACAACAGCCCTGATGTTTCTAGACACAGTAACAACGGCCCTGATGTTTCTAGACACAGTAACAACAGCCCTGATGTTTCTAGACACAGTAACAACGGCCCTGATTTTTCTAGACACAGTAACAACGGCCCTGATTTTTCTAGACACAGTAACAACAGCCCTGATGTTTCTAGACACAGTAACAACGGCCCTGATGTTTCTAGACACAGTAACAACGGCCCTGATGTTTCTAGACAGTAACAACGGCCCTGATGTTTCTAGACACAGTAACAACAGCGATGTTTTATTTGGTTCAGCACCATCTTTTATAACTGTCGGTTGTTGCAGTTTTACTGAGAGAATAAATGTGGATGGACATCGTTTGCATGTGTTTTTTTTTTCCAATTTATTTTTTCCTAGAATTTTGTGAAATGTTAAATATTTAACAATGATATTGATTCTAATAATGTGAAATAAAACAGATTATAATGGGAATATGTGTTATAGTTGCATTTGTGTATATGCAGAGGAGGGAAAACGAATACATTGTGACAACAGGGAGGTTTGAGTGGGAGAGAAGTCGAAAAGAAGCAAGAGAGAAAGTTAGACATTTCAACATCATGGCATGAGTATCCCTAGGATGTTGGATAGTTTGTCATCAGTGCATGAGTAACCCTTGGATGTTGGATAGTTTGTCATCAGTGCATGAGTAACCCTTGGATGTTGGATAGTTTGACATTGTGACATAAGTATCCCAAGAATGTTGGATACTTTGACATAAGTATCCCAAGGATGTTTGATAGTTTGACATCATGTCATGAGTATCCCAAGGATGTTGGATAGTTTGACATTAGGGCATGAGTATCCCAAGGATGTTGGATAGTTTGACATCAGGGCATGAATATCCCAAGGATATTGATAGTTTGACATTGCGTCATGAGTAACCCTAAGATGTTGGATAGTTTGACATCTTGGCATTAAGGAATATCCCTAACAGAAATCGGTTGGCTGAACATTGGGCTCATATGATTATCAATTTCAAAACTGCAAAGTTTGTCTTCAAAAATCCTTTTTTTTTTAATTATTCTTGTTTCTAGTCCTGTCCTGCTTTTCAGTACTGAATCTTGAAAAGACACTTAGAGTGAGCAATGGTGTGTGTGTGCTTCTTAGGTGGTTGTATTCACCGTCTCTGATACCCTCTCTATAGAAATGTTTTGTTTTTCTAATGCGATACTAGTACCGATGAACTATCCTTACCTGCTCTACAAATTGTCCATAAATGGCATCTGTAAATTAAATTAGGCTGGCGTATTTGTGACATCACCACCCACCAAGTGCCGATCAGTCTATAAAACATAGATCCAGCACTGTAGGCCGAGTACGTCTGTAGACTTGGAAAAGGTCCTTTAATTTTAAATTGATATAGGATATGTGCGATACCACCCCCCATCACGCAAACGCATTCAATTTTTCCTTTAATCTCTCATTTTATTTATTTCTCCATTCGTTCTTCCTTCTCTTTCACTAGCGTTTTCTCCATCTCTATCTCTGCTATTCTCTTCTTGCACCCGCACCCCGCCATTGTTTGCGATGGCGTACACCTTTGTGGTACATCTTTCTCTACTATAGCTATCACTAGACAAGGTGGTGTAGCGGCTGGGAACTCGCTTGCGTGTCGGAGGTTCGGGTCTTTTTCTCTTCAAAACCAGATCTTGGTGCAATGGTGGGTACCAAGTACATTACTGGGAAGTAAACGCGCCAGGCGTGATACTGACCACATAACCCACAAAGTGATGAATTGGCTATAAAATATAGGTCTAGCCCTATATACCCAATACGCCTGCAGGTTCGGAAAAGAGTTCTTTACTTAATCACTGAATTAGGGCACACTGATGCACATTTCAGGCTGGTGAAATATAATCCCGACAATCTGAAACAGATATTTACTTTTGCCTTCTTGTAGTTCAGGATAAGAAAGCTTGGCTTGGCCCCACTCCTTGACGCCTGCAAGTATTTTTTGTCTGGCTCGATGGTGACACAACAAGACCCTAAACATAGTCTGTTGACCTAGAATTGATAAGATATCATGTCTGATAGTCTTGATAAGCCGGTTTCCAGCACAGTCTGTTAAAACTGAACTCTTATGAGAAATGGAAACGACAGTCTGAACACGTCTATGTATACTGTTATCTTTAGACGCGTAAAAATGTTAACGAGTGTAATTATGATGATAACATGGATGTGACTGCACTTGGGTCACTATCCACAAGTGCTCACTTTTCGAAATTTGCGGTCTACAGCTAAGTAAAGTTTCTGGTAAGTCTTTAAGTCGTCTGCCTCGCCTTCTCAAAGTTAGGAGCTTGTTTGACAGATTGTTATTTAGTGTTCACGGACGCTATTTGGTGGTTGTTGCTGAGACTACGGAGTTCGTGCTTTGTGTAACGCTTTCGTCAAGTGACTTACCGTTGTGCGGAGACGGATTGGGTTCTACAGGCTAGCTGCCAGTGTAATTAAGTAGATCCCCTCAACTAAAACGTTTGGCTCAACTGGAATAAACGGCTATGTATGCCAACTGTCCCTTGTGTGAACTGGTTAGATGCCAGTTCAACTCGTTCTCTTTGACTTGATTACAACTAGCCTTATGTGAGACTTTCCTGACACAAAGTCGTAGCAGAGAACATACGACAACAGGTGTTCTGCCAATGGATGAAAGAGTTCACATCCCTACACCCGGGACACTCCACATTTGCTCCGCCCCCTTCCCCGGTAGCAAACAAAGAGTCGACATGCTAATAGTACCAGTTACAACCTGACTAACCGCTTGTTTCCAACTCAGTGTTGAATATCTTCCACAACCTCTCACCCCCTATCCCCCAACGAATTAGGCTGGTCATGGTTTTATCGTTAAGTAGCTCGCCAGCAAGAGAAGCGGCAGCAGCAAATCTGTTAATTTTCGACCCATCAACACGTCCTTCATTATCGACTTTTGTTACTGTTTATTAAGGGAGAGTCCACTTTTACCATTGTTTGTTAAGGGACAGTCCACTTTTAACACTGTTTGTTAAAGGACAGTTGACTTTTACCACTGTTTGTTGCGGAACAATAGAGTCTCCCCCCCCCCCCCCAACCGCAATGGGAGCCCAAAACCTACAATTCGAAGTGGCTGATCAATTGATTGATACTGTAGGAAACTAGCCAGAATCATTTCTCTCCGACTGTGTCTGGATCTCTGCCGCTCATCTTTTCAGAAACTGTCAGGCGGCAGTCTGAAAGGATGTACAACCAATGCTGGAGAGATCGTGTTTATCAATGAGCACACTCTGGAAGGTCAAGATGGATGGGCTCGAAGATTGTGGTTGCAGTCCCTGAAGGGTACGGCTGATAAAAGAACAAGCTGATATGCATGCAGGTATAGCTACTTAGAGGACGGGCAATTTAACACAGTTCTACGAATCAAGTGATTGATCTACAATTACGACCAGGCTGCAGGAACCAACAATATCAAAAGGTGTTGATCGTGCAGACAGCAATTCTAGAGGGCAATAGTGACCACTCCCACTTCTCGTGGAAACAATTAGTAGAAGTACTTTGGAATGGCTGCTGCATTGGAGGACATGGGACTTATGGGAACGTCCAATGTGCAGTGACGTCGATTGTGATAACAAAACATAACATGACCACCGCCAAGGATCCAGGTAGTGCCGTGGGCGTGGTCGGGTAGATTCTCTACCTGAACAATGCTACCTCCCTGTCCCACGTGACTAGACATATCAAGATGGCGGTGTAAACTAGCAGAAGAACGAGGGTCTTTTTTCGACAGAGCTTCTATTTCTCGCACAAGGAATATTGGCCTTGTTTTCGCTAAATCTGTAGCAAGAATCTAGGTAAGCAACATTAAGATGTATCGAATGTAAACAGGAAGATCCCCTGCTGTGTTTAGCTGGGTGCTGCCGTTGAAGTGGTTCCTGACCTGTGCCAGCAGAAATTCCAGCCCGATGCCTGACTCACCGTCCCAGCTGTAACCTCGTCCTGGGTTCTTCTTGATTGTCTCTTGTGTGAGTCAGGCGGGGCTTGGTTTGTCCGTCTTTGATCGATGTTCAAGCTTCTCACAGTGTTAGTTGACTTGTTTTGGGACACTTTGATAAAAACAAAACAAAGAAGAGGCAGAAAGAAAGTATTCCATTTCTTTTCTTTAAGTTTTAGTTTGATGTGACTTTGAACTTGATGCTTAGTAAAAACAATGTCTCTTCATTAAATATTTTTCGAATTGTGTGTGTGTATATTATCAACATAACCTTCAGGTTCTGTTAAGATAAATAAAGTCATTATAACACACTTGGATGTTTTTAAAATTTATTTTGTATTCTTCTGCCTGCCTTGTCATCTCCCAATGCAAAATGAACTGTCAGTGCCAGCTGATGTAAATGTTACAGTTTTGTGCTCTCCTGCAGCTCCCACCATATTATTCCTAGATTGTTAATTCTTACCCTGACAGGGAACTTCACATGTTTTATTCTATTAACCTATTGGTTATTCTGTGTGTTGTACCATTTGTGTACACATACTCTTCACATGTTTTATGTTAACCCATTGGTTACTCTGTATGTGTTACCATTTGTGTACACATACTCTTCACATGTTTTATGTTAGCCCATTGGTTACTCTGTATGTGTTACCATTTGTGTACACATACTCTTCACATGTTTTATGTTAGCCCATTGGTTACTTTGTATGTGTTACCATTTGTGTACACATACTCTTCACATGTTTTATGTTAGCCCATTGGTTACTCTGTATGTGTTACCATTTGTGTACACATACTCTTCACATGTTTATGTTAGCCCATTGGTTACTCTGTATGTGTTACCATTTGTGTACACATACTCTTCACATGTTTTATGTTAGCCCATTGGTTACTCTGTATGTGTTACCATTTGTGTACACATACTCTTCACATGTTTTATGTTAGCCCATTGGTTACTCTGTATGTGTTACCATTTGTGTACACATACTCTTCACATGTTTTATGTTAGCCCATTGGTTACTCTGTATGTGTTACCATTTGTGTACACATACTCTTCACATGTTTTATGTTAACCCATTGGTTACTCTGTATGTGTTACCATTTGTGTACACATACTCTTCACATGTTTTATGTTAACCCATTGGTTACTCTGTATGTGTTACCATTTGTGTACACTTTCTCCTTCTGATAAGACGGGTACAGGCAAAGGCAAGGAACTAGAGGTGGTGTAGGGAATAGAAGAAAGAGAAAACAGAAGTCTTCATCAAAGGCAGTAGTTATATCTTCCTTTTAAATAGAGGGGGCTGCGTGGTCTCGAGGCATGGTGTCTGCTTCATGTGCTAGAGGTTCCGGGTTCAATCCCCGGTAAGGGCTGGCATTTTTTCACGTGAACTTGGACTTCTAGAAATATCCTCTGGTCCTGGGTAAAGAGATCTGACGCCCGTGTGCATTGTTGCACATGTAAAAAAAATCCCTTGGCAGTTGGAAATTGAAAAGAGTAGCCTAACAACCCTGCCCAGGCAAAATTTGGAGTTAAAAATCTACTCAAAGTATTTCAGGATCCTCACGGGTGCTACAGAGCCTGTGCACTGTGCTGAGCTTCTTGGGACTCAGACTTGAGTTAGAAGAAGAACGAAGCACTTATGGGTTACTACCCGTGTGCCACGATGTTGAACCGTTGTTCAAACCTATCCTTATTAAATAGAGTAAAAAAGGCAAAAAGAAAAAGAGGAAGAAGAATAAGAAGAAGAGGGGGGAGGAGGAAGAAGAAGAAGGGAAAACAGAAGAACTGTTTACAGTAGTAGTAAATTAATTTATTTGCCTTTTCCAGGTGTGGATATCAAAGAGGCAATACACACCTGACGTCTTTCACACATTTCAGCACTCGTCCAGATTCAAACATAGAATCATGGCTTTGAGAGGTAGGACTTCCAAATTTCGGCACGTTTATGGAGCACAAAGTCGACGTGAACAGATGTTTGAGAATGTTCGAATTACACGTAACACACACGACAGCAACTTCTGTTGTGTCAACCCCAAGTTTCTGGCTGTTGTTACAGAGAGTTCTGGTGGTGGTTCTTTTGTAATCTTGGATGTGCGCAAGGTGAGTTTGTTGTCCTGTTGTTTGTTTACAGAGTGAGTTTGTTGTCCTGTTGTATGTATACAGAGTGAGTTTGTTGTCCTGTTGTATGTATGCAGAGTGAGTTTGTTGTCCTGTTGTATGTTAACAGAGTGAGTACGTTGTCCTGTTGTATGTATACAGGGTGAGTATGTTGTCCTGTTGTATGTATAGAGTGAGTTTGTTGTCCTGTTGTATGTATACAGGGTGAGTATGTTGTCCTGTTGTATGTATACAGGGTGAGTATGTTGTCCTGTTGTATGTATGCAGGGTGAGTATGTTGTCCTGTTGTATGTATAGAGTGAGTTTGTTGTCCTCTTGTTAGTATTTAAGGTGAGTAACAATTGCCCTTTAGCAGATCCTTTGCAGAATGTCCTTCTCATTATGAATCACCAGAAAGACAGATCTTCCACAAGCTTCTCTGCCTGATGCTTGTTCATGCTAGGGTATCTTCAATGTCCCTGGTCCACTTTTTCTCATTTGCTAATTTTCCTGTCTTGTCTCTCCTGAATCATACCTCTCACCACTGTTCTTTCCTCTTCTTCTTCCTTCTGTTTTCCCCTTCATGGGTGCTGATAGTTTGATCTCCCAGATTTAACAGAATCTCAGTTTGGATAGCAAGCCAACAGGGCAGATCCCAGCTACCCTGTTTAGCCTCAAGAGAAGTGATTATTAGGGCACCCATAACGACTACAACAGCCTTTTGTCATCTGGCAAGGAATAAGGAATGATGCTACACTGTTCTCAACTACAGTAGTGTATTTATGTGACTAAGTATTTGAGGTCCTGATACTTTTATTGAACTGTTTGTCTTTTTCATTTTGAGATCCTGTGTAACGTCAGTATTATCTTCTTCTAGATTCAGTGGATTGTCTTTTTCATTTTGAGATCCTGTGTAACGTCAGTATTATCTTCTTCTAGATTCAGTGGATTGCCTTTTTTATTTTGAGATCGTGTGTAATGTCAGTATTACCTTCTTCTAGATTCACTGGATTCTTCTTCTGCTTCTCCGGCATTCTGTGCCTCTGAGGTTCATTGCTGCAGATATCACCTACACTCTATTCAGCTGTGTGGTTGACCTTCACTTTCTGGATTTTGACTCCAAGTGTTTGTAAGTCTGCTTCGATATTGGCTCTCCACACTCTTTTTGGTCTGCCTTGGGTGACTGTGACCATTCAGCTCTTTTGTTATTACAAGTTTTCCCTCTCTGACATCTGCCATTCTATCTAAATGCCCTGGCCATTTCAGATTAGCTCTCATTATAGAATAGACAGAGGTGATAGAAACAGTTTATAAACTACACACATTTCTTATAGAATAGACAAATGTGAAAGAAACAGTTTATAAACTACAAACATTTCTAATAGAATAGACAGAGGTGATAGAAACAGTTTATAAACTACAAACATTTCTTACAGAACAGACAGATATGATAGAAACAGTTTATAAACTACAAACATTTCTTATAGAATAGACATATGGGAAAGGAATGTAGAGAAATGAATTAGAGAGTGAAGTGAAACAGATGGGAAAAAAATGTATAGAAAGGAATTAGAGATTGAAGTGAAACAGATGGGAAAGGAATGTAGAAAAAGGGAACTAGAGAGTGAAGTGAAACAGATGGGAAAGGAATGTAGAGAAGGGAATTAGAGAGTGAAGTGAAACAGATGGGAAAGGAATGTAGAGGGATTAGGGAGTTAGTGAGAGTGATGGGAAAGGAAATGTAGAAAAATGGAAAGAGATGTGGAAAGGAATGTATAGAAGGGAATTAGAGAGTGAAGTGAAACAGATGGGAAAGGAATGTAGAAAAAGGGAACTAGAGAGTGAAGTGAAACAGATGGGAAAGGAATGTATAAAAAGGGAACTAGAGAGTGAAGTGAAACAGATGGGAAAGGAATGTAGAAAAAGGGAACTAGAGAGTGAAGTGAAACAGATGGGAAAGGAATGTAGAGAAATGAATTAGAGAGTGAAGTGAAACAGATGGGAAAGGAATGTAGAAAAGGGAACTAGAGAGTGAAGTGAAACAGATGGGAAAGGAATGTAGAGAAATGAATTAGAGAGTGAAGTGAAACAGATGGGAAAGGAATGTAGAAAAGGGAACTAGAGAGTGAAGTGAAACAGATGGGAAAGGAATGTAGAAAAAGGGAACTGAGAGTGAAGTGAAACAGATGGAAAGGCCAAGGGGTTAGCTACGCACATGAGCAAAATATAGGATAGTTTGATACCAGTGAATAATTGAGTGCTTGTCTGCCACTGGAAGACACAGAGCAGGTGAGAAACAGGGGAACATGCATGTTTATGAAATGTCATGTGAACATTGTGGTTTTGGGTTTACCTACAGCCTGGCCGGGTGGATGTCAATTGCCCACGAATATGTGGACATGAAGGAACTGTGTTGGACATCAAGTGGAACCCGTTTGATGATTGTGTCATTGCGTCTGGGTCTGATGATGCCACGGTTAGTCGTGTGTTTATGAGTTCTTTTTTGGCATTGACTTGTGTGATTGTGTCATTGAAATGTGTGATTGTGTAATTGAAATGTGTGATTATATCATTAAAATGTGTGATTGTGAAATTGAAATGTGTGATTGTGTCATTGAAATGTGTGATGTGTCATTGAAATGTGTGATTGTGTAATTGAAATATGTGATTATATCATTGAAATGTGTGATGTGTCATTGAAATATGTGATTGTGTCATTGAAATATGTGATTGTGTCATTGACATTTAGGATTATTTAATTGAAATGTATGATTGTGTCATTGAAATATATGATGGTATCACTGAAATGTGTGATTGTGTCACTGAAATGTATGATTGTGTAATTGACATATATGATTGTATCACTGAAATGTATGATTGTGTCATTGAAATATATGATTGTATCACTGAAATGTATGAGTGTGTCATTGAAATATATAATTGTATCACTGAAATGTATGATTGTGTCATTGAAATATATGATTGTGTCATTGAAATGTGTGATTATGTCACAGAGAAAGAGAGAGAGTTAGAGAGAGAGAATCCACCAACTCCAAAGATTTCACTTGGAGAAATACTTGTGACTCAGATTTGAGACAACATCAGCCAATTCTCCTGTTTGGCTCTATTTCCCCTCACAGGTAAAAATCTGGACAATTCCGGCCACAGGATTGCTGGGTACCCTGACGGACTGGTCTGCTGATCTTCATGGTCACTCTCGAAGAGTCGGCTACATAGAGTGGCATCCAACTGCGGCCAATGTCCTCATGTCTGTTGGCTTTGACTTCAAGGTCAGTAGCTGCAGAAATGTGGTCAGCTGTGATGGTTATTAGCAGTAGCGTATTCTCTCATGTGTGATGTCAATAAATGCTCGAGGAAGTTGATGAACATAAAATGTGAAGTTTATTTTTTTTTAAAATCTTGATGTCAACAGTTATAAGCAGACTTTTTATTTTTAATGGCGGTATGCAGTGGTCCACGATACCGCCTTATTTTTTGTCAGGTGTCATTTTTGTACAGCTAATATAGTAGGCACATTATGGTGAGTACTGCACTTTAAAATATTTGTTTCAAAGATTTGTGGTTAGTACCGGCACCATTTTTCTAGAAGAAAAAGCCCTGGTTATAAGGCAAAGAAAGTGATGATATCTTTGGCACATTTTGAGGAGAGAGGGAGAATCAGCATATAGCCACATGAAAGGGAGACAATTAGGATGAGGCAATGAGAATCTCTTCAAGAAACTCTAAGATGAAAATGAATGTGAGGTCAAAGGTGCTGGACTGGACTTCAGCCATGATTCTGAAACAGTTGTACAGGATAGAGCAGGATGGAGGAATCAGCTGTGAGCCCTGTATGTTAGATAACAGCACAGAAGAATGATGCAGATGACATAAATAAGATAATGTCCTTGATGAATGTCTCCTGCTGCTAGTATGTTATTTTTATTAGAGGAGTAGCTGGTCGAGTGATTACAACGTCGGGCTCTCATGCGGGACACCGGGGTTCGACCCCCTGATGAATTGATGAAGTTTCTCTGTCAGGGGCAGAGTAAAACATCCTAACCTACATGGTCCGTGGCAGAAGCACTAACCATGGGGCCCTAAATTCTCAGACTCACGATCCCCTCTCTACACCACCCTAGAAAGCAGTAAATACCCACAGTAGTGAGAGTATGTTGTTATTATAATTATAATAATTTTATTTTTGTTTTTTTACAATTAAAAGTGGGGACTTTTTTTAAACATTATTGGTGCATTGAGCACATGGTAGTAAACTTATATTTTTATGACACATTACATTTCGCTTACCACCTTTATTTCTCATAACACTTCTTAGTTCCCATTTTATTTGGGGTCGGCTTTGAGAATGTGAGTAGCTGAGGTAAACTCTTTGCAATAGAGTGATCACATAAATTTGTCTGTTTCTCCTTCTTTTCCTTAGTGTTTACTGACAGTAAACTCTTTGCTGTAGAGTGATCACAGAAATTTGGCTGTTTCTTCTTCTTTTCCTGGGGGTTTACTGGCAGTAAACTCCAGCAGGAAGCTCTGGTTATTTGTTCACTTTTGGATTCGGGAGTTGTTCCAGAACTTTTGTTTTACGTGGACCTCTATTTTACATATCTTGCTCATTTGTATGCAGACTGTTGGTTGTTCCCCTCTTAGGCAGATGCACTCTAAAGGAAATGCCCCTAAATAGTCACTTTTTGTGACATGCTTGGTGGGGGAGGGGGGCAACCCTAAAAACCCACACCAGGATGTCTTACAGTTTAATTGCCCAATATCTCTTCTGGCACCAGTTAGTGATTGCAGTTTTGTCATAAAGTAGCCATTTATACATAAGAATAACTATTATAAAGTGACTCTTGTACCAGTGTACACAGTAACCCCATTTATACATAAGAATAACTATTATAAAATGACTCTTGTGCCAGTGTACACAGTGACTCCATTTATACATAAGAATAACTATTATAAAGTGACTCTTGTACGAGTGTACACAGTGACCCCATTTATACATAAGAGTAACTATTATAAAGTGACTCTTGTACCAGTGTATACAGTGACTCCATTTATACATAAGAATAACTAAAGTGATTCTTGTACCAGGGTACACAGTAACCCCCATTTATACATAAGAATAACTATTATAAAGTGACTCTTATACCAGTGTACATATTAACCCCATTTATACATAAGAATAACTATTATAAAGTGACTCTTGTACCAGTGTACACAGTAACCCCATTTATACATAAGAATAACTATTATAAAGTGACTCTTGTACCAGTGTACACAGTAACCCCATTTATACATAAGAGTAACTAACTATTATAAAGTGACTCTTGTACCAGTATATACAGTGACTCCATTTATACATAAGAATAACTATTATAAAGTGATTCTTATACCAGGGTACACAGTAACCCCCATTTATACATAAGAACAACTATTATAAAGTGATTATTGTACCAGGGTACACAGTAACCCCATTTATACATAAGAATAACTATTATAAAGTGATTCTTGTACCAGGGTACACAGTAACCCCATTTATACATAATAATAACTATTATAAAGTGACTCTTGTACCAGTGTATACAGTGACTCCATTTATACATAAGAATAACTATTATAAAGTGACTCTTGTACCAGTGTACACAGTAACCCCATTTATACATAAGAATAACTATTATAAAGTGACTCTTGTACAAGTGTACACAGTAACCCCATTTATACATAAGAATAACTATTATAAAGTGACTCTTGTACAAGTGTACACAGTAACCCCATTTATACATAAGAGTAACTAACTATTATAAAGTGACTCTTGTACCAGTATATACAGTGACTCCATTTATACATAAGAATAACTATTATAAAGTGATTCTTATACCAGGGTACACAGTAACCCCCATTTATACATAAGAACAACTATTATAAAGTGATTATTGTACCAGGGTACACAGTAACCCCATTTATACATAAGAATAACTATTATAAAGTGATTCTTGTACCAGGGTACACAGTAACCCCATTTATACATAATAATAACTATTATAAAGTGACTCTTGTACCAGTGTATACAGTGACTCCATTTATACATAAGAATAACTATTATAAAGTGACTCTTGTACCAGTGTACACAGTAACCCCATTTATACATAAGAATAACTATTATAAAGTGACTCTTGTACAAGTGTACACAGTAACCCCATTTATACAAAAGAATAACTATTATAAAGTGACTCTTGTACCAGTGTACACAGTAACCCCATTTATACATAAGAATAACTATTATAAAGTGACTCTTGTACAAGTGTACACAGTAACCCCATTTATACATAAGAATAACTATTATAAAGTGACTCTTGTACAAGTGTACACAGTAACCCCATTTATACATAAGAATAACTATTATAAAGTGACTCTTGTACAAGTGTACAAAGTAACCCCATTTAAACATAATGCTTTCTACACTGAACCTTTGTTTGATGCTCGTAGATTATGATCTGGAATGTGGAGCAGGCGGAGCCAATCACATCAATCGACTGTCACCAAGACACCATTTTCTCTGTATCCTGGGGCCAAGATGGCCGCCTGATTGCATCGACCTCCAAAGATAAACAGATTCGAATCATGGATCCCAGAACGGCCGCTGTGGCTATGGTGAGAGTCATTTGACACTCACAGTCTGTGTCCTGTATTCTTCTTCCTCGTCCTCTCTTTTTCTTTCTCTTTTTCTTCCTCTTTGTCATGCCTGTAAAAGGGAGTTGGTAAGTTGTGTAGTTATATACAGCTAGGCTGCGATACCTCAGCTTTTGGCCTAACATATCCGCTATCAGCAAAGGCCTAGTTAGTTAGCTTTTGCAGCATGTTTGACTAGGGGCAGTGGGTCGATTCTTCATAGAACATGCCAAGTAAATCTTCACAATCTTCATCTAATTTCTCAGATCAACAGTTTTTGTCTGTTTCTTCAAGGACCATCTCATCAATTGTTCTGTCCACTCATGATATACTTTGTGTTTTCTCCCAGAAACCACAGTCCTCTTTCATGAGATGTTCCCCAGTTTGTCTCTGTTTTGTCCATGATTTGTCCAAATACAAAAGTAGAGGTTTTTGTCATTTCTACGGCTTGTTTTTGGTTGTAATCTGTTTGTAAGACAATCCCATATGTGAGTGTTGTAAACTAAGCAGTTATATGACAGTTTTCTTCTTCTTCAGCATTTCAAACCCTTGATGTGTGGCTAAGGTAACCATTATGTGAGCAGATCTTATATTTGGCTGTGAAAACCATTATTTGAGCTGATCATATATGTTACTGTTGAAACCAATCTCTTGGCTGAATTTGTCTTGTTGGCCAAATTTGTCTTGTTGGGCTGAACTTTTGTTGTTGACCGAATTTGTCTTGTTGGGCTGAACTTTTGTTGTTGACCGAATTTGTCTTGTTGGGCTGAACTTTTGTTGTTGACCGAATTTGTCTTGTTGGGCTGAATAGGTCTTGTTGGCCGAGCTTATCTTGTTGGCTGAATTGAACTTGCTAGCTGAATTTGTCAGTAGTTGTAAGCACTGTGTGTGTTCACAGACAGCTATAGTTACCGTGCCAGGAATCAAATCTGTCACCTCCAACTGACATATGCACCTTGCTACTATTTTTATACCGAGGCCAAACGTCATTTGGAGTTGGCAAGTTTGATTCCTGGCACGGTAACTATAGCTTTTGATTGTTATATTGTGTAATGTGTCTTTCTGTCTTTCTACTTTCTATAAGTGCTAATTAATACATTGATTGTTTATTTTACATAATGTATCCACAGAGCACGGATGGCCATCAGAGTGGTAAAGCTGCAAAGATTTCATTTGTCACGGAACATCAAGTGTTTACTACTGGATTCTCCCGCATCAGCGACCGGCAGTATGCTCTCTGGGACATTGTAAGTATCTCCATGGGATAGGGTAAGGCAGTAAAACTCATCCCTCTAGTCTGTGGGAACTCTTAGGCAAGATGATTTACCCGTTAAGACCCCATGTCAGGTCAGGACAGGCATGCTTCGTGCGGAGGACATGGGTGAGGATTATTGTCTGGATTTTATCACCGGGTAACGCCGGTGTGTTGGGAAATGAACAGGCAGACAGACTGGCTGGCTCTGTACAGCTTTGTGGAATACTGATGCATGATAAGGCAGACATGGTTAGTGCCTTGTGGGAGAGTGTACACAGTTTGGAGGAGCAGATGGATCACCACAGTCTGGTGAGATTGATGTACGGGGGAGTGACGAGAGGTTCAAGTGGCAGGTGCTTTGCTCTCATAGCGGTCTGCCTGAAAGAAACTCGGTCTCTCGCCAGCTCTCCCGCCTCATGCACTTTCATACTCAAGGAGTCACTTATATCCTGTGCCCGTCTTCGTGTCGGTCGGCCCCTGCCCCTCCTTCCTGGTACCATGCCTTCTGCTATAATTTTTTTCCAATCCTTCGCAGCGCTTGATATGACCAAAATATTTCAGCTTTTGAGACAGGATGCTGTTTATTAGCCAATCTTCCTTGATGTTCAGATCTTTCAAGAAATACTATGGGTAGGACATTGGAAATAATATTATAGATATGGCTTTTTTTAATGTGTCAGGGTCCTGTAGTTAGCAACTATGAACCTCTTTAACTACAACAACAAGGCAGAAAATGTAATGGTACAAACATATAATAAGATCTAACGGTCTCTCAAAAACAATACTGGAAGAAGCAGACCAGGAAAGACCTGGATACAGAACTTGACTGACTGAAGGCATCGTGTCTGACCATCAAAGATGGACGGAGCTGGTGAGACAGTTGACAGCAACTGGTGACCCAACGATGTGCATTATTAATGTATGATAATGATGAAGAAGGACCTGTAAATGTCATGAGTAGGATGTTGTAAATAACCTCTTGGATGGGACATTTGATAAATAGAGAACATTGTAACATCATCGGTAAATAACCTCTTGGATGGGACATTTGATAAATAGAGAACATTGTAACATCATCGGTAAATAACCTCTTGGATGGGACATTTGATAAATAGAGAACATTGTAACATCATCGGTAAATAACCTCTTGGATGGGACATTTGATAAATAGAGAACGATGTAACATCATCGGTAAATAACCTCTTGGATGGGACATTTGATAAATAGAGAACGATGTAACATCATCGGTAAATAACCTCTTGGATGGGACATTTGATAAATAGAGAACATTGTAACATCATCGGTAAATAACCTCTTGGATGGGACATTTGATAAATAGAGAACGATGTAACATCATCGGTAAATAACCTCTTGGATGGGACATTTGATAAATAGAGAACATTGTAACATCATCGGTAAATAACCTCTTGGATGGGACATTTGATAAATAGAGAACGATGTAACATCATCGGTAAATAACCTCTTGGATGGGACATTTGATAAATAGAGAACATTGTAACATCATCAGTAAATAACCTCTTGGATGGGACATTTGATAAAAAGAGAACAATGTAACATCCTCGGTAAATAACCTCTTGGATGGGACAGTAAATAACTTCATGAGTAGAAGATTATGTATATGAAGAAAATTGTAACAGGATTGTTAGATATTGTAAATAACATTGTGCTCAGAATATTTTATATGTCCATAGAAAAGTATAAAGTATGTGGGAGTAGCATATGGTGGCTTGTTTTGGGTTAGGACTTAACAACATTACCCAAAAAAACATGGTTGCCATAGTCTGTGGGTTGTGCTCTGTTGACAGAGGAAGGCTGGAGCTCCACTGTTGATAGAAGACTTGGATTCTTCAAGTGGAATCTTGCTGCCCTATTATGATCCAGATACGAAGGTCATGTACGTGGCTGGCAAGGTCAGTTTTGATGTGTTAACACTGTTAGCGTTGTTGTGTGTAACCTCATGTTGTTGTTGTCTGACTGGCAAAGTCAGTTTTAGATGTCTTAACACTGTGTTGTTGTTGCTGTGTCTGGCTGGCAGTCAGTTTTAGATGTCTTAACACTGTGTTGTTGTTGTTTTGTCTGACTGGCAAAGCCAGTTTTAGATGTCTTAACACTGTGTTGTTGTTGCTGTGTCTGGCTGGTAAAGTCAGTTTACAGTGTCTTCACACTGTTGTTGTATGTAACCACATTTTGTTGTTGTTTTGTCTGACTGGCAAAGTCAGTTTTATTGTCTTAACACTGTGTTGTTGTATGTAACCACATGTTGTTGTTGTTTTGTCTGACTGGCAAAGTCAGTTTTATTGTCTTAACGCTATGTTGTTGTTGTATGCAACCACATGTTGTTGTTTTGTCTGACTGGCAAAGTCAGTTTACGGTGTCTTCAGACTGTTGTTGTTGTATGTAACCACATGTTGTTGTTGTTTTGTCTGACTGGCAAAGTCAGTTTTATTGTCTTAATTTAACACTGTGTTGTTGTTGTATGTAACCACATGTTGTTGTTGTTTTGTCTGACTGGCAAAGTTAGGTTTAGGCAACTGAATACTTTCTTGTATATGGCTGTCAGTTTTAGATGTCTGAATACTTTCTTGTATGATGTCAGTTTTAGATGTCTGAATACTTTCTTGTATATGGCTGTCAGTTTTAGATGTCTGAATACTTTCTTGTATAGGGCTTGGCTATTTTGTTGTGTTAGAGAGGGAATTCCCAATATATAAATAGACAGCAGACTTGTGAGATGCTCATTGTTCTTGGCTGATCACGTGCCGCCTGTCTTACTTCCGATAACTGTTCTCTGTATTTGTTCCATAAGACGGTTAAATGCTTGCAAAATTACAAGTGTTTCTGTTTTTCTTTTACTTACAGGGAGATGGAAATATCCGATACTTTGAGATAGATGTTGGCACTGTACAGTTCTTGAATACATATCAGACATCTTTGCCACAGAGAGGCTTTGGTGAGTGAGTGTGTGATGATGCATAGATACTGGATGAGTGAGTTCCTGCTGGGTGTAGATGAGTTTCTTGTGGGTTAAAATGATGCCTGAATCAGTTTATTATGGTTAATTAGTGATGAGTGAATTGGTTTCTTATGGGTAAATAATCATGAGTGAGTGAGTTCGTTCTGGTGTGTAGATGCTAGATAGGTGAGTTCCTTACTGATGTGTAGATGGGTACGTACCCTTGAGTTAGTGAGTTTTTGGCATAGACTGATGCTGAATAAGTGAGTCCCTTGTTAGTATAGATATTGGATGATTGAAATACTGGCACAGAATTTGAATGAGATGAGTTACTTATGATCATGTATGAGGGGTGTTCAGAATGAAAAAGACCACGTTGTTTTTCTCAGGAGCTGTTTATTTAAAAAGCATGAAATGTATAAACAATATAAATGGCTGTGTCATGTAAACATTGGTATTATTCAACACAATCCACATCAACAAGTCCAGCTTTATGCTAGCGCGAAACACGTGCTTGAGTTCCCAGCCTGTACCAGAATTTGGTTTTCCATACAGATTTGGTCTTTATTCTGTAGCCATTTCTTCACTGCTTGGATCTTTCTCTGATCATCTTCAAACCTTGTCCGATAGAGTGCATCTTCAAACCTTGTCCCATAGAGTGCATCTTCAAACCTTGTCCCATAGAGTGCATCTTACAAACCTTGTCCCATAGAGTGCATCTTCAAACCTTGTCCCATAGAGTGCATCTTCAAACCTTGTCCCATAGAATGCATCTTCAAACCTTGTCCCATAGAGTGCATCTTCAAATCTTGTCCCAAAGAGTGCATCTTCAAACCTTGTCCCATAGAGTGCATCTTCAAACCTTGTCCGATAGAGTGCATCTTCAAACCTTGTCCCATAGAGTGCATCTTCAAACCTTGTCCCATAGAGTGCATCTTCAAACCTTGTCCCATAGAGTGCATCTTCAAACCTTGTCCCATAGAGTGCATCTTCAAACCTTGTCCGATAGAGTGCATCTTCAAACCTTGTCCCATAGAGTGCATCTTCAAACCTTGTCTCATAGAGTGCATCTTCAAACCTTGTCCCAATAGAGTGCACCTTCAAACCTTGTCCCATAGAGTGCATCTTCAAACCTTGTCCGATAGAGTGCATCTTCAAGTGAACCAAGCATGAAGATCAGAGCATGCCAAATCAGGGACTATCAGGCAGATGGGGCTCAGTCCAGCTCAGTTAGGCAATTGCTTCCGGTGTTGCCAGACTTTTATGAGGATGTGAATTGTCACGAAGGACAAGCAGGTCTGCTGGATTCTTGTTTGGCTGAACTCTGCAAAAACACGGAGTTTTTTCAATGTCTTATTGTAAGTGCGACGGTGGCACGGAGGGATATCATCGATGGAACTGATCCAGAAGACGAGAGACCGAGATCTGTGGAGATGTTTGAACAGCTGTGCCAGTCGGCAGGGTATGTGAAGATGATGATGATAATTGTCAGTGTGATATCTGCATTTTTCATTCAGTCACTATTTATGTCATGCTCATCAGGAGGCAGTGGGTCAGTTATGGGGCCTCATCAACCCACACAGGGAAGTCTAGTGTGAATGTGTTATTATCTTTCTGTGCAGGGATGATGCCAAAAAGAGGAATTGACCCCTACAAGAATGAAGTGGCCAGATTTTACAAGCTGCATGCATCCAAAAATCTCGTTGAGCCTGTTTCAATGATTGTCCCCAGAAAGGTGAGTGGTTAGTCTAGTTGCTTAGTGTTTTATAACCGGTTCTAAATTACTTACGAAGACAGCAACAACAACAAAATGGCTTTCCCACGTAGAAAACAATGCCTTGCAACACCATCCCATAGAGGGCTTTCACCAAAATGGAGAGGGACATGAGCTACCCTAAGAACAAGATAGAAAGATAATATCACAGAAACTTTAGAGTAATACAATGTAACTATGGTCGAGGCCATTCCTTCTGTCATTGATTACTAGAAATTGTTTCACACTGTTTGATAGGCTTTCAGTAGTTGTGACACATTGAAAGGAATTTGTTACTTCTTCTTTAATTGGCTACCAGTAATTGTTATATGTTGCTTGATAGGCTGAGGGGTTCCAGCCAGATGTGTTCCCGCCCACTGCTAGTGTCATCCCCTCATTGACAGCTGATGAGTGGACCAGTGGAGTCAATAGAGGTTCCATCCTTGTTGATCTACAGGTAAGGTTTGATTTCACTTTTTCTTGTTGTTGTTGATAGTCAGATCTGTGTAACCTGACATCTAGGGAGAGAGTAGCAATTACATTAGAGGTCTCATTCATTTTCTGTTCCTCCTCCTGCTCTTCCTTCTCATCTTCTCTTCCCTACTTCATTTTCCTCCTCCTCTCCCCCATTTCCTCCTTCTCACATCTACTTTTTATGATATTACTTAAATTTATAGAAGACCAGTCTGAGCTCACAGTACAGAGCACCAGTCTGAGCTCACTGTACAGAGGACCAGTCTGAGCTCACTGTACAGAGGACCAGTCTGAGCTCACAGTACAGAGGACCAGTCTGAGCTCACTGTACAGAGGACCAGTCTGAGCTCACTGTACAAAGGACCAGTCTGAGCTCACTGTACAGAGGACCAGTCTGAGCTCACAGTACAGAGGACCAGTCTGAGCTCACTGTACAGAGGACCAGTCTGAGCTCACTGTACAGAGGACCAGTCTGAGCTCACTGTACAAAGGACCAGTCTGAGCTCACTGTACAAAGGACCAGTCTGAGCTCACTGTACAAAGGACCAGTCTGAGCTCACTGTACAGAGGACCAGTCTTAGCTCACTGTACAGAGGACCATTCTTAGCTCACTGTACAGAGTACCGTTCTTAGCTCACTGTACAGAGGACCGTTCTTAGCTCACTGTACAGAGGACCAGTCTGAGCTCATTGTACAGAGGACCAGTCTGAGCTCACTGTACAAAGGACCAGTCTGAGCTCACTGTACAAAGGACCAGTCTGAGCTCACTGTACAAAGGACGGTTTTGAGCTAATTTTACTGTTGTGAGCTCACTGTACAGAGGACCGTTCGGTTTACTTAAC
>CAJHNH020006113.1:182968-222968 GCA_905116865.2 Candidula unifasciata | reverse complement strand
TTGTGTCTGTGCGGCTGATCTGTTGATTGTGTCTGTACGGCTGATGTGTTGATTGTGTCTGTGTGGCTGATGTGTTGATTGTGTCTGTGCGGCTGATGTGTTGATTGTGTCTGTGCGGCTGATGTGTTGATTGTGTCTGTGCGGCTGATGTGTTGATTGTGTCTGTGCAGCTGATTATGTCTGTGCGGCTGATGTGTTGATTATGTCTGTGCGGCTGATGTGTTGTGTCTATGCGGCTGATTATGTGTGTGCGGCTGATGTGTTGATTGTGTCTGTGTGGCTGATGTGTTGATTGTGTCTGTGTGGCTGATTGTGTCTGTGCGGCTGATGTGTTGATTGTGTCTGTGCGGCTGACGTGTTGATTGTGTCTGTGCGGCTGATGTGTTGATTGTGTCTGCGGCTGATGTGTTGATTGTGTCTGTGCGGCTGATGTGTTGATTGTGTCTGTGCAGCTGATGTGTTGATTGTGTCTATGCGACTTATTGTGTCTGCGGCTGATGTGTTGATTGTGTCTGTGTGGCTGATTTGTTGATTGTGTCTGTGCGGCTGATGTGTTGATTGTGTCTGTGCGGCTGATGTGTTGATTGTGTCTGTGCGGCTGATGTGTTGATTGTGTCTGTGTGGCTGATGTGTTGATTGTGTCTATGCGACTTATTGTGTCTGCGGCTGATGTGTTGATTGTGTCTGTGCGGCTGATGTGTTGATTGTGTCTGTGTGGCTGATGTGTTGATTGTGTCTGTGCGGCTGATGTGTTGATTGTGTCTGTGCGGCTGATGTGTTGATTGTGTCTGTGTGGCTGATGTGTTGATTGTGTCTATGCGACTTATTGTGTCTGCGGCTGATGTGTTGATTGTGTCTGTGTGGCTGATGTGTTGATTGTGTCTGTGTGGCTGATGTGTTGATTGTGTCTGTGTGGCTGATGTGTTGATTGTGTCTGTGTGGCTGATGTGTTGATTGTGTCTATGCGACTTATTGTGTCTGCGGCTGATGTGTTGATTGTGTCTGTGTGGCTGATTTGTTGATTGTGTCTGTGTGGCTGATGTGTTGATTGTGTCTGTGTGGCTGATGTGTTGATTGTGTCTATGCGACTGATGTGTTGATTGTCTCTGTGCGACTGATGTGTTTCTTGTTGTTGTTTTTAAGATGTCTTGGAGACTTCCCAGCTGATCCTGTAACTAATGCTAATGATGTCCGGTGCCTGTCCGCAGGACATTAGGTTTTTTCTTTGTGGATCCATGTACAGTCTGTTCCACAACTGCCATCTTCATCATCATCTTTATGTTCACTGTGTTCAGCATTGTCTTTATCATCAACACTGCCTTCACTATTGACTTCATCATCGTCATCATCTTTATGTTCACTGTGTTCAGCATTGCTTTCATCATCAACACTGTCTTTACTATTGACTTCATCATCGTCATCATCTTTATGTTCACTGTGTTCAGCATTGCTTTCATCATCAACACTGTCTTCACTATTAACTTCATCATCATCATAATAACTGTCTTTATGTTCACTGTCTTTGGCATTGCTTTCATCATCAACACTGTCCTTCAGCATAGCTCATCTGTCATCATAATAACTGTCCCACTTGTGGGCATCATATCACTGTTTCCATCAGCATAGCTCCTGTGGGTTCCTGGGCCCATTGTGGGGAATACAAGAATAGACCAACTCCCTCCGCAACATGCATGTCATAGGAGTTGATGTACATGCACAACTCGGGCCCTGGTAGAAAGCCATGGATAAACAACCAGGACTGTCTGCCAAAGTTTACAGCTGGTCAACAAAGAAGAAGAAGCAGATCTGCAAAAATCATCATTTCAGTTTGAATTTCTCAAGTTGGAAGGAACAACTTCTTTATACCGGGTATTTTTCTGTTGAGTCCAGACGATCAACTTTATTGCACCAGGTTTGATCCTGTTTGGCACAGTTTCTCTCCAATGCCTGCAGAGAGTGTCATACAAAGCACAAATTCCGTAGCTCAGGAGATGTCCATAAAAATTGCACTTGTAAACTGAATGACACATACCTGAAATGAACTCACGACCTTTAGAGCCCAAGGCAGACGGCTTGACCACTTCGTATCCTATATGGCTCTCTCCGCAAAAAGGCTTAAAAAAAATTTTGTATCATCATTCTCATATTGGCATCTTCATAACCATCATCATCATCATCTTTCTTGTCGTTATTATTTGACATTGTGGGTGACCAATGTGTAAGATAGGATAGACTGTGCTGGTGCCACAGTTGTTGGTGTGTGGCCGAGGAGGGCTGAATGAAAATAAAGACCATACTTGTCCATAGCCTCAGAGGGACGATGTGTGACAGAAATTAGGAGCAGAATTGGCCAGGCAAAGGTGGCTTTTCAGAAAATACAAAATAAAAAACAGTGAAGTTCATACGAGAGTCAGGATTGCAGATATAGATAATCTGTTTCAGGTGAATGAAAGAAGAAGAAAAAGATGAAAATTATCTTATGTAATTAATCACTGTCATTAAACATCAGAAAACAAGTACTGAAATGTTATAGCTGGCCTGTTCTATTGTATGGCATTGAGTCTTGGAATGTGAACAAACAAGTAGAGTTTGAAGGCAACTGAGATTTGGTTCTTGAGAAGAATGTTGCAAATAACTTGGACTGCCAGAATAACTAACAATGATTGCCTAGAGGTGGCTAATGAAATTAGAACATTATAAACAACAATGAGAAGGAGACAAACAAAGTTCTTTGATTATGTAATGAGAAAAGGAGCACTGGGATGACGACCGTAAAGATCACTGTTAAAAGAGAAAGAGGCAGACCAAGAGAAATGATGGTGGATGGCTTAAGACAGTGGCATGGAGGAATATCATTGGTGGAATTATTCTAGAACACCAAGGACCGAGATCTGTTTAAATGCATGAATGCCTACGCCAACTGGCAGGGCACTTAATGATGGTGATGATACTTGTCCAAAGTGGTTGGTATTGTTCCCATAGGGGTTGTTAGAACAATACAGGAGGAGTTAGTTGTCAAAGGTAGAACTGGATGGGTGTGGGGGGGGGGGGGGGGGGGGGAACCATGTGTTTCCTGTTTTATCTGTTGTGTCTCAGCTAAATTTATACTGATTAACCTATTTTTTTAAAATATTCATCAGTGTATCATTTTGTTTGGTCATTTACAGAAAGAAAATTTCCAGGGAACATTGCCATGTGTTTTTATTAAAAAAGTGTGGCAAGCTAAATAAGTTTGGGAATCTGTGCAAAGACTGCCCCCTGTTGTTAATTCCTGATCAAGTTTGGCAGATATTTTATTGTCAGTATATGATTATCTGCAGTGATACATCTCCGGTTGTCAACCAAGGCTTGTCATTATCATCCTCTGTCTCCTCGGATCAGCTGCTGGCATCCAGGTCCCCAGCATCTCCGTCATCATTTAAATCTCTGTTATCTTCATCACCGTCGTCTTCTCATCAGCTCAACGGCTTCACTGGAAGCTCTACAGATGAAAATGTAAGTTACCAATATTGTGCTGGTTTTATTGTGTTGAGGCTAAGCAATCGTCAACCAGATAGATGATGTTGTGTGAGGATGTCATTAGATGTGGTCTCAGATCGGATACATGATGTTGTGTGAGAATGTCATTAGATGGGGTCTCAGATCGGATACATGATGTTGTATGCTTCCAGTGATACTTTCTCTGCTTCCTCTCTTCACCTCTTTTTGGGCCATGTAGGACCGAGGGGTCATGAACTTTGAGGATTTAAAGCCCTAAAGCTAATGTAGTTGCCACAAACTGCACCGATTCAGACCTTTTTAGTTTTTATCCTGACAGAAAAATAATCTCCATGCCTTACCGAAGGTGAATCCTCATCTCCTGCAGGAGAACCTAACTCTCTAACCACTCCAGTGTTACACTTTTGATAAATGTGTTAACGGCATATGTGTTCACATATGTGGTTCATGATGTGCTTTGTCCTCATATATCCTTGATAACTATATCCTCATATATCCATGATACACCTCATCCTCATATATCCGTGATATATTATGTCCTCATATATCCATGGCTCCGGTGCTGGGAGGGGGGAGGAATAGACCCACTGCCCCCAACAAGCGTGTCCTAGCAGGAGTCTTTCCTCTGAAGACAGAGCACATCTGTCTGAAAGATGAGGAACCAGCAGTCTACATGCAAATAAGGTAAATCTGTAAAACGGATGTGCATGCAAAACTCCAAGATCTGGAATAAAACCGAAGTTCAGAAGTGGACAAACAACCAGAGCGTTCTGCCGGAGTTGACAGCTAGTGAATGATAAGAAGTAGAATATATCCATGATACTGCACTATATCCTCATATATCCATGATACTGCACTATATCCTCATATATCCATGAAACACTGTGTCTCGTATGATGCTGTATATCCTCATGTATCCACACTACAGAATCCCACCCCTGCCCAACTCATCCTGTCCAGTAAGACAGTGCCATCCTCTTGCTGTCATATTCCGGCTAGCAAACGGGCCCTTGATTGTTTTATCATGACATACAGATATCATAATTGTTATGTTCCTCATGTTTCCAAACCTTAAATTGTGAATGTCACAGTAATAATGTATGTCACATATAGTTATTGTATTCTAGTAGCTGATTGTCATACAAATGAATCCCTCCGTCCCTGGTCACTGCAGCCTAAAATGGGCATAGGAAATGTCCAGGGAAGTAAAGGGGGCCACTGTAATGTTTAGCATATCATCTGTGAATGCTGGTTGATGTATCTACAACCATATATCTGATGGTGAAAGGGTCAGTCCCTTAAATAAAAATTGTAACTATAATGATCATTTGTGTTATAGTGATAGTTTCAACTGTAGTTATGGTTCCATTTGTTAAAAAGGTTTCATTTATAATAAAAAGTGTCATTTGTAGTAAAGGTTTCATTTAGTTTGTAGTGACGGTTTCATTTTGCTGGATTTGTAGTGATGAATGTATTATTGATGTGCAGATGCTTCCTGGCTTGTTTTGGCTTCAGCGATTCTTTTGCCAGATAGTCTGATGACATTTATTTAGCAGTTTGTTTGTTTCATGCTTTTCCACATGGAAATGTTATTATTTATTGCTATTTTTTTGGTTGTTATTTTTAAACAAAGACAGAGATAAATAAATTGCCCCTGAATGAATGAAAGAATTAAAAATTGACATCGCTGTACTCGGGACATCCCCACACATGCTCCGCCCCCTTCTTCGGTAGCCAGTGAATTGCCTAGAAGGTAGAGAGAACTTCCTTATGTTAAAGTATGCAAATACAGACCAAATAGGCATAGGCAGTTTGTAATTAATTGTGGAAACAAAGGAAATATGAGTGAGCAAAGAGATGAGGAAAAGATGCCGGCTGTGGATAGGACACACTTTAAGAAAACCTGAAAACAGTATAACAAGAATGTCTTTACATTAGAACCCAAAGTGGTGCATAAATAAAGGAAGACAAAAAACACACACTGGCGGAGAAGGGAACGAGAGAGTTGAACAGATACAAAAGAAGATGTGGTTTGAGCTTCCTGCAATAACAGTGGAAAGGAGGACTTGACGTAAGTTGGTTGAGGGACTGTACTCCATTATGGAGCTGCTGTGGTGTAGTGGCTAGATGCTCACCTGCAGATCGGAAGGTTGTGGGGTCAAGTCCTGATGAAACCAGACTGTAAAAAATGAAAATAAAATGGCCTTGGCTTCCAGAAGAAACAATGAGACTTGCCAGGCAACACTCGATGAGAAACAATGAGACTTGCCAGGCAACACTCGATGAGAAATAATGAAACTTGCCAAGCAACACTCGATGAGAAACAATGAGACTTGCCAGGCAACACCTGACGAGAAACAATGAGACTTGCCAGGCAACATTCGATGAGAAACAATGAGACTTGCCAGGCAACACCTGACGAGAAACAATGAGACTTGCCAGGCAACACTCGATGAGAAACAATGAGACTTGCCAGGCAACACTCGATGAGAAACAATGAAACTTGCCAGGCAACACTCGATGAGAAACAATGAGACTTGCCAGGCCACACTCCATATAGGTGTAGGGTCCTTGTAGACAAAGCAAAGATCGACCCACTGCCTGGCTAACAAGCATGTCATAGGAGTCCACTAAGTGAGGGCATCCGTCAAAGCTAGAGTACATTGTCTGTGATGCAGGGAACCAACAGTCTGCATACACATACCAGATTTGTGAAACAGATGTGCATGCATCACAGGTTCTGACACAAGACTAAAGTTCGGAGGTGGCCGAACACCCCAACCTTTGGTCGGAGTTTGCAGCTTTACAACTGGTAAATGTGAGGAAATAAAGGACGCCAGACAACAACATGTACAATATATTGTTTGTGTCCTTATTTGATTTCCTGAGGGGAACATTTTGCTTTGAAGTTTTGCTTTTGTTACTTATTTGGTCAGTGAAGCTTTTGCTTTTTGATCCTGCACTAGAATGACAGACCCAGTATCTAAGGTTAATGTGTTTGTACATAAGTTGTGTGTGGTGTGAGATAAACTAGGTTATGGCTTTAGAGATGGTCAACTTGTCTTGATCACAGACAGAGGCGGTCACATTTTTTTCTCCGATCACTGAGGCAGGTACTTTTTATTTTCACAGAAAGACACAGTCAAAATTTCCTGTCATAGAAAGAGATGATCACCATTTTCTTGTCATAGACTGACCACATTATGTGTGTGTGTGGTCATAGAGTCAGTCACATTTTCTTGTCATAGAATGACCACATTATATGTGTGTGTGTGGTCATAGAGTCAGTCACATTTTCTTGTCATAGAATGACCACATTATGTGTGTGTGTGTGGTCATAGAGTCAGTCACATTTTCTTGTTATAGAGAAGGTCACATTTTCTTGTCACAGGTAGAGACAGTCTTTCACAAAAACAGTCACATTTTCTTGTCACAAAGACAATCACATTTTCTTGTCACAGCACCCCGCTCTAGGTGGCAGCCATGTTGCTTCTGCCACTCAGCCGTCTCAGCCTCCTAGAACTGTTGTGTCGCCCAACATACGATATGACACCGATGTGCAGTCATGGTTTCCACATGTGAAACCTGATGCTGACGTACAACAACGGTTTCTACATGTGCGCCCCGAGGCTGATGGGCAACAACGCCAACCACATGTACGACCTGAAACCGACATGAAACCACGGTTCAACGCCATGTCTGGCAGCAGCAGTGCCGAACATGTCAGTTCTGCCAACATGGTTGTAGCCCCTGCCACGGCGGCCTCTCACGCAAATGTAAGCACTATAATCAAGCATGCGTCTGTGATATCAGCCTAGTGTGAGTGGCCAGGGTTCAAAACCCTTTCTAGCTGTCTTTTATTGCATGGGGTAGAGAATGTCTGTGTCTGTTGATAAGGTTAGAGAATGTCCTAATATCTGTTGATAAGGTTAGAGAATGTCCCAAAATCTGTTTCTGTTGAGAAGGTTAGAGAGTGTCCTAATGTCTGTTTCTGTTGATAAAGTTAGAGAATGTCCTAATGTCTGTTTCTGTTGATAAGGTTAGAGAATCTCCTAGTGTCTGTTTCTGTTGATAAGGTTAGAGAATGTCCTAATGTCTGTGTCTGTTGAAAAGGTTAGACAGTGTCCTAGCATTAGTATCTTGTGCTACAGTTAGAAAATTTATGTTTCTGATCTGTGATTAAAGTTACAGATTGTCCTGATATCTATGTCATCTAATGGGTTAGAGAATCTCCTAGTGTCTTACAGATTGTCCTGATATCTATGTCATCTAATGGGTTAAAGAATCTCCTAGTGTCTTACAGATTGTCCTGATATCTATGTCATGTAATGGGTTAGAGAATCTCTTAGTGTCTTACAGATTGTCCTGATATCTATGTCATCTAATGGGTTAGAGAATCTCTTAGTGTCTTATAGATTGTCCTGATATCTATGTCATCTAATGGGTTAGAGAATCTCCTAGTGTCTTACAGATTGTCCTGATATCTTAATGGGTTAGAGAATCTCCTAGTGTCTTACAGATTGTCCTGATATCTATGTCATCTAATGGGTTAGAGAATCTCCTAGTGTCTTACAGATTGTCCTGATATCTATGTCATCTAATGGGTTAGAGAATCTCTTAGTGTCTTACAGATTGTCCTGATATCTATGTCATCTAATGGGTTAGAGAATCTCCTAGTGTCTTACAGATTGTCCTGATATCTATGTCATCTAATGGGTTAGAGAATCTCCTAGTGTCCTGATATCTATGTCATCTAATGGGTTAGAGAATCTCCTAGTGTCTTACAGATTGTCCTGATATCTATGTCATCTAATGGGTTAGAGAATCTCCTAGTGTCCTGATATCTATGTCATATAATGGGTTAGAGAATCTCCTAGTGTCCTGATATCTATGTCATCTAATGGGTTAGAGAATCTCCTAGTGTCTTACAGATTGTCCTGATATCTATGTCATCTAATGGGTTAGAGAATCTCCTAGTGTCCTGATATCTATGTCATATAATGGGTTAGAGAATCTCCTAGTCCTGTATTATGTCACTAATGGGTTGTCCTGATTGTATCTATGTCATCTAATGGGTTAGAGAATCTCCTAGTGTCTTACAGATTGTCCTGATATCTATGTCATCTAATGGGTTAGAGAATCTCCTAGTGTCCTGATATCTATGTCATATAATGGGTTAGAGAATCTCCTAGTGTCTTACAGATTGTCCTGATATCTATGTCATATAATGGGTTAGAGAATCTCCTAGTGTCCTTACAGATTGTCCTATGTCATCTAATGGGTCCTAGAGAATCTCCTAGTGTCCTTATATCTATGTCCTGATATCTATGGGTTAGAGTTAGAGAATCTCCTAGTGTCTTACAGATTGTCCTGATATCTATGTCATCTAATGGGTTAGAGTGTCTTACAGATTGTCCTGATATCTATGTCATCTAATGGGTTAGAGAATCTCTTAGTGTCTTACAGATTGTCCTGATATCTATGTCATCTAATGGGTTAGAGAATCTCCTAGTGTCTTACAGATTGTCCTGATATCTATGTCATCTAATGGGTTAGAGAATCTCCTAGTGTCTTACAGATTGTCCTGATATCTATGTCATCTAATGGGTTAGAGAATCTCCTAGTGTCTTACAGATTGTCCTGATATCTATGTCATCTAATGGGTTAGAGAATCTCCTAGTGTCCTGATATCTATGTCATCTAATGGGTTAGAGAATCTCCTAGTGTCCTGATATCTATGTCATCTAATGGGTTAGAGAAGAGAGAATCTATGTCTCTCCTAGTGTCTTACAGATGATCTATGTCATCTAATGGGTTAGAGAATCTCCTAGTGTCTTACAGATTGTCCTGATATCTATGTCATCTAATGGGTTAGAGAATCTCCTAGTGTGTCTTACAGATAGTGTCCTGATATCTATGTCGTCCTGATATGTGGTTAATGGGTTAGAATCTCCTAGTGTCCTTATCAGATTGTCCTGATATCTATGTCTGATATCTATGTAATGGGTTAGAGAATCTCCTAGTGTGATATCTTACAGATTAGTGTCCTGATATCTATGTCGTCCGATGGGTTAGAGAATCTCCTAGTGTCTTACAGATTGTCCTGATATCTATGTCGTCCGATGGGTTAGAGAATCTCCTAGTGTCTTACAGATTGTCCTGATATCTATGTCGTCCGATGGGTTAGAGAATCTCCTAGTGTCTTACAGATTGTCCTGATATCTATGTCGTCCGATGGGTTAGAGAAGTGTCTCCTAGATTGTCCTGATATCTATGTCATGTAATGGGTTAGAGAATCTCCTAGTGTCTTACAGATTGTCCTGATATCTATGTCATCTAATGGGTTAGAGAATCTCCTAGTGTCCTGATATCTATGTCATCTAATGGGTTAGAGAATCTCCTAGTGTCCTGATATCTATGTCATGTAATGGGTTAGAGAATCTCCTAGTGTCTTACAGATTGTCCTGATATCTATGTCATCTAATGGGTTAGAGAATCTCCTAGTGTCCTGATATCTATATCTAATAGAGTCCTATGATATCTATGTCATGTAATGGGTTAGAGAATCTTCTAGTGTCTTACAGATTGTCCTGATATCTATGTCATGTAATGGGTTAGAGAATCTCCTAGTGTCCTGATATCTATGTCATGTAATGGGTTAGAGAATCTTCTAGTGTCCTGATATCTATGTCATGTAATGGGTTAGAGAATCTCCTAGTGTCCTGATATCTATGTCGTCTGATGGGTTAGAGAATCTCCTAGTGTCGTCTGTTGTGTATTGGACCATAGATGTACCAGTTAACATTAAATTGACATGAAATTCCTGATGACCTTCAACACACTGAGTTCATGGTTGGTCAGTTTGTCCGTGTAGGAAGTTGCTGACAGAGTATGAGGGCATTCTTGGGTGACAGCGAACATGGATGGCTGTAGCTTCTTGTAGAGAATGTAGTTAGACTGAATAACTAACTAGTGTATTAACCGGTGTCATAGTGGGGTACTGGTACAAGTAAACTCAATTAACACTGTGGAGGTCTTTCGTGTAGTTGTAAACTAGGTTAACTGTTTTCATGGTGGGATAACTAAAGCCGCTAGGATTCTCGTTTAAAAAAAAAAAAACAGTGATCCCCCTCTGCCAGTTCTCTGGATGGTCAACATGGGAAGTCCCAAAAATGTCGGCACATGCTTATCTGTGTGCACATAAATGAATGACATTATCGCCAGGTATACCCGACATTCTGACAGGGTACTAACATCCTGACATTCATCTTTTGTTCCTAAAAGTTGTTTTATACCATACTTTTTATCTAGAAATATTCTTTAATGTTTGCATTCATTTTTATCTAACAACAGTTGAACTTTACCTGCCTGCTTTTTGTTTTCAATTGTTTGCTGCGAGAATGTAGCCAGCTGTAGTTTGTTTCTTATCAGCCTTGAAAATATGAATGTTCTGCTTGGTATTTTGCATTAATTGCCAGAGTTTTGTCTCAACAGCATCCATTTACTTGTTGGTTGTAGTGGCCACTGTTGGCTGTTATTAGCAGTAGACACGTGTAATGTACGTCTGTAGCTTTGACTTTTGGCTGTTATGTGTATGGGGGTTGTTTCCTGACAGATTGAAATCTTTGTAGCTTCGACTGTAATTTGTTTAACTCAGGTTAAATAGGTCTGAAAGGAAGGACTAGGCATTGTGGAATGTTGGGCTTAAGTTTAGTGCTTGGTGCAGCCCTGTGAGCTGATTTTTTTCATGTGCAAGGCCTTTCATTTGTGCAGCGGCTCTGTTGTGGTATTCAGTATGACCGGTAGCCGGTATACGTGTGGGCTGGTGAAATTCCTTATGTAATAATTCTACATGTATATAGCCAACTTATCGTGCCTCACTGCTTCAATCAATGACAAACTGCATTTTTGTTAGCTACTGTTGGCTTTGGTGCATCCAGCAACTGCCATATGCATTTACTGCATGTGCATATTTCTGGATTGTGCCGGGACTGATTGTTTGTTCACCAGTTTTTCAGTGGGACAGTGAGGGGCATTTCACTTGATTTTCACTGGCACAAGAACAAAGCAAGTATGGGGTGACCCGATTGCGGTGAAGGTTAAATATCTACTAAGACTTTCCCAGGTTGCCTTCTCTTTTCTTCTTCTTCCTCCTCCTTCTCTTCTTTTTCCTCTTCCTTCTCTTCTTCTTCTGCCTTCTCTTCTTCTTTCTCCCCTCCTCATTCTCTTCTTCTTCCTCCTCCCCCTTCTCTCTTCTTTCACCTTTTTTTTTCTACTTCTTCTGTTCATTTTCCATTGGAGCAAAGGCCTCACCTGAATGACATCAAATCCTTCATGAACTAGTTTGTGGTTGACTGGATTCTGTAGCTGCCAATTTTCTGCAGGACGAGTAACCAGTGTCACACCCTAGCTGTCAGTGACTGCCTCCTAGGACATGCTTGTTAGGTTACATTGTTACTGTTCATTGTTTTCTGCTGTCACATCTTTTACAGGCAAGTTAATGTCTGAGTGTTATTTTTCCCGTTGTGATTGGAAATAATGAGGACAAAGATAAAACATTGCTGAGTAAATTTCCTGTCATTGTTCACTTCTCTCTTCTTCTTTTAGTCCATGCCGTGTGACGTTGGTTATCATATTTGTCCACAACCTTCTGTCTTGTGGGGCATTGGTATTTATATCTGTTCACAGCCTTCTGTCTTGTGGGGGCATTGGTAGTCATGTCTGTTCACAGCCTTCTGTTATGTGGGGCATTGGTAGTCATGTCTGTCCACAACCTTCTGTCTTGTGGGGCATTGGTAGTCATGTCTGTCCACAACCTTCTGTCCTGTGGGGCATTGGTAGTCATGTCTTCACAACCTTCTGTCTTGTGGGGCATTGGTAGTCATGTCTGTTAACAACTTTCTGTCTTGTGGGGCATTGTAGTCATATCTGTTCACAACCTTCTGTCTCGGGCATTGGTAGTCATGTCTGTTCACAACCTTCTGTCTCGTGGGGTATTGGTAGTCATGTCTGTTCACAACCTTTTGTCTTGTGGGGCATTGGTAGTCATGTCTGGCTGCAACCTTCTGTCTTGTGGGGCATTGATAGTCATGTCTGGCTACAACCTTCTGTCTTGTGGGGCATTCGTAGTCATGTCTGTTCACAACCTTCTGTCTTGACTGACTGACTGACTTTCTACCCCACTAGGACATCACACAAGCGATAAACACCCGATGACACAAAGTGCCACCATGCGGATGAGGATCACCGTGGAGAGGTCCCAGAAACCGCGTTCAGACAATTGGCCATATTGATGGCCTGCCTATATTGCGGCCCCTAGCAAAAGCCAGAGTGGGGCTTCAAATAACAAAAAATTACGTCCTAAGAAGGACGTAAGGAGTAATTACCTTCTGTCTTGTGGGGCATTGGTATTTATATCTGTTCACAGCCTTCTGTCTTGTGGGGGCATTGGTAGTCATATCTGTTCACAACCTTCTGTCTTGTGGGGCATTGGTAGTCATGTCTGTCCACAACCTTCTGTCTTGTGGGGCATTGGTAGTCATGTCTGTCCACAACCTTCTGTCTTGTGGGGTATTGGTAGTCATGTCTGTTCACAACCTTCTGTCTTGTGGGGCATTGGTAGTCATATCTGTTCACAACCTTCTGTCTTGTGGGTCATTGGTAGTCATGTCTGTCCACAACCTCCTGTCTTGTGGGGCATTGGTAGTCATGTCTGTTCACAACCTTCTGTCTTGTGGGGCATTGGTAGTCATATCTGTTCACAACCTTCTGTCTTGTGGGGCATTGGTAGTCATGTCTGTCCACAACCTTCTGTCTTGTGGGGCATTGGTAGTCATATCTGTTCACAACCTTCTGTCTCGGGCATTGGTAGTCATGTTTGTTCACCACCTTCTGTCTCATGGGGCATTGGTATTCATATCTGTTCACAGCCTTCTGTCTTGTGGGGGCATTGGTAGTCATATCTGTTCACAACCGTTTGTCTTGTGGGGCATTGGTAGTCATGTCTGTTCACAGCCTTCTGTCTTGTGGGGCATTGGTAGTCATATCTGTTCACAACCTTCTGTCTTGTGGGGCGTTGGTAGTCATGTCTGTCTACAACCTTCTGTCTTGTGGAGCATTGGTAGTCATGTCTGGCCACAACCTTATGTCTTGTGGGGCATTGGTAGTCATATCTGTTCACAACCTTCTGTCTCGGGCATTGGTAGTCATGTCTGTTCACAACCTTCTGTCTCATGGGGCATTGGTAGTCATGTCTGTTCACAACCTTCTGTTTTGTGGGGCATTGGTAGTCATGTCTGTTCATAACCTCCTGTCTTGTGGGGCATTGGTAGTCATGTCTGGCCACAACCTTCTGTCTTGTGGGGCATTGGTAGTCATGTCTGTTCATAACCTTCTGTCTTGTGAGGCATTGGTAGTCATGTCTGGCCACAACCTTCTGTCTTGTGGGGCATTGGTAGTTATGTCTATCCACAACCTTCTGTCTTGTGGGGCATTGGTAGTCATGTCTGTTCACAACCTTCTGTCTTGTGGAGCATTGGTAGTCATGTATGTTCACAATCTTTTGTCTCGTAGGGCATTGGTAGTCAAATCTGTCCACAACCTTCTGTCTTGTGGGGCATTGGTAGTCATGTCTGTCCACAACTTTCTGTCTTGTGAGGCATTGGTAGTCATATCTGTTCACAACCTTCTGTCTTGTGGGGCATTGGTAGTCAGTCATGTCTGTTTACAACCTTCTGTCTTGTGGGACATTGGTAGTCATATCTGTTCACAACCTTCTGTCTTGTGGGGCATTGGTAGTCATGTCTGTTCACAACCTTCTGTCTTGTGGGGCATTGGTAGTCAAATCTGTCCACAACCTTCTGTCTTGTGGGGCATTGGTAGTCATGTCTGGCCACAACCTTCTGTCTTGTGGGGCATTAGTAGTCATATCTGTTCACAACCTTCTGTCTTGTGGGGCATTGGTAGTTATATCTGTTCACAACCTTCTGTCTTGTGGGGCATTGGTAGTCATGTCTGACAACAACCTTCTGTCTTGTGAGGCATTGGTAGTCATGTCTGACAACAACCTTCTGTCTTGTGGGGCATTGGTAGTCATGTCTGTCCACAACCTTCTGTCTTGTGGGGCATTGGTAGTCATGTCAGTTCACAACCTTCTGTCTCATGGGGCATTGGTAGTCATGTCTGGCCACAACCTTCTGTCTTGTAGGGCATTGGTAGTCACGTCTGGCCACAACCTTCTGTCTTGTGGGGCATTGGTAGTCATGTCTGTTCACAACCTTCTGTCTTGTGGGTCATTGGTAGTCATGTCTGGCCACAACCTTCTGTCTTGTAGGGCATTGGTAGTCATGTCTGGCCACAACCTTCTGTCTAGTGGGGCATTGGTAGTCATGTCTGTTCACAACCTTCTGTCTTGTGGGTCATTGGTAGTCATGTCTGTTCACAACCTTCTGTCTTGTGGGGCATTGATAGTCATGTCTGGCCATAACCTTCTGTCTTGTAGGGCATTGGTAGTCATATCCGTCCACAACCTTCTGTCTTGTGGGGCATTGGTAGTCATGTCTGTTTACAACCTTCTGTTTCCAGGGGCATTGGTAGTCATGTCTGTTCTCAGCCTTCTGTTCTTGTGTACTTTCAGTCAGTTCTGACACAGATGTTCTTCCATGCCACTGTGTCAGACTGTCCAGCGTCTTCTCTCTCCGCCTGCCCCTGCCTTGTCCTCCCTGCAGCTTTCCCAGCATTACAACATACCCTAGTTGTCTCCTTCTTATGACATGACCAGAGAGTCCTGATTGTCTCGCTTATCTCAGGGCGTGTTTTGTACATCAGCGTAAAGTAACAAGAAGAATCAATCCTTTCAGTGCAAACACACGAATCAGTCTGTTGTTTCATGGTTTGTGTTACTACGGAAGTCTAAGAACGACATGTTGGGCAGAGACAATGACATGTTGGGTAGAGAACGACACGTGTTGGGTAGAGAACGACATGTTGGGTAGAGAACGACATGTTGGGCAGAGAACGACATGTTGGGCCAGAGAACGACATGTTGGGTAGAGACTGGAACATGTGCAGGGTGTGTATGTAGACTGGAGGTGATCCATTAGTAAATACCAGCCTCCATCTTGAACACATCTGATTGTTTTCTGATCCTGGCATGTTGTGGATGTATTACTACTGTAGCAGAATTATATCACTACTGTAGCAGAATTATATCACTACTGTAGCAGAATTATATCACTACTGTAGCAGAATTATATTACTACTGTAGCAGAATTATATTACTACTGTAGCAGAATTATATTACTACTGTAGCAGAATTATATTACTACTGTTGCAGAATTAAATTACTACTGTAGCAGAATTATATTACTACTGTAGCAGAATTATATTAATACAGTAGCAGAATTATTTTACTACTGTAGCAGAATTAAATCGTTACTGTGTGATGGTTGATATCTTTGTAGGTTTACTGCAACTAGAATGTCCCTTGTTAACTCAAGGATACTATTTGACACTGTTTGCAGATATACTGCAACTAGAATGTGTCTTTTCTAACTGATGTGTAATATTTTATATCTAAGTACATTTAGAATGTTCCTTGTTAACTCAAGGATACTGTTTGATACTGTTGCAGGTATACTGTGACTAGAATGTCCCTTGTTAGCCCAATGATACTATTTGATACTGTTGCAGGTATACTGAAGACTAGAATGTCCCTTGTTAGCTCAAAGTTACTATTTGATACTGTTGCAGATATACTGCAACTAGAATGTCCCTTGTTAGTTTAAAGGTACTATTTGATACTGTTGCAGGTATACTGCAACTAGAATGTCCCTTGTTAGCTCAAAGATACTATTTGATACTGTTGCAGATATACTGCAACTAGAATGTCCCTTGTTAACTCATGGATACTATTTGATACTGTTGCAGATATATTGCAACTAGAATGTCCCTTATTAACTCAGGGGTACTATTTGATACTGCAAACAGGTTAATTGTGACTAGAATGTCTCTTAAATACTTGTGTGCATTATTTAAAACTGTTGTAGACACAGAATGGAGTCCCACACTAACAGCAGTACTGATGTGTAATTATTAATACTTGTAGCCAGATCTAGAATTTTACTTGCTAACTGATATGTAATGTTGTAGCCAGATCTAGAATTTTACTTGCTAACTGATATGTAATGTTGTAGGCACGAGGGAATTTGCCCACACTAACTGTATGATGCCTAATGCAGCAGTGCACATGTGCATGCTGTAGTTTGAGCTACAATATTTCCATCATGCAATGGCTCTGTGTGACCTGGTTTAATGGTGGGAGAACATTATCTGGCAACTCAGAATCCTAACTTTGTAATGTGACCAGGAAATCATACAACAGTTGGATAAGTGAAGATTGTTAACCAGGGACTTGGAATTCTAATCTTGTAATGTGACCAGAAAATCATACAACAGTTGGATAAGTGAAGATTGTTAACCAGGGACTTGGAATTATAATCTTGTAATGTGACCAGGAAATCATACAACAGTTGGATAAGTGAAGATTGTTATCCAGGGACTTGGAATTCTAATCTTGTAATGTGACCAGGAAATCATACAACAGTTGGATAAGTGAAGATTGTTAACCAGGGACTTGGAATTATAATCTTGTAATTTGACCAGGAAATCATACAACAGTTGGATAAGTGAAGATTGTTATCCAGGGACTTGGAATTCTAATCTTGTAATGTGACCAGGAAATCAGACAACAGTTGGATAAGTGAAGATTGTTAACCAGGGACTTGGAATTATAATCTTGTAATGTGACCAGGAAATCATACAACAGTTGGATAAGTGAAGATTGTTATCCAGGGACTTGGAATTCTAATCTTGTAATGTGACCAGGAAATCATACAACAGTTGGATAAGTGAAGATTGTTAACCAGGGACTTGGAATTCTAATCTTGTCATTTGACCAGGAAATCATACAACAGTTGGATAAGTGAAGATTGTTATCCAGGGACTTGGAATTATAATCTTGTAATGTGACCAGGAAATCATACAACAGTTGGATAAGTGAAGATTGTTAACCAGGGACTTGGAATTATAATCTTGTAATGTGACCAGGAAATCATACAACAGTTGGATAAGTGAAGATTGTTATCCAGGGACTTGGAATTATAATCTTGTAATGTAACCAGGAAATTATAACAGTTGGATAAGTGAAGATTGTTAACCAGGGACTTGGAATTATAATCTTGTAATGTGACCAGGAAATCATACAACAGTTGGATAAGTGAAGATTGTTATCCAGGGACTTGGAATTCTAATCTTGTAATGTGACCAGGAAATCATACAACAGTTGGATAAGTGAAGATTGTTAACCAGGGACTTGGAATTCTAATCTTGTCATTTGACCAGGAAATCATACAACAGTTGGATAAGTGAAGATTGTTATCCAGGGACTTGGAATTCTAATCTTGTAATGTGACCAGGAAATCAGACAACAGTTGGATAAGTGAAGATTGTTAACCAGGGACTTGGAATTATAATCTTGTAATGTGACCAGGAAATCATACAACAGTTGGATAAGTGAAGATTGTTATCCAGGGACTTGGAATTCTAATCTTGTAATGTGACCAGGAAATCATACAACAGTTGGATAAGTGAAGATTGTTAACCAGGGACTTGGAATTCTAATCTTGTCATTTGACCAGGAAATCATACAACAGTTGGATAAGTGAAGATTGTTATCCAGGGACTTGGAATTATAATCTTGTAATGTGACCAGGAAATCATACAACAGTTGGATAAGTGAAGATTGTTAACCAGGGACTTGGAATTATAATCTTGTAATGTGACCAGGAAATCATACAACAGTTGGATAAGTGAAGATTGTTATCCAGGGACTTGGAATTATAATCTTGTAATGTAACCAGGAAATTATAACAGTTGGATAAGTGAAGATTGTTAACCAGGGACTTGGAATTATAATCTTGTAATGTGACCAGGAAATCATACAACAGTTGGATAAGTGAAGATTGTTATCCAGGGACTTGGAATTCTAATCTTGTAATGTGACCAGGAAATCATACAACAGTTGGATAAGTGAAGATTGTTAACCAGGGACTTGGAATTCTAATCTTGTCATTTGACCAGGAAATCATACAACAGTTGGATAAGTGAAGATTGTTATCCAGGGACTTGGAATTATAATCTTGTAATGTGACCAGGAAATCATACAACAGTTGGATAAGTGAAGATTGTTAACCAGGGACTTGGAATTATAATCTTGTAATGTGACCAGGAAATCATACAACAGTTGGATAAGTGAAGATTGTTATCCAGGGACTTGGAATTATAATCTTGTAATGTAACCAGGAAATTATAACAGTTGGATCATTGTAGATTGTTATCTGGCAACTTGGAATCCTAACCTTGTAATGATTAAATTGGATTGATTGATTTGAAGAGCTAAGAGGAAATTTCTGGACAACTACTTATGTCAGAATATATATGACAAAGAAGATTGTAATATATTGAGCATATGGCTAGGCAAAACCATCAAACAAGCACTGACAAGGAGAAACAAATTAACGGAGAAACCATCAAACAAGTGAACTAGTTTTCTGACACTAGCAGGTCTTGCTAGTGACTGGTCTTCACCATGGGCCGTGATTCTCCTGCCTTCCTGTAGCACGTGCCCAGAACACGAACATGAACCAGCACAACAGAAACAGTTCAAATGTTGAAGCTTTTGGTTGTGATAATATTTCAGATAATGTTCTCCCTGTGCTGTTGTCTAGAGCCACTTGTGTGATCTTAATAACCTAGTTGCCTGTGCTCGACCTTTTGTGCCTTTTTGTTTGTTTGTTAGCTTTTTGTGTTTATTTTTCTGTTCCCCAACACTGTCATCATCCACCAACCAGGCCATTCATGTTCGCAAAGTCTGGTCGCCTGTGAGTCAGTCAGCGGTTCCTATTTCTGATTCCCTTCAGTCGTCCCCTAGCACAGACCTCGAGGTGAGTACACTCAATGAGTCTAATCAGCTTCAGACTGCAATACAGATAGTGATCAGGGAGTCAGCGGTACAAGCATTAACCAGGAAAGTCTGTAGCACATACATTAACCAGGGAAATCTGTGATGGTACAGACATTAACCAGGGAAGTCTGTAGCACATACATTAACCAGTGAAGTCTGTGATGGTACAGACATTAACCAGGGAAGTCTGTGATGGTACAGACATTAACCAGGGAAGTCTGCGATGGTACAGACATTAACCAGGGAAGTCTGTAGTACATACATTGACCAGGGAAGTCTGTAGTACATACATTAACCAGGTAAGTCTGTGATGGTGCAGACATAAACCAGGGAAGTCTGTAGTACATACATTGACCAGGGAAGTCTGTAGCACATACATTAACCAGGGAAGTCTGTAGTACATACATTGACCAGGGAAGTCTGTAGTACATACATTAACCAGGTAAGTCTGTGATGGTACAGCCATTAACCAGTAAGTCTGTAGCACATACATTGACCAGGGAAGTCTGTAGTACATACATTAACCAGGTAAGTCTGTGATGGTACAGCCATTAACCAGTAAGTCTGTAGCACATACATTAACCAGGGAAGTCTGTAGTACATACATTAACCAGGTAAGTATGTGATGGTACAGCCATTAACCAGTAAGTCTGTAACACATACATTAACCAGGGAAGTCTGTAGTACATACATTAACCAGGTAAGTCTGTGATGGTACAGCTATTAACCAGTAAGTCTGTAGCACATACATTAACCAGGGAAGTCTGTAGTACATACATTAACCAGGTAAGTCTGTGATGGTACAGCCATTAACCAGTAAGTCTGTAGTACAGATGTTAACCAGGGAAGTCTGTAGTACATACATTAACCAGGGAAGTCTGTAGTACATACATTAACCAGGGAAGTCTGTAGTACATACATTAACCAGGTAAGTCAGTGGTGGTGCAGACATTAACCAGGGAAGTCTGTAGTACATACATTAACCAGGTAAGTCAGTGGTGGTGCAGACATTAACCAGGGAAGTCTGTAGTACATACATTAACCAGGGAAGTCTGTAGCACATACATTAACCAGGGAAGTCTGTAATACATACATTAACCAGGGAAGTCTGTAGCACATACATTAACCAGAGAAGTCTGTAGTACATACATTAACCAGGGAAGTCTGTAGTACTGTAATGACCCTGCTTTGCATGGTCCTCACGATTACATAGTGGCAAGCAGAAAGTCCGTGCAACAAGGGACAGCACGAGATATTTGTTCCTAGTCGAGGAAGCGAGGGAAAGCCCGAGCTAGCCTCGTGGTCAGTCGATCATCAGAAGTCAGAGGAGACGGTTGTAGTATTTGAAGATGTCGTCTTTATGTTGCGCAAATGTTTAATGTTCGAAAATGTCGCGAGTGAAATAAATGTGAATAATGTGTTGAACATGTGAAATAAATGGACGAGAATAAACTGACAGAATGTATCAAGAAAAAAAAAAAAAAAAAATGCGGGCTCGTCCGGGATGTTCAAGGTGTGTGGGATTCTTTGGAGTTGAATACTCTGTTAAAGGTGATGTAGAGACTGGTGGGGAAACCCTAAACTCTATTAAAAATCATCCCAATATTCATTTCATCTGAGATTCCTTGGAGTTGAATACTCTGTTAAAGGTGGTTATAGACTTGGGGGAAACTCTAAGATCTATGAAAAATATATCTCAGCTATCATTGTTTTCATGTTGGATTCCTTGGGGTTGGGTAATTACTCTGTGAAAGGTGAGACTTTGGTCTATTAAAATATATCTCAACATGCATTTTTTTTTCTGTGGTAGATTCCTTGGGGTTGGGTAATTACCCTGTAAAAGGTGTTATAGAGCTTTTGGGAAACTAGAAGCACTATGTTAAATATATCTTACCACTATCATATCGGCTAAGAGTCCTTGGGGTTTAACACCCTGTGAAAGGTGATGTAGAAATATTGGTTAAATCCAATTTTCTATGTAGCAAATATCTCAAAGCTGACAATCATCTCATCACTATCATAACTTGATACATTCTGTCAGTTTATTCTCGTCCATTTATTTCACATGTTCAACACATTATTCACATTTATTTCACTCGCGACATTTTCGAACATTAAACATTTGCGCAACATAAAGACGACATCTTCAAATACTACAACCGTCTCCTCTGACTTCTGATGATCGACTGACCACGAGGCTAGCTCGGGCTTTCCCTCGCTTCCTCGACTAGGCACAAATATCTCGTGCTGTCCCTTGTTGCACGGACTTTCTGCTTGCCACTATGTAATCGTGAGGACCATGCAAAGCAGGGTCATTACAAGTACATACATTAACCAGGGAAGTCTGTAGTACATACATTAACCAGGGAAGTCTGTAGCACATACATTAACCAGGGAAGTCTGTAGTACATACATTAACCAGGTAAGTCAGTGGTGGTGCAGACATTAACCAGGGAAGTCTGTAGTACATACATTAACCAGGTAAGTCAGTGGTGGTGCAGACATTAACCAGGGAAGTCTGTAGTACATACATTATCCAGGGAAGTCTGGTGCAGACATTAACCAGAGAAGTCTGTGGTGGTAGAGACATTAACCAGGGAAGTCTGTGGTACAGACATTATCCAAAGGAGTCTAGTACATTGACCCTGGAAGTCTGTAGTACAAACAATAACTATGGAATTCTGTAGTACAGTCATTGACCAGAGAAGTCTGGGTACACCCATTAACATATTAACCAGGGAAATAGTGCATCAGCCTAAGAGATGAGGAACTAACAGTCTGCATACAAATGAGCCAGATCTGTAAAACAGTTGTGCATATACTATTCATCTTATGGAACATGACTAAAATCCAGAAGTGGCTGAACAGCCAGAACTTTCCACTGGAGTTAACAGCTGGTGAACGTGAAGATTGATATCAACCTAATTTATTCAGTTTGTACAGTAAACTAATGATAAGATCTATTCATGATATGCCAGGAATAGTGGTTTGTTGGCATATTGTTAACAACCTGCAGCGTGCTGACAATAAAGTTTTGGTCCCTGAAAATGAAACACAACTGCAAGAAATAATGGATATAATTGTAGCAGAAAGTGAAAACAAGGGTCTTTGAACAGTGGAAAAACAGAAGTAATGGTAATCACAAAGAAAACTGACCCTCCAAAATGCAACATCAAAGTAAGTAGGTCAAACCTCAAGCAAGTTGATATGTTTAAGTACTTGGGTTCCCTGAAAACATCAGATGGACGATGTATTAGGGAAGTTAAATGTCAAAAAGCTCAGGCAGCTGTCTTCTACCTACACAGTACATGATGTTTCCATATTGAGCACTTGTTTAATCCACATGTTATCCACACAGGGCAGAAATTTTCCTTAGGTCATACGTTTGTTTTTGTTAAATTTCCCAGTAACTGTACTGATATCACATGGTTGTTATTATCACTGTGTTCACTTGATTTGACTGTTTTCATCATTGTTCACACACACAGTTTCTGCAACTCTGTGTTAAACGTAACCAGTTTCTGCAACTCTGTGTTTAACCTAACCAGTTTCTGGAACTCTGTGTTTAACGTAACCAGTTTCTGCAACTCTGTGTTTAACCTAACCAGTTTCTGCAACTCTGTGTTTAACATAACTAGTTTCCTTTACTGGATGTTTTATCTACACTTCCGTTACTGAAAGTAGTACCTACATATCCATGTTATGTCCACAATTCTGTTACTGAAAGTAGTACCTACATATCCATGTTATGTCCACAATTCTGTTACTGCAAGTAGTACCGACACTTCCTTGTTTGATCCACACTTCAATTACTCAAAGTAGTACCTTCACATCCATGTTTTATCCACACCTCCGTTACTCAAAATATAACCTTCACATCCCTGTTTTATCCACACTTTAGTTACTGAAAGTAGTACCTACACCTCCATGTTTTATCCACACTTCCGTTAATGAAAGTAGGACCTACATATCTAGTTTTATCTACATTTCTGTTACTGAAAGTAAGACCTACATATCCATGTTTTATCCACACTTCCGTTACTTAAAGTAAGACTTACAAATCCGTGTTTTTCCACACCTCCGTTACTGAAAGTAGTATCTGCACTACCCTTTTTTAATAACACTTCAATGAGATATTGTAGCACCTTTAAGTCAGTGTCTTATCCAGACATACTAGCGGAATGTATTATTATCCACACAGCAGCATGTCTAATCCACATGTGTAATCCACAGTTGAAGAAAGCCTACTTCAGACAGCTGGAGGAGATCCGCAGCCTGCAGGAGCAGCTGCAGCTGAAGGACAGGAGGATCAAACAGCTGGAGGTGGAGGTGGCTCACTTCAGGGACGCTGAAACAAACAGAAAGCAGGAGGAGAGCAACTGTTAGGACAGTCAACTCACATCATGTTAGGTCAGTCAACTCACATCATGTTAGGTCAGTCAACTCACATCATGTTAGGTCAGTCAACTCACATCATGTTAGGTCAGTCAACTCACATCATGTTAGGTCAGTCAACTCACATCATGTTAGGTCAGTCAACTCACATCATGTTAGGTCAGTCAACTCACATCATGTTAGGTCAGTTCACATCATGTTATGTCAACTCATCATGTTAGGTCATCTACTCACATCATGTTAGGTATCAACTCACATCTGCACCGTTAGGACCACTCATCATGTTAGGTATACTATCATGTTTCGTCAACTCACATCATCTTAGTTATCATCTGTTGTTCGTCCATTCATCTTATATCATCTGTTCGTCCGTTCATCTTTTATTAAATATTTATGCAGTTATCTTATGCAGTCTGGTGTTTGGGTAGCCATCTTTCTTCAGATGTTTGGCCTCTCATGTTAAATTAAGTGTAAGGTTCATTATACTCATTCATTCATTCAGTAGCATGTCCCTCGCGGAACCTCGCTGCCATAACAACCCTCTGGAAAACCTTCCTATCATGAGCAAGATGTCCTGCATCTGATACACCCATCTGGAGATCACCTGCCACATCCTGCACCCATCTTCTCCTTGGCCTTCCTCTTCCTCTCTTCCCAGGCATGTACCCCTCCATTATTGTTCTCTCTAGACTTCCATGACGTTTCAAGTGACCAAAATATTTCAATTTTCTTTGTTTTATTGTCTTTACTAGCCAACCCTCTTCAATATTCAGCTCTTGAAGTATGGATGCATTTGTTCTTTTCTTTACCCAAGATATTCTTAGAACCTGTCTGTAACATTTGTATTCAAATGCATTTATGCGCTGTTCCGCTTGTTTAGTAAGTGTCCAGGTCTCACAGGCGTATGTTGCAATGGGAAAGATGCATGCTCTTAAAAATCTGACCTTTGTAATTCTATCTGTACAATTCCATAATTTATTCAGTTGTTTTAGTCTTTGAAGAGCAATTGATAGTCGCCGTTTAATTTCTTTCATTGTGTCACCATTGTTGGTAACCAGTGACCCAAGATATTCGAAATTTTCCACCACTTCCAATCTTTCCTCATTAACATATATTTCCTTCTCCATGGCAGTTTTGTTTGTATGCATTATCTTTGTTTTTGCTGTGTTAAGAAATAAGTTATGATTTTCACTATTTCTTTGGAGTGAGGTTAATAAGTTTTCTAAACCATTTTGTGATGTTGATAGTAATACTGTATCATCAGCATAACGAATTTCTGGTATTTCATGACTACCCATGTTTAGGGCATCATATTGTTCCTTGTTTATATCATCTCTTACATTTCTCATTATATTTTCGGCGTACAGGTTGAACAAATATGGTGACAGCACACATCCCTGACGGACTCCTTGCTTGATGCCAAACCAGTCTGATGTCTCTCCATCTATTCTGACTGCTGCTTGTTGGTCTTGATAGAGCATTTTAATGAGCTGCACTATATGTGATGGAAAGCCCATATTCCTCATGATTTCCCAAAGCTTCTGATGTTGTACACAGTCAAATGCTTTTGAATAATCCACAAAACATAAGAACAGATTTACATAAAATTCTCTACACTTCTCTATTATTAAACGCATGTTGAATATATGATCTCTTGTTCCTCTTCCCTGTCTAAATCCAGCCTGAGCTACATTAATCTCTTCTTCCATTTTCTTATGCAGTCTTCTCATTATAATTTTTAGTAGAATTTTACTTGCATGACTGATCAGGGCAATAGTTCGATAGTTTGTACATAATTTCAGGTCACCCTTTTTTGGTATTGGAATGAAGATAGTTCTCTTCCAGTCTTTTGGCCAAATACCATATTTCCATATCTTTTCACATAATGCATGATAGATTTTTGTGCTTTCTTCTCCTCCCGCTTTAATCAATTCAGCTGGTATCTCATCACATCCAGGTGATTTACCATTTTTCAGGCTCCTTATTGCCCATGAAATTTCATCTAATGAAGGTTCAGGTTCTGCCTCTACTGTTACTGGTTCATGTATATCATTCATATCCTCACTGTCATTCATATCATACATTCCGCTGCAGTATTCATTATACTACATTAGATTAATTATTTTATATCAAGTGTTAGGTTGGTCATTTTACACCTGGTCTTTAATCATTAGTGAATATCATGTGTTGGGTTGGTCAACTTACATCAGGTCTTAAATCATTAGTGAATATCATGTGCTAGGTTGGTCATCTTACACCAGGTCTTAAATCCTTAGTGAATACCATGTGTTAGGTTGGTCACCTTACACCAGGTCTTAAATCATTAGTAAATATCATGTGTTGGGTTGGTCATCTTACACCAGGTCTTAAATCATTAGTGAATATCATGTGCTAGGTTGGTCATCTTACACCAGGTCTTAAATCCTTAGTGAATACCATGTGTTAGGTTGGTCACCTTACACCAGGTCTTAAATCATTAGTAAATATCATGTGTTAGGTTGGTCACCTTACACCAGGTCTTAAATCATTAGTAAATATCATGTGTTAGGTTGGTCATCTTACACCAGGTCTTAAATCATTAGTGAATATCATGTGTTAGGTTGGTCATCTTACACCAGGTCTTAAATCATTAGTATATATCATGTGTTAGGTTGGTCATCTTACACCAGGTCTTAAATCATTAGTGAATATCAAGTGTTAGGTTGGTCATCTTACACCAGGTCTTAAATCATTAGTGAATATCATGTGTTAGGTTGGTCATCTTACACCAGGTCTTAAATCATTAGTGAATATCATGTGTTACGTTGGTCATCTTACACCAGGTCTTAAATTATACATCAACTCCGTTAACTCATAGACATATCTTTGTGTGCTTATATGTTAGTCTTGGTCATGGAGTATCAGTCAGTATGTTGCACTGATAAATTAACATGATTATTTTTTTAAATTTTGTGATGCATCTTTTGACCTGTCAGAGGCACAAACAACAGGGAATAGAGAGTGAGAAGCAACAACAAAATTCAAAATTTGTTTAAAATACGAATAATTGGTAAATAAAATAAAAAACAGAGATACAAAAACTGCGTACACAGAAGAGTTGAATAGAGTACGCCATGATGCAGATCAAGAAAAAATAAGACAATGGAGGGATAATATCTGTGCTAACATATAAAACGGTGTCACCAATTGGAAAGAGAGGACCAATCAGAGGTGAGTCATGGTGGATGATATTTGCAGCAGTGAATCTCAAGGGCTTGGAATGTGGAAGAAGAAGGAGATATGATAATTCTGGGTTTGAACCAGCTTAGTAAATGAGGAACAGATAGTTTTGTCTTGGAAGGAAAATGTATTTAAGAAGGGAACAGTTTTGATTGGAAGGGAATCTATTGAGGAAGAGAACCACTCACCTCATTATGCTGTGGCTGGCTTAGAATATGTGAAGTTTTATCCATCCTTGATGTTTGAAAGATTGCACAGGGCACAACAGAATGGAGGCATAGACAGCAAGCCCTCTGTGATGTTTATCGCAGGGTGGTGATGATGATGATGAATATTTGATTTCCATCCCATTAGCTGCTTAAACACAATTTTAGTTGGAAGAGAACAGTGTCCCTCATCTCTAATTCTGCTGTGTCTTCTCTTCTTTCTCAGATGACAGAATTGATTCGGTGAAGATCTGGTTTTTTGGACAAATATTGTCTGCTTTTGTGGAATATGGAACAAATTGTTTTATCAACATTGTTGTTTGGGGCATCAGCTATCATATGGACTTTAACTGCCTGTCAGTAACTGTCATATAGATACTGAAGACAACAGATATCATAGAGATAGCCTGTCAGTTACTGTTTTACAAGATACTAAAGACAATAGCTATTATAGACACACAGCTGCTGTCAGTTACTGTTTTACAAGATACTAAAGACAATAGCTATTATAGACACACAGCTGCTGTCAGTTACTGTTTTACAAGATACTAAAGACAATAGCTATTATAGACACACAGCTGCTGTCAGTTACTGTTTTACAAGATACTAAAGACAATAGCTATTATAGACACACAGCTGCTGTCAGTTACTGTTTTACAAGATACTAAAGACAATAGCTATTATAGACACACAGCTGCTGTCAGTTACTGTTTTACAAGATACTAAAGACAATAGCTATTATAGACACACAGCTGCTGTCAGTTACTGTTTTACAAGATACTAAAGACAATAGCTATTATAGACACACAGCTGCTGTCAGTTACTGTTTTACAAGATACTAAAGACAATAGCTATTATAGACACACAGCTGCTGTCAGTTACTGTTTTACAAGATACTAAAGACAATAGCTATTATAGACACACAGCTGCTGTCAGTTACTGTTTTACAAGATACTAAAGACAATAGCTATTATAGACACACAGCTGCTGTCAGTTACTGTTTTACAAGATACTAAAGACAATAGCTATTATAGACACACAGCTGCTGTCAGTTACTGTTTTACAAGATACTAAAGACAATAGCTATTATAGACACACAGCTGCTGTCAGTTACTGTCATATAGATACTAAAAACAACAGCCTGTCGTATATATACTAAAGACAACAGCTGTCGTAGAGAAAAACTGCTGCTGTCATAGAAACAATAGCAGCCTGTCAGTAACTGTCATATAGTTACTAAAGACAATAGCTGTCATTGAGGCACTGTTAGACAGTAACTGTTAGGAAACTTTAGCAGCCTGTCAGTAACTGTCACATAGATACTGAGGACAGCAGCTGCCATAGAGACACTGACGGACAGCAGCTGTCTAATGGGCACTGTCCTTTCACATCTGATGCTAAAAATGCTAGGAATATATTTATAGCTGTGGCATCTGTAAGACTTGCAAAAACATGCAACTTGATGTTTGGTGAAACAAGAACATACATCTTAGTGTTTGGTGAAACAAGAACAAAAACTAGATATTTGGTGAAACAAAATACAAAAACTAGATATTTGGTGAAACAAGAACAAAAACTAGATATATGGTGATGAAACAAGAACAGACTAGATATTTGGTAAAACCAGAACACAGACTAGATGTGGGTTGAAACAGTAACACAAATTGTTTGGTGAAACAGTAACAAAGACTAGATGTTTAATGAAAAAGAACATATTCTTATGTTTGAAATAATAACATTAACATAGCCGATGTTTGATGAAACAAAAACATAGCCGATGTTTGATGAATCAAAAACCATCTTAATGCAGAATAAGCATAAACATATTGACGTCACACAAACCACAGCCTGTGTTGCAAGCTGGGCCAAGGATTTTCATGATAATATTGTGTTTTTCATTAAGTAGTAACTGCATTGTGTAGTCCATAATTTTCAGCACATACAGTTGAGAAATGGGCCACAACTAGCTGTCTGTCCTTACAGAAAACTGAAACTGACTTTGACTGGGTGTCTGTCTTAGACAGCAATCCCTGAAACTGTTTTTGACTGGGTGTCTATCTTGGACAGTAAATCCTAAAACTGACTTTGACTGGGTGTCTATCTTGGACAGTAAATCCTAAAACTGACTTTGACTGTGTGTCTATCTTGGACAGTAAATTCTAAAACTGACTTTGACTGGGTGTCTATCTTGGACAGTAAATCCTAAAACTGACTTTGACTGGGTGTCTGTCTTGGACAGCAAATCCTAAAACTGACTTTGACTGGGTGTCTATCTTGGACAGCAAACCCTGAAACTGGTTTTAACCATGAGTCTGTTCAGGACGTCTGATTATAGAACTTAGTTCAACTTTTTAGTTTGCCTGCATATTCAGTCAAAATTCATTTTAACTTATTGTGTTCTGGACATTCAAGAACAGAACTGGCTTTAACTTGTAGGCTGTCTTTAGACATCTGATAGTGTAACTTTGCTTTAACTTGTAGGCTGTCTTTAGACATCTGATAGTGTAACTTTGCTTTAACTTGTAGGCTGTCTTTAGACATCTGATAGTGTAACTTTGCTTTAACTTGTAGGCTGTCTTTAGACATCTGATAGTGTAACTTTGCTTTAACTTGTAGGCTGTCTTTAGACATCTGATAGTGTAACTTTGCTTTAACTTGTAGGCTGTCTTTAGACATCTGATAGTGTAACTTTGCTTTAACTTTTTAGTTTGACCTAGACAATCAGTGTTAGAACTGGCTTTAACTTTGAGTGTGTCCCGGACCTTCCATCATAAAACTGGCTTTATTTTTGAGTGTGTCCTGGACCTTCCATCATAAAACTGGCTTTAACTTTGTCTGCCCTGACCTTCCATCATAAAACTGGCTTTAACTTTGTCTGCCCTGACCTTCCATCATAAAACTGGCTTTAACTTTGTCTGCCCTGTACCATTATGTGGCAGTCTCTGAGGAAGTTTCCTGGGAAGGAGAGGTGGCTGGTATGATGCTGACCACATCACCCATCTTGTGCCGTTGGTCTATAAAAATATAGGTCTAGCCCTATATGCCCTATACGCCTAAAGGCGTGGAAAAGGGTCGTTTATTATTTTTTTTTTTCTGAGGAAGTTTGAACCTTCCAACTGGACAGGGTGTGATCAGCATACGTGTGCCTCCTTTGATAGTTGTCATTGTTTATATGTTTCATCTTTCAGATTGTTCATATGTCATTTGTCTCATGTGTACAGTTTATTGCTTTGCATATTTCCCTTGTATATTGTCTGGTGCATTTTCATATTTAATTTACAAGGGTTTATTTATTTGCTTCATTTTATTGAGTTATCACTATAGTAATGCCCCTGACAAAACAGAGTGATATATACTAGGCAATAAAGTGTGCAGTATTTTGTTTGTCTCTTCTTTTAGAAAGGTTTCAATTATTCACATGTCATAGTTGATTGACGATATGGTATCAATTGCTGAACAGACTCGACATAGCCAAACACTGACACTGATTTTTTTTTAGATCTGCTAGCTAATATTTATGCCAGGTGATTTTCCTGTAAGTTTCTCGTACTTAATTTATCATTTTGGTGGTTTTTTTTTAATAGAATGAAGTCTGCAGAGAGAAGTTTAAAGCTTGACAACCTGTGTCACATTTTGTTTTAAACTTATGCAAATATTCTTTGTTGGCCAGGAAACTTCTTGGCAGCTCAGATATAGATTATTGCATTTTCACTCCTTTGGCCATTTTACCAGTATCAGTAATTCAACAATGCATACATAACCCATCATGGATGCATAACACATCATGGATGATAGTAATTAACCCATGGATGCATAACCCATCATGGATGCTTAATCCATCATGGATGCATAATCAATCATGAAAGATCTCAGTGATTCACCCCTAGTCTTATATTCAATTCTCGCCTGCTGGCTGGAAGGTCTAAGACACAAATTCCCATCAGAACTGAATTTTTTCTCTTTTAAAACTGAACTTGGCTGCCTGGTTAGCCCAGCCTCAAACAGGTACCAGGTAATGTCCTGGGAAGTAAAGGTGACTGGCAAGATGTTAACCACATCAGCCCTCATGTGTCAGCCGGTCTGTAAAAATATAGGTCCAGTACTATATGTCTGGCGGACCAGCGACGTAGAAGGGGTTCTGTACGTGACTGTACGGGAGCCACCATGGTGTAGTGACTAGATGATTCCCCGTGAATCCACAAGTCGTAGGCTCAAATCCGAGTGAAACCTGACCTTTTTCAAAGATGACCTTGGCACTCAGGTTGACACAGCCTTCAATGGGTACCAGGCAAAATGAGGAAGTAAAGGTGGAAAACCACATCACCTACCAAGTGTCAATCTATCTATAAAATATAGATCTAGCGCTGTGTATCTGATATGTTTGAAGGCGTGGACAAAGGTTTTGTTAACCCAAACAATAAGTTAGAAAGAGTCAACAGAAGATCCCTCATCCCCTCCCAAATCTGGGCTGATGTAAATGAAGGAGTTTGTCCCTTATTGATGTATGTCTTACATTGTGGTATATCCTATAGTGATGTATGTTCTACAATGTTGTTTATCCCATATTCTTGTATGTCCTACTTGTTGTATTTTCAGTATTGGTGTATGTTCTACATTATTGTATGTTCCTTATTGTTGTATGTTGTTTTATCCAGTCAGTGACAGCTGGGACATTTGGTTACAGACAAGGTGCTATGTATGTTGTATTTTTTTAACACAAGTGCCAGTTGTGACATTTTCAGTAGACTTATAATTTTGTCTGATTATTTGATGATGGAACTGAGACACCCGGGGTGGCGCCGGTGGCCCTGCATGTACCCCATGTACCGGGTGTCGTTGAGTCAATCGGTTCATATCCTAGTCTTTCTATGGGCTTTGTTCTTTATAAAAACAAGAGACTAGACTTGTTTTACTGCTTCTGTTTGCTGATTGCCCATGTTTGCTGATTGATGTATTTACTAGCTCTGAGGTCATCGTGTGTGTGCTGTTCTAACTTTATTGTGCATTTTCATTTGTGGGACGTGTGTGTGCAGTCATGCTGTTTAGTTTTTGCTTGTATCAAGCAAGAGAGAGAGAGAGAGAGATAGTGGTGGTGGAAGGGGGGGGGGGGGGGGGTATATACATGTGAATCTAGGTTTTTACATAAGGGTCTGTGTTCTGCCTACATGAGGTTTATCTGTGTCTGCTTACATGTGTTGCATCTGTTGGTGCTGCTTACATGTGGTGCATCTGTTGGTGCTGCTTACATATTTTGCATTTGTTGGTGCTGCTTACATGTGGTGCATCTGTTGGTGCTGCTTACATGTGGTGGATCTGTTGGTGCTGCTTACATGTGGTGCATCTGTTGGTGCTGCTTGCATGTGCATCTGTTTGTGCTGCTTACATTTGGTGCATCAGCGTGTGTTGCCTACATGTGGTGCATCTATTGGTGCTGCTTATATGTGTTGCATCTGCATGTGCTGCTTACATGTGGTGCATCTGTTGGTGCTGCTTACTTGTGGTGCATCTGTTGATGCTGCTTACTTGTGGTGCATCTGTTGGTGCTGCTTACATGTGGTGCATCTGTTGGTGCTGCTTACATGTGGTGCATCTGTTGGTGCTGCTTACATGTGGTACTTCTGCGTGTGCTGCTTACATATGTTGTATCTGTGTGTGATCTGTGTGGGCTGCCTGCCAATGTTAAAATGAATGTGTGGGGTGATGTGTGGTTGTAGCTGTGTTTAGTTCAGTCCACTAGCATTCAGTAAATGTGTGGGGGGTGACGTGTGGTTGTGACTGTGCTTAGTTCAGTCCATAAGCAATAAATAAATGTGTGGGGATGAAGTGTGATTGTGACTTTTTAGTTCAGTCCACTAGCATTCATTAAATGTGTGGGGATGACATGTGGTTGTGGCTGTTTGTGATAGTTTTTGATAATCATGTGAGCGGTCTTGTGGGAGGCAAGACCCCAAAATCTGCTTCATCTCATGGCTGCTGACTCTGCCAGGATGGGCAGCGACATTTGTTGGAGCCACAAACCAGCGCTACACCACAGACTGTGCCTCATTCTACCAGAGAACAAACCAGCGCTACACCACAGACTGTGCCTCATTCTACCAGAGAACAAACCAGCGCTACACCACAGACTGTGCCTCATTCTACCAGAGAACAAACCAGCGCTACACCACAGACTGTGCCTCATTCTACCAGAGAACAAACCAGCGCTACACCAGAGAGCGCTGACTGTGCCTCATTCTACCAGAGAACAAACCAGCGCTACACCACAGAGCCTCATTCTACCAGAGAACAAACCAGCGCTACACCGTAGACTGTGCCTCATTCTACCAGAGAACAAACCAGCACTACACCGTAGACTGTGCCTCATTCTACCAGAGAACAAACCAGCGCTACACCGTAGACTGTGCCTCATTCTACCAGAGAACAAACCAGCACTACACCACAGACTGTGCCTCATTCTACCAGAGAATAAACCAAACCAGACTGTGCTCATTCTACCAGAGAAAAAACCAGCATACTACACCGTTCTTTAGAATTTTTAATTCTACCAGAGAACAAACAAGTGCCAGATATTTTTTAAATTTTTAATTGATCTTTGATTATTCTACAAAATGTGTGTTACATTGATTGTTAATATGGATAACCCAGATTTGTCCGGATTACTAGATTGCGCACAAACATGGATGTTCTTGGATCTGTGATCCTGTCATGACTACCCAGGTTTTATGAAAGGTCCATCAAGTGCTGATTGGTTCAGTGCTGTATGCCCAGTGTGCAAAAGACCTGACAAGGTTATTTGACTTTGCTTGTTACAATGTGTTTCTCCCTGTGGGCTCCAGGGCCCCACTTTGAGATTTGGGGTGGGGGGGGTGGGGGGGGGGGGGGGCAACTCACTACCCACTAACAGTCTTGTTGTAAAAGCTGACTATTTAGGAGTTTGCTGAAATCAGATATAAGAGCGGCAGATATCACAGCCTAGCTGTGGACCACAAGAGACAAGGTGCCAACCGCCCATTAAAGGGTGAACACAGTAGAAGACGAACAATGCGTTTATGTCTGGAAGGGTAGACTTGGTCTGTATGTCCCCCCCACCCCATTGATTTTAGGGCCCTCATTCGAAAAAAAGGGGTGGGGGGTGGGTGGTGGACCACCGTCATCTCCCTAACAAGTCCAGTAATTAGGAGTTTTTTGAAGTCGGAGTCATCTGCCTAAGAGACAGAGAACCAACAGTCTGCATACAAATAAGCCAGATCTGTAAAACAGATTGCAAGAGATTAATGTTGGCAGTTTTGATGTTATTGTTGGAAGACTGATGTTGGGACACTTTATTGGTGGATAGTGTTGATGTCTGCAATACTGTCATTGTTCTCATTGATGTGAATCTGGGACATGAAAGTGTTAGAAAAACAAATGTGCCTTGGGTCACTTGTTTTGTGTTCACATCTTATTTCATATTCTATATATGTCCACATGCAAGCACACACACTCTCACACACATACATGCATACACAAAACATGCACACAAGTTGTTTTTCCAATGTCCACACACAGAGAGACAAACAACTCTTTCCCCCCGTGTCTACATACACAAAGACAAACAGCTGTTTTCCCCCTGTGTCCACACACATACCACTGTTTTCTTCCATGTGCACGCACACACACCACTGTTTCCCCCATGTGCACACACACACACAGCTGTTTTTCCCCATGTCCATATATGCAACTAATGTCCCCATGTCCATATACGCAACTAATGTCCCCATGTCCCCACATATTCATGCCTTGGAAGTTTACTGTTTCTATATTTCCCTAACATCAGTCTTCATTCACAACCATTGTCATCAGGTTCTTGTTAACTATACTTTTTTTAAACTCTAGCTGTTGTGAAATATCATTTGAATGCCTTATGTGTGACCTTCAGCATAAGCTGTGTGCCATGTTACTGTGACATCTGTCAGTGTCTGCAGACTTTGTCTAGAGAGGACAAGATATACTTTGGTTTTTTGCCTGACTTAACTTATGTTTGCAACGTTTTTTCTTAACTATATACACAATTATCTTGCAGAATATCTAGGTACCCTTTCAGTTGGTCTAGTACCCGGCAAATATTGTAAATTATGCTTTTGAATGTCATTTGTAGAATTTTTAACAAAAGTCCAACTTGAATTTGTGAGCTTAATTGTTGTTTCTGACTTTATCATTGTTTGTTTACAGTGTCATTTGTTGTTGTGGTTACTGTCATTGATTGTGATGTACAGTCATGGATTGTAGTGGTTGCTGTCATTGATTGTGATGTCCAGTCATGGATTGTAGTGGTTCCTGCAATTGATTGTGATGTCCAGTCATGGATTGCTGTGGTTACTGTAATTAATTGTGATGTCCAGTCATGGATTGTAGTGGTTGCTGTCATTGATTGTGATGTCCAGTCATGGATTGTAGTGGTTGCTGTCATTGATTGTGATGTCCAGTCATGGATTGTGATGTCCAGTCATGGATTGTAGTGGTTGCTGTTATTGATTGTGATGTCCAGTCATGGATTGTAGTGGTTACTCTCATTGATTGTAATGTCCAGTCATGGATTGTAGTGGTTGCTCTCATTGATTGTGATACAATCCGTGGTCATATATCACAATTAATGACAGCAACCACAGCAACCCATGACTGGATATCAAAGCATGTTGACCCACTTTTACCACCCACTGTAGCACAGCATGTTGTCCCACTGTCTCTTACATTAGAGCAAAGCCACTGTAGTTGAGCCTGAGCTCATTGTCCCACTGTCTCTTACTTTAGAGCAAAGCCACTGTAGTTGAGCCCAAGCTCATTGTCCCATTGTCTTTTACTTTAGAGTAAAGCCACTGTAGTTGAGCCCGAGCTTATCGTCCCACTGTCTCTTACTTTAGAGCAAAGCCACTGTAGTTTAGCCCGAGCTCCTTGTCCCACTGTCCACTGTGTGGATGTTGACACCACAGCCATTGCCAGCCCCGACTGAGCACAAACACTGGTGCCCCACTGCACCCCGGACACGAAGCTGTAGTATAGATGTACCTTGTCAGACTGTCGCGGTTTACCATTGACTCCACCTGCACGTACTCACCCACCGAGACATGTTTGCTGCAACCGTGAGGATGAGACACTATGACTGTCAGTTTATGGTCCTCCTTGTCGGGGTACTTGTGTTTGACAGCAGCGTGCAAGGACCGATACTCGCAGACCATCTTCTCCAGCTTCTCTGCTAGTTCCATGTCATGGGTGGTGAATGTCAGATCGCAGTAGTCACTTTCGAAATCATGCTCTGCCTGTGCTTTCCTGCAGGATACCAGCGTTGTGCTGTCCAGATCTGGCAAAGTCCCCTTGTCAAAGAACAAGTAGCACGTCGTATGCTCGGCCTCTGTGCGGTCGTAGACACCATGTGCTGCTGTGCGTATTTCAATCTCTGCAAACTTGGTTGCTGGGGTGGGTGACTGGCGACAAGCATCGCACAGACAGGCTCTGGTCGGACTGCGTGGCGCTCTGTCTACGTATAATACCCAGCCAGTGGAGTGTCTAATATGTGTTGTACTCCCTCGGTTTTCAATAAATGGATACGGTTTGCTAGAGTTGGGGAAGGTGTCTGGTCTCTTTAGACTTGTAACGGAACATCTGATGAGGACGGTCAGGTTAGCTAGAGCCTGGATACACTTGACAAGAGTGTCGTCTTGGTAACCAGGTAGCAGGTGATCTTCCGTGAACTGATATACAGGTATAAACTTCTTGTGGTCGGACTTTTTCGTACAGGCTGTAAAAGTACAAAGCTCTACTGCTTCTGCCTGAGAGCTCACTTCAAATTCAAGTTGGTCTGGATAGAAAAAAAAAGACATAAAAATAAAAAGGTCTAAATTATAGGAACGAAAGTTAAATGAGTCGAAAACAAATTCCTAACGTTATTTGTGATTATTAAATGGGATATATTCAAGCGAAAAGAGCAGTGAAATCATATTTTAAAACTCAAAATACCAAGATCGTGGACAGTGTAGTTAGAAGAGACGGAAAAATTAATGTTGCTGTCTTAGACAAAATCACGAGGGATGAAATTCAACTTGGCAAATGTCCGTTCTGAGTCCGTTCTAATTTTCTTCTTCTTTCATTTTTCCCCCCTTTCTACCAACTTTCTACTTCTTAATCTTTAATTTAATTAAATTTTATTATTTTCCTGGAGTGGCCACGCGACCTTTCAAGCTGGATTGCGCACCGTTTTGGAATCCTTACCTGACAGGAGTGTGGCGAGGGGCCGGAGCAGCTGGAGAATATCATCCATTCAGAAAAGTCTCCACAGGGTAAAGCCTGCACCAGTTCTGTGTGACAGCAGGAAGTGTTAGATCAGTGCTCTCAAAACTGGGGAAGGGCTTGGGTGTGTCAGGCAATTTTGCAGTACACGTAATAATTTAGCAGATATCAAGATAAAACAGTATCAACCATAAAATTGATATTTGGCACTAAATTACAAGTTAACAGAAGAGATCACATGAACTGTTGGAACAATACCCATTGTCAAATTTATTGAGAAACAAAGAATGGTTTGGTCATCTAATGAGAATGAAAGCATCGATTGCGGCAGCAAGAGCGTACAACCTGTAAGTCGAAACATCAAGATGCAGGAGAAGACCTAGAAGAATATGGATTGAAAGAGTCACCTTGAGACTGCATAACATCATGACATATCAAGCGACTGAGCGCGCCCTAGCTCGGCTGCCGATGGTCTGATGAACGGCGACGCCTAGCGGAACAAGATGAAGAAATTACCAGTTCTTGTGATATAGGACACTTTGAATTTATATTTGGGGGGGGGGGGGGGGGGGGGGTCCATACGCTCATGGGGACGCCACCTGAAAAACGTTGAAGACCAGTGATGTAGATGATGACGATAATGATGTGTTAGACACAGAACAATCAACCACACACAGCGAATGTCTTTCATTTGTGCAGCGGTTGTGTCCTGGTGTTTAGTATGGCAGGTAGCCGGTTTACATGTGAGCTGGTGAAATACCTTATGTAATAATTCTACGTGTGTACAGTAACCAGCTTATCGTGTCTGTCTACTTCATTAACCACAAACTGCGTTTCTGGTGGCGACTATTGGCTTTGGCGCCTCTAGCAACTAAAATAAGGCATTTACTGCATGAGTATATTTCTGGATTGTTCCGGGTTAATTTACCAGTTTTTTAAATGCGACAGTGAGAGATTTGCACTGGCATAGGAACGTAGCAAGTATGGGGAAACCCGATTGTAGGAAAGTTGAAACCTCGACCAACATTAGGACACAGACAGACAGCGAACTGTTACGTTAGCTATCTCGTCCTGTACACTAACAAATACAATAACAGTTATATTAACCAATTTTTTTCCCTTTTTGACGGTACTCAACAGTACGCAGTACTGGCACCTTTATATTTAGTCACTAATGTAACCTACATTTTGTGGTGAGCACAGGAACCGTTTACTACATACCGGCATATACTATCAGCACCTTTTTTTGTTATTTTAAACAACGTTGGGGGAAAAACTGATAATAATAATAAACTCATTTCAAGGTGAAGTCAAATACTTACCTGCCATTGTATCGCGAGAAAGTTGGGTTACAAAATGTCCTCTCACTAGTGCAGTGTTGTAGCGTGCATCGTAGAATACATGCGTGTACTCTGTAGCACACACAACCAGGATGTGTGGCACAATTGTTAGCTTGCCCGGAAACCACAAGCAACAGCTGGTAGTGTTGACAGCATACCCTCCTCCAAACAAACTCAACAGGAAAGAACAAACTGCAATTTTTTTTAGACTTCGGACTGGACACTGTGGTCTTCGAGCACAACTGTACCAGATAGTTATAAAATAATCTGGCTGCCTGGATTTGTGGAGCAGAAAGACAGACCCCCTGAGCACACACTGCCAGCACTGCCCTTACCTCTCCAGAAGCCAAAGATTGGGATCGGGCCCAGGGGATCCACATTGCGAGAGGAAGCTTTTGGGGACTGGCGACCTTAAAAGTCGCAACGGGACGCATGACTGATGTCTAAAGAAGAAGAAGAAGAAGAAGAAGAAGAAGAAGAAGAAGAAATAATAAGAAGGACGAACAACGGCTATACCTGAATACATCATAAATAGTTCAACCCAATGTGTTGTTAATATTGTCTGAATACTCGTCGTACTGTGTCTGTCGTAATCACAATTCAAATATTGTTTTAAATAATATTGATGCAAATTGCATAATGTCTGAAAAAAAAATGATTATATAATATTTAAAATATTAGACGTTTTCACGGAAATCAATGAATACGTTATGTCCCTAAATAAGACTTGAGCGTGAATTTTTTTTTTAAATTACAGTTCTCCTCTAATGATTGGTGAAGTGACTTGGTTGGTTAGTTAATTGATTAGTTCGTTCTTGTTTTTCTCCCTCCTATCCTCTACATTATTATCCTTTCTCCTTCCTCTCCCTTCTCCTCCATCCCTCTTCTTGTTTTCCACCTCCTTCTCTTTCTTCGGCCAGGGGAAAAAAAAAAGGGGGAGGGGGAGGTTCTTTAGTTTATGGTCCAATTCTAGACATCAAACTTCTTGCCATGTCGTACTTCTTGGTTTCATGTTGCCCCGCCCCGCCCCCTTTTGAACAGTTGCTGGTTGGCCACGT
>CAJHNH020006113.1:114972-177436 GCA_905116865.2 Candidula unifasciata | reverse complement strand
TAATATTTTTGCTATTTGCAGTCTTGTTGGTGATATTTTCTGGCTAGAATACTGACAATATTGGGGCTATTTTTGTATAACTGCCCATATTGAGGATATTTTTATATAAATGCCCATATTTGGGATTTTTCATGTAACTGCCCATATTTGGGGTTTTTTCATGTAACTGCCCATATTTAGGGTTTTGTCATATAACTGCCCATATTTGGGGTTTTGTCATATAACTGCCCATATTTGGGATTTTTTCATGTAACTGCCCATATTTGGGGTTTTGTCATTTAACTGCCCATATTTGGGGTTTTGTCATATAACTGCCCATATTTGGGATTTTTTCATGTAACTGCCCATATTTGGGATTTTTTCATGTAACTGCCCATATTTGGTTTTTTTTTCATGTAACTGCCCATATTCGGGATTTCGTCATATAACTGCCCATATTTGGGGTTTTTTCATGTAACTGCCCATATTTGGGTTTTTTCATATAACTGCCCATATTTGGGATTTCGTCATATAACTGCCCATATTTGGGGTTTTTTCATGTAACTGCCCATATTTGGGATTTCGTCATATAACTGCCCATATTTGGGTTTTTTTCATGTAACTGCCCATATTTGGGGTTTTGTCATTTAACTGCCCATATTTGGGGTTTTGTCATATAACTGCCCATATTTGGGGTTTTTTCATGTAACTGCCCATATTTGGGGTTTTGTCATATAACTGCCCATATTTGGGGTTTTTTCATATAACTGCCCATATTTGGGGTTTTTGTCATAGAACTGCCCATATTTGGGATTTTTTCATGTAACTGCCCATATTTGGGATTTCGTCATATAACTGCCCATATTTGGGGTTTTGTCATATAACTGCCCATATTTGGGATTTCGTCATATAACTGCCCATATTTGGGGTTTTTTCATGTAACTGCCCATATTTGGGATTTCGTCATATAACTGCCCATATTTGGGGTTTTTTCATGTAACTGCCCATATTTGGGATTTCGTCATATAACTGCCCATATTTGGGATTTTTTCATGTAACTGCCCATATTTGGGATTTTTCATGTAACTGCCCATATTTGGGTTTTTTTTTCATGTAACTGCCCATATTTGGGATTTTTTCATGTAACTGCCCATATTGGGGATATTTTCTTGCTGTAATCCTGTCATTCTATTTTTCAGCTTGATCGGGGGATCCGACTACAGACTGATCTACCGACACTATGCCACTCTTTACTTTGTTTTCTGTGTGGACTCTTCGGAAAGTGAGTTAGGAATACTTGATCTGATTCAGGTCAGTAGAAACTGGTCTTTGCTGGTCTCTGCTGGTCTCTGCTGGTCTCGGCTGGTCTCTGCTGGTCTCTGCTGGTCTCTGCTGGTCTCTGCTGGTCTCGGCTGGTCTCTGCTGGTCTCTGCTGGTCTCTGCTGGTCTCTGCTGGTCTCTGCTGGTCTCTGCTGGTCTCTGCTGGTCTCTGCTGGTCCGTGCTGGTCTCTGCTGGTCCGTGCTGGTCGCTGCTGGTCTCTGCTGGTCTCTGCTGGTCTCTGCTGGTCCGTGCTGGTCTCTGCTGGTCCGTGCTGGTCTCTGCTGGTCTCTGCTGGTCTCTGCTGGTCTGTGTTCTAACTGTTGGGTTACAGAACACTTAACATAGAAATTCTAAATCAGTAGAACTTAAACTTTTATTTTTGAGAGCATGCATCTTCCCTGTAGAAACATACGGATGTGGGTCGTGGACTATCTCCCATTTTCCCTGTAGAAACATACGGATGTGGGTCGTGGACTATCTCCCATCTTCCCTGTAGAAACATACGGATGTGGGTCGTGGACTATCTTCCATCTTCCCTGTAGAAACATACGGATGTGGGTCGTGGACTATCTCCCATCTTCCCTGTAGAAACATACGGATGTGGGTCGTGGACTATCTCCCATCTTCCCTGTAGAAACATACGGATGTGGGTCGTGGACTATCTTCCATCTTCCCTGTAGAAACATACGGATGTGGGTCGTGGACTATCTCCCATCTCCCTGTAGAAACATACGGATGTGGGTCATGGACTTTCTCCCATCTTCCCTGTAGAAACATACGGATGTAAGTCATGGACTATCTCCCATCTTCCCATAGCAACTTACGGATGTGGGTCGTGGACTATCTCCCATCTTCCCTGTAGAAACATACGGATGTGGGTCGTGGACTATCTCCCATCTCCCTGTAGAAACATACGGATGTGGGTCGTGGACTATCTCCCATCTTCCCTGTAGAAACATACGGATGTGGGTCGGGGACTATCTCCCATCTTCCCTGTAGAAACATACGGATGTGGGTCGGGGACTATCTCCCATCTTCCCTGTAGAAACATACGGATGTGGGTCGTGGACTATCTCCCATCTTCCCTGTAGAAACATACGGATGTGGGTCGGGGACTATCTCCCATCTTCCCTGTAGAAACATACGGATGTGGGTCGTGGACTATCTCCCATCTTCCCTGTAGAAACATACGGATGTAAGTCGGGGACTATCTCCCATCTTCCTGTAGAAACATACGGATGTGGGTCGTGGACTATCTCCCATCTTCCCTATAGCAACATATAAATGTGGGTCATGGGCTATCTTCCATCTTTCCTGTAGCAACATACGGATGTGGGTCATGGACTATCTCCCAGTCCTTAAGAGAGAAATTAGGGGCTTTTCAACTGAAATTCTGTAGAAAGATTCTCATAACGCTATGGACACGAAAGAGAAGAAACAGACATTTTAATAGATCTGAAAATCAAGGAAGATTGGCTCATAAACAGCATCTTGTTTTGTGTAGGAAGCTGAAATATTCTGGTCTTATCAAGCGCCATGGCAGATACGAAAAAAAAAAAATAGCAGAAGGCAGGGTACCACGAAATAAGGGCACAGGATATAAGTGACTCCTTGATTATGAAAGTAAACAAGGCGAGAGAGCTGGCGAGAGACCAGGTTTCTTTCAGGCAGACTGTGATGAGAGCGACGTTCTGCAAAGGACCTGCTGCATAATGATGATGATGATAACTAAAACAATTTTGTGCCATCTGCACAGTCTAGGTTAGTTTCATTTTGCCGGCTGCTGTCTTTGGGAACATCAGTCTCTTCCATGGTGTCACTCTCGTACTGTCCTGTGAAAATCATGAGAGAAGGTTTTTAAATAAACCGCCAGCTGCAGAAATGGAATCCTGGTTTTCCTTGATCATGAAAGTGTGAAATGCATTCACTACCATTAAGCAGCAGAGCTACACATGACTGTGTTTACCGCCTTAAGGGCAATCTAGGATGGTACGAAAGAATTTACGGCTACATAACTAGTGTAGTTATTACAACAAACTATACATTAAACTGGTAACCACAGCAACCACTGAGTGCCACTTGATCTATGAAAACATGAGTGTAGCACCATATGTCTGATGTGCCAGTTGGGGGAAAGGGACCTTGACCTTTCTTCCACCTTTGTGGTCTACAGCTTGCCATCATATAGACCAGTGTTTCCTAAACTTTTCTTAGTTGCGGCACCCTTTTTTCAATTAAAATGTTTCCACGCACCCCAACCTAAGTAAAAGTTTGACTATTCCTATGTAAGAGATTTAAAAAAAAAAAAAAACTCGTGTATCTTTGAATATTTTGCAGCAACCCTGTGAAGTGGTCGCGGGTCCCCGGAGCACTGCGGCGCACAGTTTGATAATTACTGATATAGGCAGTGGCTTTGTGTAATGTTTTGTCAGTGGATTTTATTAGAAGACGAAGGTGAAATGATTTGGCCATATAACACAGATGTCAGGAGATAGTATACCACAGCAAGCAGTGATGTACTGACCAGGTGGGGAGTGAAGAAGAGGCCAACCCTACAGAAAGTGGACAGAGAGAGTCACTGGGGATTCCCATTTACAAAGCACACAAACTGGCCCATTTCTGTAAATGATTCTTCACCTGTACACCACAAGGTACAAGAGGATATGAGATGCTGTCAGTGATGACCTGTGGCTTTCGACTGTTGTGTACTTATTGTTTGATGTGTCATTTGGTCTACAACTTGACAGTAACCATGGCCATGCTGATGTTTCCAATCAGGTTTTTGTCGAGACGCTGGACAAGTGTTTTGAAAATGTTTGTGAACTGGATCTGATATTTCATGTAGAGAAGGTAATACTTGTGTGAAATGTCATGTAGAAAAGGTAATGGTGAAACTTCATGTAGAAAGTGTAATACTTGTTGAAATTATATGTAGAAAAAGTAATGCTTGTGTATGGCATCTCATAGTCCAACTCACAGAATGTTCACAGTGTGACAGGTTCACTACATGACAGTGTCACCACACAGCAGGTTCACTACATGACAAGTTGACCACATAACAGGTTCACTACATGACAGTGTCACCACACAGCATGTTCACACTGTGACAGGTTCACTACATGACAATGTCACCACACAACAGGTTCACTACATGACAAGTTGACCACATAACAGGTTCACTACATGACAAGTTGTCCAAACAACAGGTTCACTACATGACAAGTTGACCCCACAACAGGTTTACTACATAATAAGTTGTCCACACAACAGGTTCACTACATGATAAGTTGACCACATAACAGTTTCACTACATGACAAGTTGTCCAAACAACAGGTTCACTACATGACAAGTTGACCACACAACAGGTTCACTACATAATAAGTTGTCCACACAACAGGTTCACTACATGATAAGTTGACCACATAACAGTTTCACTACATGACAAGTTGACCACATAACAGTTTCACTACATGACAAGTTGTCCAAACAACAGGTTCACTACATGACAAGTTGACCAAACAACAGGTTCACTACATAATAAGTTGTCCACACAACAGGTTCACTACATGATAAGTTGACCACATAACAGTTTCACTACATGACAAGTTGACCACATAACAGTTTCACTACATGACAATTTGTCCAAACAACAGGTTCACTACATGACAAGTTGACCAAACAACAGGTTCACTACATAATAAGTTGTCCACACAACAGGTTCACTACATGACAAGTTGTCCACAAAATGTTCACTACATGACAAGTGATAGTTTGGCACATTATTTAACAGGTTAACTTGATGACATTGATCATATGACATGTTCAGTCACTTCATGACAGGTTCACATGATGACAGGTTTAGTGTGTGACAGCTTGCTTTCATGTTAGATATTTGTTGTGTTGGAGTGAGGGAAAGAGGTTTGGGGGGGGGGGGGGAGGGAGGAGATAATTCCTACAAGACAGGCTCACTAGATGACAGGTTCACTAGATGATAGGTTCACTTTTTGATAGTTTCACTGGATGTCATGTTCATCACATGACATGTTGACTCATGATAGTTTTGTTAGATTATTTAGATGATATGTTAACTACATGACAGGTTCGCTGCATGACAGGCTCTCTACATAATATGTTTGCTACATGACAGGTTCACTATGTGATAGGTTTGCTACATGACAGGCTCTCTACATGACAGACTGTCTACATGATAGGTTTGCTACATGACTGACTGTCTACATGATAGGTTTGCTACATGACATGCTCTCTACATGATAGGTTTGCTACATGACAGGTTCACTATGTGATAGGTTTGCTACATGACAGGCTCTCTACATGACAGGTTTGCTACATGACAGGCTGTCTACATGATAGGTTTGCTACATGACAGGCTCTCTACATGACAGGCTGTCTACATGACAGGCTCTCTACATGATAGGTTTGCTACATGACAGGTTCACTATGTGATAGGTTTGCTACATGACAGGCTCTCTACATGATAGGTTTGCTACATGACAGGCTGTCTACATGATAGGTTTGCTACATGACAGGTTCACTATATGATAGGTTTGCTACATGACAGGCTCTCTACATGATAGTTTTGCTACATGACAGGCTGTCTACATGATAGGTTTGCTACATGACAGATTCACTACATGACAGATTCACTACATGACAGGCTGTCCAATGATAGGTTTGCTACATGACAGGTTCACTACATGTTGTCGGAGCTGGTGATGGGAGGAATGGTGCTGGAGACTAACATGGTGGAGATCATGACTCGCATTGATGAACAGAACAAGCTGGAGAAAAATGAGGTAAGTGGGACCGTTGGGAATGGGTGTGACAGTTGGGAGGTGGGTGTGACAGATGGGAGGTGGGTTGTACAGTTGGGAGGTGGATGGTACAGTTGAAAGGTGAGCAATATGCTAAGGAGGTCACTGGAACAGTTGGGAAATGGGTGGTATAGGTTGCGAGGTCACCAGTACAGTTGGGAGGTGGGTGCTATAGTTGGGAATTGTGTGGTACAGTTTTTTGGTGGGTGGTATAGTTGGGAGGTCAGTTTTACAGTTGAGAGGTCAGTTGTACAGTTCGGAGGTCGGTGGTACAGTTCAGAGATCGCTGGTACAGTTGGGAGGTTGGTGGTACAGTTCAGATGTCGCTGGTACAGTTAGAAGGTCTGTGATACAGTTGGGAGGTCACTGGTACAGTTTGGAGGTTGGTGGTACAGTTCAGAGGTCGCTGGTACATTTGGGAGGTCAGTGGTACAGTTGGGAGGTCGGTGGTACAGTTAAGAGGTCCGTGGTACAGTTGGGAGGTCGGTGGTACAGTTTGGAGGTGAGGGGAACAGTTGGGAGGTCAATGATACATTTGGGAGGTGAGGGATACAGCTGGAAGGTGGTGAACATGGTATGTGAATGCATAAATGATGTTTGAGATAGGAGGCATACTCAGCACATTGACAGCAGTGACACAAATAAAACAGGGGTCGAGCTGGTTGGCTTGGTTAGAAGGACAAAACTTTCCACTCTTTCTCTCTCTTTTTTTTTCTCTCGCTCAGTCTCTCTCTCTCACTTCCTAAACAACTCACTTTTGAGCTTTCTTACTTTTTCTTCACTTTTGGTTGGCTCTGTTCTCACAGCCTTGGTATAAAATGGAACTATTCCCATTCTATTTTGTCTAGTAAAGTGCACTCTTTTGGGTTTTCTCTCTCCAACATTTACCTGTTAGTGACCTTATTTATTGTGTGATATGTATGGCTCGTATTGCAGGCCGATAACAGATGAATTTGTGTAAAGACACACTAAGCCGAACACCCGTGGAACACACATACAATCTTTAATGTACAAAGAGCATTAAATAAACTAAAGGAAGTTGGCCTCAAGAACTGCATTTGTCCCTTATTTGAAATGCAGGCTGTGCCAGCTTTACAATCACTCGTCACTCCTGCCTGTTCCCATGAATAAACACAGGGCTCAAACCCACAGATCTCTTGTAGAGCGCTGTCCAAGCCGCTGTCCCTGAGAGAAGGATTCTAATGTGTACACAGAGAGAATGTGTGCTGGCAGATTCTACTGCCACAACCGATTCATTACAATCTTAACCAACTGCTGTAACAGAATCTGCACGAATAATTCCTACCCACACAAGAACGCTACAAGACTGAATAACGTCATCAAACACTGTACAATACAAATTACAGCTACAACCTACTCGAAAACACATGGTTAACGGTCACTACACTGGTCAGTAACATGCTATATTCTAACAGTCTGTGAAACAAAGGTCCCTGTCATAACAGGCCCCTGTCATAAGGTCGTACACAATCTCCCCCTGTCTTTCACCGAGCAGCTCTTTTGTTCCCCTACAGTGTTCACTCTGACTTTGGGCTGCTCCTGAATTCGGTCAAGCATGCAGCTGTGTCAGCTAAGTTTGTCTGGTCTCACCTTTTCATGTCTGGGTCATCTCGTACAAACACAGTGCTTCAACATCATCATCACATTGCCGACCTGGCACCTGACATCCACAGCTAAACTGGAACCATCTTCCACAACAAATCAACAATAACACTAACCCCCTATACATACAATCAGAAATTGTTTTAATATTACCTGAGTACTTTGTAGGTAATATTTAGCTGCATTTGATAGTGTTTACTTTACTTGTTAAAAGCTGTATCAAGAAAATAATCTATTAAAAAAAAGAGAGAGTTAAAAGGACACAGTATTAAACGGGCCTGCATGCCCAGTTGTTAACACTTTCAGAATAAAATTAGTTGATACTGTCATTGGTTTGCACTTGTGTCTAAAGTTGAGCCATTTCCTCCTCCCTCAGGCGGGACTCCTAGCTGCTCCAGCCAAAGCTATGTCAGCCATGAAGGAAATGAACATTCCACAGAAGATCAAAGACATCAAGTTGCCAGATCTGCCCAGCATTAGCAGCCTTAAGTTCTAGCATGTTTCGTCCTCGTGTCTGGTTTCACTGTGGGAGTGTTTATGTCTGGGTATGTGTGCGTGCAAGAGTACATGAGGCGTGGAGATTTTCAGGTCTTAATCATAGCATACTTGCCTTGTGACACTGTCTTGTCCAGGGTTATGTCTCAGCAAGACAGTATTTGTAAAAGCATGATGATAAGTTGATGTGAAAACAACAGCTGATAGTGGGACAGTAGTGAACTCTCAAACCCAGAAGGTTTTAAAGTAGAAACTCAGTTTGTGAAATAATCACAGCGGAAAAGAGGCATCAGTGTCTGACTTTCAGAGATGCAGCATATTCTATACTGTATTTAAAATAGTTGCCCAGATTTCTTGTCCACACCCAGACCAAATATGAAATAAATACTAAAACCCTGTGGTGCGTTGTTTGTGACAGAAAGAGTTCTTCAGAGGGCAGTAATTAATGAGAGGACAAATTATCTGATAGGAGGAAAATAGTTAATGGAAGTACAGTAATTAATGAGAGGACAAATTATCTGATGGGAGGACGATAGTTAATGGAAGTACAGTAATTAATGAGAGGACAAATTATCTGATGGGAGGACGATAGTTAATGGAAGTACAGTAATTAATCAGACGACAAATTATCTGATGGGAGGACGATAGTTAATGAAAGTACAGTAATTAATGAGAGGACAAATTATCTGATGGGAGGTCGATAGTCAGTGGAAGTACAGTAATTAATAAGAGGACAAATTATCTGATGGGATGACGATAATTCGTGGAAGTACAGTAATTAATGAGAGGACAAATTATCTGATGGGAGGACGATAGTTAATGGAAGGAATAATTAATGAGAGGACAAATTATCTGATGGGTGCGAGGAAAATAGTTAATGAAAGGACAGTAATTAATGAGAGGACAAATTATCTGATGGGATGTCGATAGTTAATAAAAGTAAGTTAAGTATTGGTCCCTTTTCCACACCTTTAGGCATATTGAGAATATAGGGCTAGACCGATAGTTTTGTAGAACAATCAACACTTGGTGAATGAAATGGTCATCATCATGCTGGCACCTTTACTTCCCAGGACTGCACCTAGTACCCACTCAAGACTGGGTCAACCCAAGAGTCAAAGTCATTTTTGAAAAAAATGTAGTGGCCAATGCCACAGTGACTCCTCACAATAGTTAATGGGAGGACAGTAATTAAGGAGAGCATGGTAGCTGAGTGGAAGAAAGTAGTTGATTAAGAGAAGAATATTTCTCGTCACAAAAATATGGTTGCTAAGCTAATGGAAGGAATGATCACATTTGCCGAAAGAACAATAGCTAATGGGAGGACACCAGACACATGTTTTCAAATGAGCCTATGCTCCATTTGGGGATGTTATGTTCTCACAGAGCCGCAAGACAGTTACTTGAGGTCTCAAATATGTGGTTTTACAAAATAATCCTTAGAATTCCTTGTACAAACAAAAAGAGCAAGCCAGAGGTTTTGAAAAAGAAAGGAGCTCACTTATCACAAACATAAAAAAGAGACAGTCATTTTGAGAAGAAGGAAACTGGAACATTGTGTGACCACTGGAAAGATCTGTGGAAAGAGAGACAGAGGAAGGCAGCACGAGAAGATTCTTGACAACCTTTTGATCTGGGGTGTCAACTCACAAACTGACACACTCAGATCACAGATTGTGGAGAGGCGTGGTTGTCCCTGCCAGTCAGCAAGGCACTTGAGTGATGAACTCGCAGTCAGTTTTTTTTCTGTCGACTGTGTTGTGCTTTTTGTGTATGCTACGTGATGTTCATATTCACTGCCTGAGATATTTAGTTGATCTCTTACTTGGGTAGTCAGCCGGCCTCCAGCTCTGCTTCCTGTATCTGAAAACAGAGGCTGCCACTGGTGCACTAGCTGTTGGGAGTTGATGCCTCAATCATGTTGTCAGTTGTCTGGTAATGTTGTCAGTTGTCTGGTGATGTTGTCAGTTGTCTGGTGATGTTGTCAGTTGTCTGGTGATGTTGTCAGTTGTCTGGTAATGTTGTCAGTTGTCTGGTAATGTTGTCAGTTGTCTGGTAATGTCATCAGTTGTCTGGTGATGTCATCAGTTGTCTGGTGATGATGTCTGGTGATATCATAAGTTGTCTGGTGATGATGTCTAGTGATGTCATCAGTTGTCTGGTGATGTCATCAGTTGTCTGGTGATGTCATCAGTTGTCTGGTAATGTCATCAGTTGTCTGGTAATGTCATCAGTTGTCTGGTGATGATGTCTGGTGATGATGTCTGGTGATATCATAAGTTGTCTGGTGATGATGTCTAGTGATGTCATCAGTTGTCTGGTGATGTCATCAGTTGTCTGGTAATGTTGTCAGTTGTCTGGTGATGTCATCAGTTGTCTGGTGATGTCATCAGTTGTCTGGTGATGTCGTCAGTTGTCTGGTAATGTCGTCAGTTGTCTGGTGATGTTATCAGTTGTCTGGTGATGTTGTCAGTTGTCTGGTGATGTTTTCAGTTGTCTGGTGATGTCATCAGTTGTCTGGTGATGTCGTCAGTTGTCTGGAGATGTTGTCAGTTGTCTGGTCATGTCATCAGTTGTCTGGTGATGTCGTCAGTTGTCTAGAGATGTTGTCAGTTGTCTGGTCATGTCATCAGTTGTCTGGTGATGTTGTCAGTTGTCTGGTCATGTCATCAGTTGTCTGGTGGTGTTGTCAGTTGTCTGGTCATGTCCTCAGTTGTTTGTAGAGGTTGTCAGTTGTCTGGTAATGTCGTCAGTTGTCTGGTGATGTTGTCAGTTGTTTGGTCATGTCATCAGTTGTTTGGTCATGTCGTCAGTTGTCTGGTCATTTTGTCTGGTGATGTTGTCTGGTCATGTCATCAGTTGTCTGGTGATGTTGTCTGGTCATGTCATCAGTTATCTGGTGATGTTGTCTGGTCATGTCCTCAGTTGTCTGTAGAGGTTGTCAGTTGTCTGATGATCTCGTCAGTTGTCTGGTGATGTTGTCAGTTGTTTGGTCATGTCCTCAGTTGTTTGGTCATGTCGTCAGTTGTCTGGTCATTTTGTCTGGTGATGTTGTCTGGTCATGTCATCAGTTGTCTGGTCATGTCATCAGTTGTCTGGTGATGTTGTCTGGTCATGTCATCAGTTGTCTGGTGATGTTGTCAGTTGTCTGGTGATGTTGTCAGTTGTCTGGTTATGTCGTCAGTTGTCTGGTGATGTTGTCTGGTGATGTCGTCAGTTGTCTGGTGATGTTGTCAGGTGTCTGATGATGTCGTCAGTTGTCTGGTCATGTCGTCAGTTGTCTGGTGATGTCGTCAGTTGTCTGGTGATGTCGTCAGTTGTCTAATGATGTTGTCCGACGATGTTGTAAGTTGTCTGATGATGTCGTCACTTTAGGGGTTACTGCATTCTGGGTATTACATAAAGGGCAGAAGATGAAGAAGAATACACATTTACAATATTTTATCAATTCCTGCATGATTTCACATGTGGACAACTTGTCTGTAAAATACCACAAGTCTGCTAAAGGAGATGGAGCACCTCTGAGTTTGCCCAGAGGACCACATTTTTTGGTAACCATGTATATGTGTATATGTGAGTTCTAATATCAGTATGTTAAGGAAGCCATCCTGGTGTAACGGCTAGGGACTCGCCTGTGGATCCGAAGGTCAGTGGTTGAAATCCAAACAGCCGGACTTTTAGGAAAATGACTTTGGCTCAGAGGTTGACCGAGCCTTGGGTGGGTGTGAGGTGTGGTCAATGAATGTGGTCGGCACGATGTTGACCACATCTCTCATTGAGTGGGTGTGAGGTGTGGTCAGTGAATACGGTCAGCATGATGTTGACCACATCTCTCATTGAGTGGGTGTGAGATGGGTCAGTGAATACGGTCAGCATGATGTTACCACATCTCTCATTGAGTGGGTGTGAGACAGGTCAGTGAATACGGTCAGCATGATGTTTCTACATCACTCATTGAGTGGGTGAGAGGTGTGGTCAGTGAATACGGTCAGCATGATGTTGCCACATCTCTCATTGAGTGGGTGAGAGGTGTGGTCAGTGAATACGGTCAGCATGATGTTGATCACATCTCTCATTGAGTGGGTGTGAGACGGGTCAGTGAATACGGTCAGCATGATGTTGCCACATCTCTCATTGAGTGGGTGTGAGACGGGTCAGTGAATACGGTCAGCATGATGTTGCCACATCTCTCATTATGTTCAGCTGATTACATTTCATTATGTTCAGTTGATTACATTTCATTATGTTCAGCTGATTACATTTCATTATGTTCAGCTGATTACATTTCATTATGTTCAGTAGATTACATTTCATTCTGTTCAGCTGATTACATTTCATTATGTTCAGCTGATTACATTTCATTCTGTTAAGCTGATTACATTTTATTATGTTCAGCTGATTACATTTCATTCTGTTCAGTTGATTACATTTCATTATGTTCAGCTGATTACATTTCATTATGTTCAGCTGATTACATTTCATTATGTTCAGCTGATAACATTTCATTATGTTCAGTTGATTACATTTCATTATGTTCAGCTGATTACATTTCATTATGTTCAGTTGATTACATTTCATTATGTTCAGCTGATTACATTTCATTATGTTCAGCTGATTACCTTTCATTACGTTCAGTTGATTACATTTCATTATGTTCAGTTGATTACATTTCATTATGTTCAGTTGATTACATTTCATTATGTTTGGTTGATTACATTTCATTATGTTCAGTTGATTTCATTTCATTATGTTCAGCTGATTACATTTCATTATGTTCAGCTGATTACATTTCATTCTGTTCAGCTGATTACTTTTCATTATGTACATACAACAACATGTTATCACAAGAGCAAGGCAACCAATCATTTATTTTGCTGGTGTACAAATTAAATGTGGGACCACTTGAATCTGGACTTCTTGATGCACGAGCAAATTTCCATTGTGTTGGCTTTACTGGAAAGATTTGGCTTGGACATCACAGAGTGGGCAGGCAGAAAGGTCTCTGTCTGAACCATTCTTTGCTGCAGACCTGAAGTTCCTGATGCAGTGCCTGTATATCTGGATTTTGGAAATCAGAGTTCCATTGCCCAACTGATAAGCTGAATGTTTCTTGTGACACTGTCAGCTGTGAATGTCATGTGGTAGGCTTGTTGCTTGTGCCTGTATATCTGGACTTGGGGATACATGGTTCTATTGCCCAGCTGATAAGCCAAATGTTTCTTGTGACACTGTGAACTGTGATTTTCTTTTGGTAGGCTTGTTGCTTGTGTCTATGATGGTTTTTTGAGGTTTTTATTAGGTATGCTTGTTGCGAGTGTCTCCATATCTGGACTTAGGGGTACATGGTTCCATTGCCCAATTGATAAGCTGAGTGTTTCTTGTGAATTTGTGAACTGTGGTTTTCATGTGGTATGCTTGTCGCTTGTGTCTTTGATGGTTTATTGAGGTTTCTATGCGGCTGATCTGTTCTGCTAGTTCTCTGATGAGTCAGTGACGTCAATTGAAGAGCATTTTATGTGATTTCCACTGACACATCAAACAAGTCACAGTCGATTTGAGAAATAGTAACAAAGCACCAGAGGAAGGGAGATGAAAGGGAAAAGATAGACGAGAGAACAAGAGATAGAAGGGGAAAGATATAAACAGAGCAAGAGGCCGGAAGGGAAAGAGTACAAGTCACGGAAGTCACCCCATCTCGTTTGCCTGTGTGATAACGTGCCTGTTCCCACGGGCTGTCCTATGTTTCAGGGTGTCAGGTTTTGCTAATTTAAGTGCTGATTCAGCACCAGCGAGCGTGAACATACAAAAACATAAATGATTGGATAGTCATGAACCATCGCGTCTGCGGCGCTTTGTCCTGCCGAACTTCTTCCTTCCTTGAAGGAGTGACAGAGAGTGAGAGGGAGAAATGAAAACGAGAGACGGAGGGAGAGAGAGATCAAAAAAGAGAAAAATGAACAATAGAGGACTAAGAAGAGAATGCAAAACCTTTCTCCCTCTCTCTCTGTCTCTCTCTGTCTCTCTCTCTCTCTGTCTCTCTCTCCCCCTCTCTCTCTGTTTCTCTCCCTTTCTCTCTCCCTCTGTCTCTCTCTCTCCCTCTCTCTCTCTGTCTCTCTCTCTCCCTCTCTCTCTCCCTTTCTCTCTCCCTCTGTCTCTCTCTCTCTCCCTCTCTCTGTCTCCCCCTCTCTCTCTCTGTCTCTCCCTCTCTCTCTCTCACTCTCTCTCCCTCTCTCTCTGTCTCTGTCTCTCCCTCTCTCTGCCTGTCTCTCTCTCTCCCCTCTCTCTCCCCCTCTGTCTCTCCCTCCCTCTCTCTCCCCCTCTCTCTGTCTCTCTCCCTCTGTCTCTCTCCCCCACTCTCTCTCCCTCTCTATCTGTCTCTCCCTCTCTCTCTGTCTCTCTCTCCCCCTCTCTCTCTCTATCTCTCTGTCTCTGCCCCCTCCCCTCCTTTCCTCTCTACCTCTCTCTCACTTACATTGTTGTCCAAGTCCTTCCAGCCCTTCACCTGTCTGTGTAATTTTCTCAAGTCTTCCTAAACGTCTACATTGCACACACACACACGCTCGCACACATATGCAAGCACACATACGTAATATGATCAAGTGTCTTGTCGACTGGCATGGACGATCATGCCTCTCCACAATCTGCGATTCCCAACAGCATGTATGAATTTGTGTATTGACAACCCGCCATGTCGTGACAAAAGGCTGTCAAAAATTGTCGTGCTTTTTCTTCCTGTCTTTCTCTTTTTTCTATTCTACAGATCTGTCAAGTGTTCATATGTTCCAGTTGCCCTCTTCTCTTACACACAAATGAGAAGCTGTGATAACGTAAGCTGTCTTGAAATGGGACACAAGTTTTGTGTAAACCTAACCTTCGATGTTGGGGGGTCCTTTTGTAACCTTACGGTTGAACAGGGTTTCTCCGACTTGCATGTAAGGGATTCCCATCCGAAAATGGCACTTTGTGTCACCGGGTGTTAATCGCTGATTGTAGGCTCCTGATGAGGTTAAAGGTTACTAACTCAGTTGTGACTATGTACCTACTGATGTGTCAAGCGGTGAGCCTCTCAAACTAATGGCTTCAGTGATGTGAGCCCTACTTAGTTATGTGGTAGCCTACAACATGTCAAGCCGTTCTCCACGCCCCAACAGCCGTGGCCGCTGTAAGACTACTTAACATACCAGATCACCATAGATGCAGCTGTAAGACTACTTAACATACCAGATCACCATAGATGCAGCTGTAAGACTACTTAACATACCAGATCACCATAGATGCAGCTGTGCAACTCGTAAAATAACCGATAACAAATGGTGTAGTTAACATACAGGCACTGTAAACTATACATGCACAGAGAACCTAATATACATTCACTTGTATATTTATGAAGTAGTGAGCAGGTTTAATGCAGTCCTCCTAACTCGAACTGAAAGTTCAGCTAGCGGATTAGACGACACAGTTTGCTGGCTGGCTAGATAAAACGATGTACCCGCCTTTCAACTTTGCCCCGTCCAAGGGGATGCTGGGTACTAGAAATTGTTGACATGCAATGACAGAACATACAACTGAAGCGCAAAGGGAGCTGAATGGTCGTAGACCACGAGGCAGACCAAGAAGACGATGGATAGATAATGTCCAGACAGACCTGCAAACACTTGGTGTCACCAACTGGAAAGAGAAGGCCAACCAAATAGATGAGTGGAGGCGGGTGATGTGTGCAGCAATGAACCGCAAAAGCTCGGAACGCTAAAGAAGAAGAAAAATTCTCCATCTTTTCCTCTGATGCAACCATTTCCTGTTGCAGTTTCTGTCCTGTTTGTGAGCTGTCTTATGTTTTTATGCACTTTAAAAAAATGTTTACAAAGTGGGATGTTATCCAAGTTTATCAGGATATGATTTTGAATTCTCACCACAGTTTTTAAAATTAATTTCTAATCATAATATAAACAATTTGGTTTTTACTTCTCTCTTGATGACTTTTGCACGAATGCAGTTTCCTTTGTGGATGTTGAAAGAAAGTATTGCAAATAATGAGCTGGTTCACGTCACACAATTGTATCAGCCTGTATCACCTCTTTCATTTCTGGTTCTAATACCATATTGCCCTACAACCCGCTCGTGTTTCGTTTTTCCTACCGTTGCATCCATATCTGCCATGACTTTTCAGACCTCTGGTGATTTTACCACTTTCAGTGTTTGTTTAAGTCTTCGTGGTATCATACTTCTGTAATATTGTTATATCGAAAGGTTTTGTTTCAGTTTTGATCAGAATCTATTCTATCCTTATGAGCCCAGAATCCAGAAATGTTTATCTCAACATTTGTCGTACTTGAAGTGCCACTGTACGCTCACAATGTTCACCGCTAGAAATAATAAAGATCTAGTCATCCGTCTTTCTGGAGCCAGCGTCAGCCCATCTTGTTTCTGATACTCCAGATATTGATACAAGTGAAAAATACATTTGACAAGCTAAAGGTTGAAAGCATGAGACATTCCTCAGGCACAGTTGGGCGATTAGTAAACAATTTGTTAGAAGTTGTAATGTAGTTTTGTACATGAATAGTCAGAATCCCTTGGACATATTAATGAAGATGTCTTGAAAAAAACTGACTCATGGGCAGAGCTGAGTTCCCACATTAGGGGGAGACAATCAACATTATTACGTCATGTCTTGAGATTAAGACAAATGGACGTGAGAAAGTTGGAGGAAAACAGAGGCAGATGAAGACCGAGAGAGAGGTGCTGAACAGTTTGACATTGTGGCAAGGAAGATACTCTTTGTTAGAGTTGACAGAAAGTGCAGGAGACAAGAATGTTGTGGACAGACATGACTACCAGCGCCACACGGCAACGACCACCAGACAAAGAATACAGAGAGAGATGCATCGATTACCTGCCTACCTTTAGCCTTGTCGATCTCTTCGTGTATTTAGTTCTGGAATTTCTGATTAACCGCAAGGAGCAGAAAGATCCCATCTTTATGTAAGTTTTCGAAAATTTAGTTTCCATGGAGAAATGCCTGTGAAGGAAAAGGCGATGTTGAAGGGAATTAATCGCCCCATTTCGTTCGTTGTGAACTAAAAAAGTGGCCCAAAGGCAATGAAGCAGGGTGATAGCCAGATGTTGCAACATTTAATGCAGGCGCGTCCATTCCCTTCTGCTGCAGATTTGACAGTCGCAGCCTGGTTGGAGAATTCTTGGCTCCCTTTTAACCCTGACGTATTTATAAAGCGGTGTCTTGTAGTTGCAGGTGAAACTCAGTACCCGTCGTAGAAACATCTGCAGAACAAGGACATCAGTGTTGTTGCCTGTAATTTTTTAGGTAAGTCCCGGGTTGATTAGTTGGTTGACTGGTTCGTTGGATGATAGAATGATTAGTTGATTGATTGGTTCGTTTGATGAAAGATTGATTAGTTGGTTGACTGGTTCGATGGATGATAGACTGATTAGTTGGTTGACTGGTTCGGTGGATGATAGTTTGATTAGTTGAATGGTTGGTTTGTTGATTGTGAAGCTGGTTATATTGGTGGTTGATTTATTCTTTGATTACACAACTGGCTGGAAGGTTGATTAGTTCCTAGGTTTGATAGGTGGTTGGTCGGTTTATAGATTGATTGGTTTGATTGCATAGTTAAGCGGTTGGTTGGTTTATTGATTAATTAATTGCTTAGTTAGTTGTGAACTAGAAGCAAAGCCTAAGGGGGATGTTGTATTAGAAGAAGGGGAGATTATGAAGGATAATATAAAAATCTACTCTTTGAACCCATCTCTACTCCAAACCTACAAGAGCTCCAATAAATAATGTCGTGGCCAGTGTTAGTCATCCCCACTCAAGCTGTCATTGTAACAAGAAAAAAAAAATTATGTTTAGCGAGTGGCTAAGACCAATAGTATCTCAGCCTGTCAGCAGTAATAGTAAAACTAGGCAAACTACCAACAAGCTCTAATCCGAATCAAACAGTTAGAACTATAATTACACATTAAACATCTGTTTATTTTACTGAACACAGAACTCACAGGATTCACAAATAACAATACATTAACAGCTATCCACATGCTCGACCAGACCATGTGCTACAAACCCTAACAAGGAACATAGGACAAAGAACGCATACGTTCAGAAAAATTACATAGGTTATGGCACAGATCGAAACATATTAACATGTGCATTAAGCTTCAACATACCACCAGATCAGTAAATCGCCAATAGCGACCTGCAATAAAACTATCTCCGAGCGAGGATGCTACCTAGGTCTGACTCACACAATGAAATTACTGATGGAACTCAAAGTCTAGCACCAAAATTAAACATTAAGAAGTACAAAAACAGTGAAATAGCCGCTCCATCCCTCTCCACTCACCAGCGGTGTCCACATCGCGGCTGACGAGGTCATTGGTGGAAGGCTCAAAAGGCCTTCTCTCACTGAACAAGTCCTTTTATTAACTCTTGATCACCTGCTTGCCAGACTTTTTTCGTGAGTGCAGCTAAACAAATAAATTATAAACAACCTTTGGCGTCCTGCAGCAGTTGACTGGTTAGTCGGTTTAAGAACTGATTGACTGGTTGCTTAGTTAGCTGGTTGGTTAGTTGGTTTATCGATTGACTGATTGGTTGGTTAGTTGGTCGGTTGGTTGATTAGTCGGTTAATTGATTGCTTACACACATACTCTCTCTCTCTCTCTCTCTCTCTCTCTCTCTCTCTCTCTCTCTCTCTCTCTCTCTCATAAACCGATGACATTTGTAAACATTATTCTGATGCCCTGTTCGGGTCACCTGCAGTGCGACCTTTATGACGGACCCTATCTGGATATTCTGTTCACAGAGCTTGTTGTCATATGCTGCATACATATCCTGATGTTCTGCTCACAGATCCTGTCCTGATATTCTGCTCACAGATCCTGTCCTGATATTCTGCTCACAGATCCTGTCCTGATATTCTGCTCACAGATCCTGTCCTGATATTTAGTTCACAGATCATGTCCTGATGTTCTGCTCACAGATCCTGTCCTGATATTTAGTTCACAGATCCTGTCCTGATATTTAGTTCACAGATCCTGTCCTGATGTTCTGCTCACAGATCCTGTCCTGATATTTAGTTCACAGATCCTGTCCTGATATTCTGCTCACAGATCCTGTCCTGATATTTAGTTCACAGATCCTGTCCTGATATTCTGCTCACAGATCCTGTCCTGATATTTAGTTCACAGATCCTGTCCTGATATTCTGCTCACAGATCCTGTCCTGATATTTAGTTCACAGATCCTGTCCTGATATTCTGCTCACAGATCCTGTCCTGATGTTCTGCTCACAGATCCTGTCCTGATGTTCTGCTCACAGATCCTGTCCTGATGTTCTGCTCACAGATCCTGTCCTGATGTTCTGCTCACAGATCCTATCCTGATGTTCTGCTCACAGATCCTGTCCTGATGTTCTGCTCACAGATCCTGTCCTGATGTTCTACTCACAGATCCTGTCCTGATGTTCTGCTCACAGATCCTGTCCTGATGTTCTGCTCACAGATCCTGTCCTGATATTTTGTTCAAAGATCCTGTCCTGATATTCAGCTCACAGATCCTGTCCTGATGTTTTGTTCACAGATCCTGTCCTGATATTTAGTTCACAGATCCTGTCCTGATATTCTGCTAGAAATGTCACTGACTGACCTAGTTCTGGCTGTAGTCTGGAACCTGGCCACAATGCCTGGGATTGCAGCAGCTCTAATCGCTGGACTCACCTACCGGTGGCTCTCACAGAACAAGTACAAGCTGCCACCGGGTCCACCTGGTCTACCTTTAATTGGCAACGTCCTGGATTTTAGAGGTGGGTGGTCACGTGACCAGATTGTGTACTTGAGTCTGTAATTTGAGCACAGGTGAGAAAGTCAGGGGCGTGCGTGTTTGTGGTGCCTTGAGTGTAGGGAGAATGACCACTGAGAGAGAGAGAGAGAGCGTGGGGGAGAGAGAGAAAGAAAAAGAGAAGGAGAAACAATCTGACAAGTCTATATGTGGTGTGTACATGTGTTGTGTCTGTGCGTGTGTGTTTTGTAAAGAAAATGATCAGAGGGAGAGAGAGAGAGAGAGAGAGAGAGAGAGAGAGAGAGAGAGAGAGAGATAGAGAGAGAGACAGAGAGAGAGAGAGATAGAGAGAGTGAGAAAGAAAGAGGGAGAGACAAAAGGGAGAGAAATACGTGGAGGGAGAGATATAGTGAAGATATAGTCTGTTGTGGTGTGTGTGTATGTGTGGACGGGGTGGGGGGGGGGGGGGGGGGGGGAGAGAAGAGAGTTTGTGTTGTTTTAACTAGTTTGTATGCGTGTCTTTTGTGGTAATTATTGTGTTACAGACTTCCCTTTTAAGACATTCGCTATGCTTGTTTTGTATGTTATTTATTGCCTGGTGTTAAGTTGTCAACTCTTGTCGAATCATGTTATGTGTTTAGTACCCACTATCCCTTTAAATATACAATAATTTTAGTATTGGTTGTTTGGTTTTTGTTTCGCAGTTTGTTACTTCATTGTTAATTTATTATCCGTTTTGTTGTGGATATGTTACGTTGTTATCTATACTGACGTGGGTACGTTACATTGTTATTTGTTCTAACGTGGGGCATGTTACATTGTTATCTGTACTGCCGTGGGTATGTTACATTGGTATCTGTACTGACGTGGGTATGTTACAGTGTTATCTGTACTAACGTGGGGTATGTTACATTGTTATCTGTACTAATGTGGGTATGTTACATTGTTATATGTACTGACGTGGGTTTGTTACATTGTTATCTGTACTAACGTGGATATGTTACATTGTTATTTGTACTGACGTGGGTATGTTACATTGTTATCTGTACTAACGTGGGTATGTTACATTGTTATCTGTACTGACGTGGGTATGTTACATTGGTATCTGTACTGACGTGTGTATGTTACAGTGTTATCTGTACTAACGAGGGGTATGTTACATTGTTATCTGTACTAATGTGGGTATGTTACATTGTTATCTGTGCTGACGTGGGTATGTTACATTGTTATCTGTACTGACGTGGGTATGTTACACTGGTATCTGTACTAACGTGGGGTATGTTACATTATTATCTGTACTAACGTGTGTACGTTACATTGTTATCTGTACTGACGTGTGTACGTTACATTGGGTATGTTACATCTGTACTAACATGTTTTATCTATACAAACGTGGGTAATGTTACGTGTTACACTGTGTACGTTTACATTGTTAATATCTGTACTAACCTGGGTATGTTACTATTGAGGCCACTCAATGAAAACCCTGGAATGGAAAGAGCTTACACGTTCACAGCGGCGGCGATGAGGCTAAATGCCTCAAAGCCTGGCATGTGACCATCTATGGATGCCTTTAGCGAAAGCTGCAGCAACATTGCGTTTGCTCCTTACAGCGAGGCGATGCGGTACAGGAGGAAGATAGCCGTGGTGGTGAGTTCAGACAGCTGTTTGTACCATCTAACTCAGTCTAGTCACAACACTTGTAACAATATTTGTCGTGGTGGTGAGTTCAGACAGCTGTTTGTACCGTCTAACTCAGTCTAGTCGCATCACTTGTAGCAATATTTGTCGTGGTGGTGAGTTCAGACAGCTGTTTGTACCATCTAACTCAGTCTAGTCGCAACACTTGTAGCAATATTTGTCGTCGTGGTGAGATCAGACAGCTGTTTGTACCATCTAACTCAGTCTAGTCGCAACATTTGTAGCAGTATTTGTCGTGGTGGTGGGATCAGACATTTGTTTGTACCATCTAATCAGTACTAGTCCGCAAACATTTGTAGACCCAATATTTGTCGTTGGTGGGTGGAATTTCAGACAGCGGGGTGTACCATTCCTAAACTCAGTCTAGTCGCCCCAACACTGGTAGCAATATTTTATGTCGTGTGTGATGAGAATCAGACGATCTGTTTGTACCACATCTAACTCAGTCTAGTCGGCAATCATTCGCCTAGCAATATTTGGTCGTGAGTGATGAGATCATACATCATGCTTTGTATCATCTTAACTCAGCCTAGTCGCAACATTATGTTTAGCCAATATTAGTTCGTGGTGGTAGTAGCAGCAGCGTAATGGTTGATGTTGTAGATATAATTCTGATATGGTTGTGATTGTGGTGTGCCTGCGGTGGCTAAAATACGTTTATTTAACAGGGGTAGGCGTGACAGTACCATTACCACTATCAGTTGAAGTAGTTATAGTTGGTGACATAGTAACAGCAGTTCTACAGTAATTTATGGTGATAATGTTGGTGCGTCTGGCTGCAACAATAGATTCAGTAGATCTACTAGCAGCAGAAGATGTAGTTGTTTTTGTAGCAGTAAATGTAGGTAAGCAAGAGGCAAACACTATTCTTTGGCCACATAATGAGAAAAGAGACACTGAAAAACATCGTGACAACTGGAAAGATCAGAGGGAAAAGGGGTAGAGGCAGACCAAGAGAGACGATGCTGGATGAGCTGAAACGATGGTATAGAGGGATATCATCAAGAGAGCTGTTCCAGGCAACCAGGGATCATGATCTGTTCGCCATTTGGCAGGGGACATGATGATGATGATGTAGCGTACTAATCCCAAGTAGGACACCCAAGCCTATCCCCCATACACAACACACACGCACACACATATAATGTGTACTCTTCTGTATGAAGGCAGCGTCAGTACCTAATGGGGTCACAGAACCACAGAGAGATAACCAGTGGTTCAGACAGCGGTCTCAAAACTAGCGCCCGAAGGGATCTTTTGACCCCACAATTTTCTCTCACGTCATTCGAACCTCTCCAGACCCCCCGGGGCCCCCGGGGNCACTCTTGTCGAATCATGTTATGTGTTTAGTACCCACTATCCCTTTAAATATACAATAATTTTAATATTGGTTGTTTGGTTTTTGTTTCGCAGTTTGTTACTTCATTGTTCATTTATTATCCGTGTTGTTGTGGATATGTTACGTTGTTATCTTTTCTAACGTGGGGTATGTTACATTGTTATCTGTACTGCCGTGGGTATGTTACATTTTTATCTGTACTAACGTGGGGTATGTTACATTGTTATCTGTACTAACGTGGGTATGTTACATTGTTATCTGTACTGACGTGGGTATGTTACATTGTTATCTGTACTAACGTGGGTATGTTACATTGTTATCTGTACTGACGTGTGTACTGACGTGTATCTATACTAACGTGGGTATGTTACATTGTTATCTATACTAACGTGGGTATGTTACATTGTTATCTATTCTAACGTGGGTATGTTACATTGTTATCTATACTAACGTGGTTATGTTACATTGTTACCTGTACTAACGTGGGTATGTTACATTGTTATCTGTACTAACGTGGGTATGTTACATTGTTATCTATACTAACGGGGGTGTGTTACATTGTTATCTGTACTGACGTGGGGTATGTTACATTGTTATCTATACTAACGTGGGTATGTTACATTGTTATCTATACTAACGTGGTTATGTTACATTGTTACCTGTACTAACGTGGGTATGTTACATTGTTATCTGTACTAACGTGGGTATGTTACATTGTTATCTATACTAACGTGGGTATGTCACATTGTTATCTGTACTTACGTGGGTATGTTACATTGTTATCTATACTAACGTGGGTATGTGACATTGTTATCTGTACTGACGTGGATATGTTACATTGTTATCTATACTAACGGGGGTGTGTTACATTGTTATCTGTACTAACGTGGGTATGTTACATTGTTATCTGTACTAACGTGGGTATGTTACATTGTTATCTATACTAACGTGGGTATGTTACATTGTTATCTGTACTGACGTGGGGTATGTTACATTGTTATCTATACTAACGTGGGTATGTTACATTGTTATCTATACTAACGTGGGTATGTTACATTGTTATCTGTACTAACGTGGGTATGTTACATTGTTATCTGTACTAACGTGGGTATGTTACATTGTTATCTATACTAACGTGGGTATGTTACATTGTTATCTGTTCTTACTTGGGTATGTTACATTGTTATCTGTACTAACGTGGGGTATGTTCCATTGTTATCTATACTAACGTGGGGTATGTTACATTGTTATCTATACTAACGTGGGGTATGTTACATTGTTATCTATACTAACGTGGGTATGTTACATTGTTATCTATACTAACGTGGGGTATGTTACATTATTATCTATACTAACGTGGGGAATGTCACATTGTTATCTATACTAACGTGGGGTATGTTACATTGTTACTACAGGCTCCACACTAATAAAGAAAACCCTGGAATGGAAGAGCAGATATGGTCACGTGATCCAGTACAAGCTGGGTCTCCGTCGATGGGTGGTCATCTGCAGTATTGAGGCCCTCAATGAGGCTTACATTCAGCGCGGCGATGACTTTGCCTCAAAGCCTCATGTGCCATCTATGGATGCCTTCAGCGAAAGCTGCAGCAACATTGCGTTTGCCCCCTACAGTCAGGCGATGCGGTACAGGAGGAAGATAGCCGTGGTGGTGAGTTCAGACAGCTGTTTGTACCGTCTAACTCAGTCTCATCACTTGTAGCAATATTTGTCGTGGTGGTGAGATCAGACAGCTGTTTGTACCGTCTAACTCAGTCGCATCACTTGTAGCAATATTTGTCGTGGTGGTGAGATCAGACAGCTATTTGTACCGTCTAACTCAGTCGCATCACTTGTAGCAATATTTGTCGTGGTGGTGAGATCAGACAGCTATTTGTACCGTATAACTCAGTCGCATCACTTGTAGCAATATTTGTCGTGGTGGTGAGATCAGACAGCTATTTGTACCGTCTAACTCAGTCGCATCACTTGTAGCAATATTCGTCGTCGTGGTGAGATCAGACAGCTGTTTGTACCGTCTAACTCAGTCGCATCACTTGTAGCAATATTTGTCGTGGTGGTGAGATCAGACAGCTATTTGTACCGTCTAACTCAGTCGCATCACTTGTTGCAATATTTGTCGTGGTGGTGAGATCAGACAGCTGTTTGTACCGTCTAACTCAGTCGCATCACTTGTAGCAATATTTGTCGTAGTAGTGAGATCAGACAGCTATTTGTACCGTCTAACTCAGTCGCATCACTTGTAGCAATATTTGTCGTGGTGGTGAGATCAGACAGCTGTTTGTACCGTCTAACTCAGTCGCATCACTTGTAGCAATATTCGTCGTCGTGGTGGTGAGATCAGACAGCTGTTTGTACCGTCTAACTCAGTCGCATCACTTGTAGCAATATTTGTCGTGGTGGTGAGATCAGACAGCTGTTTGTACCGTCTAACTCAGTTTAGTCGCAACATTTGTAGCAATATTTGTCGTGGTGGTGGGATCAGACAGCTGTTTGTACCGTCTAACTCAGTTTAGTCGCAACATTTGTAGCAATATTTGTCGTGGTGGTAGTAGCAGCAGTAATGGTTGATGTTGTTGATATCATTCTGATATTGGTTGTGATTGTGGTGGCTGCGGTGGTAAAATACGTTTATTTAACAGGGGTAGGCGTGACAGTACCATCACCACTATCAGTTGAAGTAGCTATAGTTGGTGACATAGTAACAGCAGTTCTACAGTAATTTATGGTGATAATGTTGGTGGGTCTGGCTGCAACAATAGATTCAGTAGATCTAGCAGCAACAGCAGCAGCAGTAGATGTAGTAGTTGTTTTTGTAGTAGTAAATGTAGTAGCTGTAGGTAAACAAGAGACAAACACTATTCTTTGGCCACATAATGAGAAAAGAGACACTGAAAAACATCGTGACAACTGGAAATATCAGATGGAAAAGGGGCAGAGGCAGACCAAAAGAGTTAATGCTGGATGAGCTGAAACGATGGGATAGAGGGATATCATCAAGAGAGCTGTTCCAGGCAACCAGGGATCGTGATCTGTACGCCATTTGGCAGGGGACATGATGATGTAGGTAATCACCCACGTAGACACCCACGCCTTTCCCCATACACACACACACGCACACACATATACCTTTCAACAACCACTTGGCCGTAGGAAGGAAGCAAATATTGGCCCCCTTTTGTTAAGCATTTTGTGATGAGTACCGGTACCTCCCCGCACCCCCCACATACACACACGCGCACACACAGTCACGAACGCACACACACACACACACACACTGAAATAACGGACAACATAGGGTGAGTTTACTGCTGGGCAAGAGTTATGTTCGCATGAAGAATGTGATACTGTTTCCTTGACTAGTCGCACTGTTGGGGTCGTGCCAGTCATGAACTCAATACCTTGGCTTGACACACGGACCATCGCTCGGGCACGGTTTCTCAGTAACTTCATGAGTGTCACATCAGTCACTGTCCCGTCGTCACGGTAGGAGAAGCACCCAATGATTTCTCTGTTCCCGTGCTAGCGAAAACCACACACAATGTCCATCGCTGTGGAAAAGCCTGCAGGAAAGTAGACCAGTCCAACAAACGTGTGAATGAAATGTGACCTACTTTTTTGGGGGAGACTAACTTAAACCTAACCAAAAGCTGAAACAGACTGCAGTCTGGCAAAGCCAGCAGCGTGCACACGCATTAAATGCACAAGGCAGTGGTCAGAAGTGTGAGCAAAGACAGTTTGCCACTAGAATTGTAGTTCAGCATCGATGGAAAGAGCAGTTACGACAGGTCAACATTTGTAATGAACATGTGCGGGACCACAGAGATGGACAAGCTAAATTCTATTGACTACACTATACAGTTGACCGCCAGAGATTTCTAAAAGAACAAGCAGCCGTCAACCCTCAGACAAATATTGGACACCTCTGCACCAGATGATTCACTGAAGAGGGATCCTAGCTCTTATACACGGAATAGTTTTTTGTAGCAACTATGGTCTGTCGACTAACTAACTAACTAACTAACTAACTAACTAACTAACTAACTAACTAGCTAGCTAACCAACCAACCAACCACCAACAACCAACCAACCAACCAAAGCCAACCAACCACCAACCAACCACCAACCACCTAACCAACCAACCAACCAACCAACCAACCAACCAACTAACTAACTAACTAACTAACTAACTAACTAACTAAGTGGCTAGCTAACTAACTAACTAACTAACTAACTAACTACCTAACTAACTAACTAACTAACTAACTAACTAACTAACTAACTAACTAACTAACTAATTAACTAAGTAACTAACTAACTAACTAACTAACTAACTAACTAACTAACTAACTAACTAACTAACTAACTAACTAACTAACTAACTAACTAACTAACTAACTAACTAAGTGGCTAGCTAACTAACTAACTAACTAACTACCTAACTAACTAACTAACTAACTAACTAACTAACTAACTAACTAACTAACTAACTAACTAACTAACTAACTAACTAACTAACTCTCTAACTAACTAACTAACTACCTAACTAACTACCTATCTACCTAACTAACCAACTAACTAACTAACTAACTAACTAACCAACCAACCAACTAACCAACCAACCAACTATCTAACTAACTAACTAACTAACTAACTAACTATCTAACTACCTACCTACCTACCTACCTACCTACCTACCTAACTACCTAATAACTAACTAACTAACTAACTAACTAACTAACTAACTAACTAACTAACTAACTAACTAACTAACTAACTAACTAACTAACTAACTAACTAACTAACTAACTAACTAACTAACTAACTAACTAACTAACTAACTAACTAACTAACTAACTAACTAACTAACTAACTAACTAACTAACTAACTAACTAACTAACTAACTAACTAACCAAATAACTAACTAACTAACCAAATAACTAACTACCTACCTACCTAACTAACTAACTAACTAACTAACTAACTAGCTAACTAACTAACTAACTAACTAACTAACTAATTAACTAACTAACTAACTAACTAACTAACTAACTAACTAACTAACTAACTAACTAATTAACTAACTAATTAACTAATTAACTAACTAACTAACTAACTAACTAACTAACTAACTAACTAACTAACTAACTAACTAACTAACTAACTAACTAACTAACGAACGAACTAACTAACTAACTAACTAACTAACCAAATAACTAACTAACTAACCAAATAACTAAATGGTTGACTGACTAATTACCTAGCACTTATATATATATATATAAAACCGATCCAGTTTTGGGGAAGAAATAAGACACAAACTCTGACTAAAAAGATCCGCGGACAGAATGCGAAAGATGCATAAAAATGACCCCGAACTTTTGACCACAGTCTTTATCAGCAGAGTACCAAACACAACACAGACTGACTAGAAAACTTGACGGACAAAACAAGTTTATCAAGAACCAGTTTCAGCCTGAAACCTAAAACATAAAACTATAATTAAAGCAGTTCAGTAGTGAATGAAAACTGCAAGCAACGATTACGGCTATTTATCATGCTGTTTCAGAGTAAAATATTCTTTAAGGCAATTCATCTCTGTTATTGAAGTTCTATATGTAACTACTCGTCTACTGAGAACAATTTCTGGGTCTGATAAAACATTGTTAGTCATTAGATAGTGTTGGAAGATAACTGTAGTAAAGTATGCGCTATCTGATCAACATGTGGCCGGCAGTGCGCCGATTATAAAGTAGATGCGTGAGTTTTATAGAGTCGGCGAGCCTAGGCGCTTATAAGTGTCTGCATTTCATTTTGTTTTACTTCCATAGGGTAAAATATTCATTGGTCATTGTAGGCTTCCCTGTGAGTGGAGCTCGGCCCTGTGTCTTAGCCGTCATGTCAGCTGAATACAACAATTGGAAAGGTGGAAAAAAAAAGTGGTGGGGTGTTAAATACTTGTGCTCTCATTATTGAGTAAAAAAAAAAAGTAGAAAAAAAAAAAACTTCAAAGTATCTTTTTTTTTCATTTTGTTTAATACAATCATTATGCGTATGTATGTGTGTGTGTGTGTGTGTGTGTGTGTGTGTGTGTGTGTGTGTGTGTGTGGTTAATGGTGGGAGTGGGGCAAGGTGAGGCAGGAAACATTTCCGCACTGGGTGCTGCATGTAACACCTGTCCTGGTTACGCTACTGCATGGACACCAACGCCCACAGTTAAATAGTATTTTTGTTTCTACCACGCCAGTCTACACCAGAAGACACATCAACGACCGACGAGAAGGGTTCAGCGAGGACAGACTTGAGAATCTCATCGACAACATCCTTCTGGCCCAGAAAGTGGTGGCCGAGGGTGAAGACGAGGCGCTAAAAGCTGGGTTCACGGACCTGCACATACGCAACATCATCTTAGATGTTTTCTTCGCTGGGGTCGCCACATCCATTCTCACATTAGACTGGATACTTCTGGTACTTGCCGCCAATCAGAAAGCCCAGAACAAAATACATGAAGAGATCGACAAGGCCACAGGTATGTCAAAGACTGTATTCATCCGTTTTCTGTAGCAGTGTGAATTTAGCCATCCCTGTGTCATGTATGTAGCACTATCGATCTGCATGTCATCAGTGAAACAGTAGCATTCTCTATGTCATGTACGTAGCACTAGCGATCTGTGTTATCAGTGAAACAGTAGCATTCTCTGTGTCATGTATGTAGCACTAGCGATCTGTGTCATCAGTGAAACAGTAGCATTCTCTATGTCATGTATGTAGCACTAGCGATCTGTGTCATCAGTGAAACAGTAGCATTCTCTATGTCATGTACGTAGCACTAACGATCTGCTTGTCATCAGTGAAACAGTAGTATTCTCTTTGTCATGTATGTAGCACTAGCGATCTGTGTCATCAGTAAAACAGTAGCATTCGCTATGTCATGTATGTAGCACTAGCGATCTGTGTCATCAGTAAAACAGTAGCATTCGCTATGTCATGTATGTAGCACTAACGTTCTGCGTGTCATCAGTGAGACAGTAGCATTCTCTTTGTCATGTATGTAGCACTAGCGATCTGTGTCATCAGTAAAACAGTAGCACTCGCTATGTCATGTATGTAGCACTAACGTTCTGCGTGTCATCAGTGAGACAGTAGCATTCTCTCATCACTCTGGTGATAGCATCGATTTGACCTTATTGTGGCATTAAGATTTACAATATCACCAGAGTGACACCAAGGTTCTCCATATCCCCACGGCATAGAACCTGCAAGCAAGTGAAACTAAAAACAGTGATCTTTCCTGTGGCAACTTCTAGCTGTGAGTCCTGGACTCTCCCACAGTCTTCAAAGAACATCGGAGCTTTTCAAAGGATATGCAACGTCAAGATTCCTAGATTACTGTAGACCAAGAAGAAGAGAGGCATCGATATATTCTGCATGACCTGAACATCAACGAGAACTGGTTGAAAATTGATTCCTCTCCCGAAAGCTGAAATATGTTTGATGTCAAGCGACATGGGGGCTGAAGAGACCGGTTATGGAAGGTGCAGTTTCCGGGAAACGAGGCCAACCTTGGCTAAGTTGGATACAGGTTATTGAAAATACATTGATTATGACAGCACATAGTGCTGGAGAATTGGCTAGACAAAGAGAGACGTTTAGTCGTGCCGTGAAGGGAGCGACGTTCTGCATAAGGCCTGCAGGTTGATTGATTGATTACACCAGAGACACATCTGCGTTCTCTATTTTACAATCGTGACCCTCTTATTCCCACGGCACAGTTGGGGAGAGAACCAAGCATATATACAGTTAGTGTAATATTTCAATGCTTTGATGAAGTTCGGATCTCAATAAACCCCACAGGTGGTGCGGTGCCGGGCAGAGAGCATCGACCAGATCTGGTCTACACTGAAGCGGTGATCATGGAGGTGATGCGGCTTTACCCCGTGGTTCCCATGGGACTGCCACACGAAACCATGTGTGACACACAGGTAGGTCAGGTATTCTCGTGTCTACAGGTAACTTATTTATACATGTGTAACACACAGGTAGGTCAGGTGTTCTCATGTCTACAGGTGACTTATCTATCCATGTGTGACACACAGGTAGGTCAGGTGTTCTCATGTCTACAGGTGACTTATCTGTACATGTGTGACACACAGGTAGGTCAGGTGTTCTCATGTCTACAGGTGACTTATCTGTACATGTGTGATATACAGTTAGGACAAGTGTTCTCCTACAGGTGACTTATCTGTACATGTGTGATATACAGTTAGGACAAGTGTTTTCCTTCTAAAGTGACCTTGTATATCCATCTATAAGAGCCGCAAATGGATGTTTCCAACTGGGATCCATATCTATTATTGATACCTCTATTGCATTGACACGCTCTATCTCTCTCTCTCTCTCTCTATATATATATATATATATATATATATATATATATATATATATATATATATATATATATATATATATATATATATAATGCAAGGTCCGACAATTAGGTAATGATTGATTTTATTAAGGCCAAGACAAAAATGCCATCTATGAATCAAAGCATGGAATCCAAAGAGTCAACCTTAATCTATGATCTGGCAAATTTTCATTGCCGCCTGATAAGCAGACAACAAACAAGCCGCCATTTTGTTAACCTAGTCAGAGGTGCATTGTTATGTAATCAGCATGGAGCGAAAAAAAAGCTAACATTAAATTCTGTATGAAACTCAGAAAAAGCGCCATTGCGACAGTTGAATTGATGCAGCAAGTTTATGGGGATAATTGTTTATCTTGTGTACAGAGTTTCAGCTGGTATTCATGATTTAAAAGTGGTGTAGAAATGATTACTAAAGCAACGAGACCTGGACGCCCAGTTTCTGTTCGTAAGGATGAACTCATGGCAAAATTCAGAGAACGTATACAAGAAGATCGTTGTTCGACTGTGATGATGGTAGACATTGACATGGGTAGACACAAACATAGGTAGATGGTAGATGAATCTGGTGTTAATACAGAGACTATTCGTAACATTTTAGTGGAAGATTAGGGCAAGAAAACAGTTGCTTGTCGCTTTCTATGCAACACCTGGCAATGTTTTCCTTCTTCATGACAATGCACCCGCTCAAAGGGCGGTAGTTGTACAGGAATTTTTTGCCCCAGAACAGATGCGTGTTCTCAACCATCCACCCTACTTCCTAGATTTGTCTCCCTGTAACTATTTTCTATTCCTAAAATTAAAGTTGCCATTGAAAGGACGCTTCTTTAACAATATTGATTGCATCCAAAAGGGCCTTAACATCGACTTTAAAAGTCATAACAATAGAAGAACTACAGAGGTCGTCCCAGTGTTTGTTAGATCGTGCCACTTGCTGTATCATTGCACAAGAGGCTTACTTTGAATCAAATACAGGTTATATCTTCAACTGTTGCTTATTTTAATTGTTATAGAACTAGTCTTATTACTTATTTGTCGGACCTTGTACATATATATGTGTGTGTTTGTATATATATGTATATATATATATATGTATATATATATATATATATATATATATATATATATATATATATATATGTATATATATATATATGTGTGTTTTTTTGTGTGTGTGTGCGCGCGCGCATCATATGTTATTATTCCCGTCCTTTTTAGGATGGAATTTTTTGTTATTTGAAGCCCTACTCTCTTGTCAGGGGCCGCAATATAGCCTGACCAATCATCACAGCATTCTAGACAGACCCATAGGCGATCCGATCCCACCTCAGTAGCTCCACAAGAGTAAGACCACTGATCACGTCCGTTCTGTGTTAACCTGACGCCTTAAGCCCTTGGTGGAATGTCTGTATCTGGCTACATCAGGTTGCACCCCCATGTCCACTAACCTGAACAAGGATACCGAGTCCTGTTTGTTGTCGTGATCTTCTTTGCCTTATGCAGCTGGCATGGCCTTAAAGACATTACTCCTATGCAGAGTAGGGCCAGTTGGGGTAAACGCCTTGTCTGCCAGATAATCTGCACGATCCTTGCCTTGAACACCTGCATTGTCCGGCACAAAGACAAAGATTATACGAGTTATTTGTGATGAATCTAATGAGTGTCTAATAAAGCGGGCCTGGATTTTCTTGCGCTTTGAATCGTTCAGTGTGCAGACGTGGGCGAATTCTTGAGAACCCAGCCATGTTAAAGCTCTTGTTGCTCGGCTGGGTTCCATGATACCGAAACAATTAAACAATGTAAAACGGAATGGAAAAATTGACTGCAAACATTCTGTGACGTCAGACAGTACAAGTGGATGCTGATGATGTACATGATATTAAAAAAAGAAGCAGAAAATGTATTGATTGGCACTCATAGAAAGAAGTATATTTATTAATATGTTGTACATGATGCATGTTGCTGAGACTTATTAGTATAATAATACTAACCTCGATAATAATGATGATGAAATCAATAATAATAATAATAACAATCCTAAAGATGAGAAGTATATAACTTATAATTAAGATAGTAGTGATGATAATCTTTTGTTGTTAAATGGTTCAGGTCGGAGGTTACGACGTTCCCGCCAAAACCACTGTCTTGGTCAACCAGTACGCCATCATGCGTGACCCCGGGCACTGGGATAACCCGGAAGTGTTCAATCCTGACAGATTCCTCGAGGCAAATGGCACCAAAGTGAAAACGAGGCTGCAAAGTTGGATCCCATTCAGCATTGGCCCACGCAATTGTTTCGGTAAGTTATGTTTTAGATTGTAGGCTTTCCAAACACTTGACTGAACGCACACCCTGTTCGATTCTGGGTTCTGAAGTCCCTGGAGCTCCTCTGAAAATCACTTTAGGACGGAAAAGGGGGATGGGGGGGATAGGGGGGGGGGCATAAATATCCCCCCTCTCCCCCCCCCCCCCTTTAAAGTTTGAGTAGTGAAAGTGGCCTCGTACCTCCTCCAGCCATTAATAAAAGTTATAATTTTGAGAATTTGGCCACACATATCATGTTTCTACTATACTATTATATTAACTTGCCATTTACGTCACACACACACACACACACACACACACACACACACACACACACACACACACACACACACACACACACACACACACACACACACACACACACACAAACAATGAGAAAAGAAAAGTCGAGACACACTTAACGTCTATGAGAAATCCTATCTTTCCGCCCCCAAACATGTGAACTTACGCTAGCGTCTGTTTGCATCAACGCCTATCTACATCATTGTCTGGCTACGCTAGTAGCTATTCATGTCCTTGTCTGTTGTGTCACTGTGTATCATTGTCTGGCTACGCTAGTAGCTATTCATGTCCTTGTCTGTTGTGTCACTGTGTATCATTGTCTGGCTACGCTAGTAGCTATTCATGTCCTTGTCTGTTGTGTCACTGTGTATCATTGTCTGGCTACGCTAGTAGCTATTCATGTCCTTGTCTGTTGTGTCACTGTGTATTATTGTCTGACTACGCTAGTAGCTATTCATGTCCTTGTCTGTTGTGTCACTGTGTATCATTGTCTGACTACGCTAGTAGCTATTCATGTCCTTGTCTGTTGTGTCACTGTGTATTATTGTCTGACTACGCTAGTAGCTATTCATGTCCTTGTCTGTTGTGTCACTGTGTATCATTGTCTGGCTACGCTAGTAGCTATTCATGTACTTGTCTGTTGTGTCACTGTGTATTATTGTCTGACTACGCTAGTAGCTATTCATGTCCTTGTCTGTTGTGTCACTGTGTATCATTGTCTGACTACGCTAGTAGCTATTCATGTCCTTGTCTGTTGTGTCACTGTGTATCATTGTCTGACTACGCTAGTAGCTATTCATGTACTTGTCTGTTGTGTCACTGTGTATTATTGTCTGACTACGCTAGTAGCTATTCATGTCCTTGTCTGTTGTGTCACTGTGTATTATTGTCTGACTACGCTAGTAGCTATTCATGTCCTTGTCTGTTGTGTCACTGTGTATTATTGTCTGACTACGCTAGTAGCTATTCATGTCCTTGTCTGTTGTGTCACTGTGTATTATTGTCTGACTACGCTAGTAGCTATTCATGTCCTTGTCTGTTGTGTCACTGTGTATTATTGTCGATCACTGTATATTCCGCTGTCCGTCAATGTCTGGTCATGTCATTGTCTACCCATGTCAATGTCTACCCATGTCAATGTCTACCCATGTCAATGTCTACCTATGTCAGTGTCTACCCATGTCAGTGTCTACCTATGTCAGTGTCTACCCATGTCATATCTACCCATGTCATATCTACCCATGTCATATCTACCCATGTCATTGTCTACTCATGTCAGTGTCTACCGATGTCAATGTCTACCCATGTCATATCTACCCATGTCTGTGTTTACCAATGTTAATGTCTACCCATGTCATATCTACCCATGTCATAACTACCCATGTCTGTGTTTACCAATGTTAATGTCTACCCATGTCATTGTCTACCCATGTCATATCTACCGGATGTCAATGTCTACCCATGTCATATCTACCCATGTCATATCTACCCATGTCATATCTACCCATGTCATTGTCTACCCATGTCAATATCTACCCATGTCATTGTCTACCCATGTCATTGTCTACCCATGTCAGTGTCTACCCATGTCAATGTCTACCCATGTCATATCTACCCATGTCATATCTACCCATGTCATATCTACCCATGTCATATCTACCCATGTCATATCTACCCATGTCAATGTCTACCCATGTCATATCTACCCATGTCATATCTACCCATGTCATATCTACCCATGTCAGTGTCTACCCATGTCATATCTACCCATGTCATTGTCTATCCATGTCAATATCTACCCATGTCAGTGTCTACCCATGTCAATATCTACCCATGTCAGTGTCTACCCATGTCAGCGTCTACCCATGTCATATCTACCCATGTCCTATCTAACCATGTCAGTGTCTAACCATGTCATATCTACCCATGTCAGTGTCTACCCATGTCATTGTCTACTCATGTCAGTGTCTACCGATGTCAATGTCTACCCATGTCATATCTACCCATGTCTGTGTTTACCAATGTTAATGTCTACCCATGTCATATCTACCCATGTCATAACTACCCATGTCTGTGTTCACCAATGTTAATGTCTACCCATGTCATTGTCTACCCATGTCATATCTACCGATGTCAATGTCTACCCATGTCATATCTACCCATGTCATATCTACCCATGTCATATCTACCCATGTCATTGTCTACCCATGTCAATATCTACCCATGTCATTGTCTACCCATGTCATTGTCTACCCATGTCAGTGTCTACCCATGTCAATGTCTACCCATGTCATATCTACCCATGTCATATCTACCCATGTCATATCTACCCATGTCATATCTACCCATGTCAATGTCTACCCATGTCATATCTACCCATGTCATATCTACCCATGTCATATCTACCCATGTCAGTGTCTACCCATGTCATATCTACCCATGTCATTGTCTATCCATGTCAATATCTACCCATGTCAGTGTCTACCCATGTCAATATCTACCCATGTCAGTGTCTACCCATGTCAGCGTCTACCCATGTCATATCTACCCATGTCCTATCTAACCATGTCAGTGTCTAACCATGTCATATCTACCCATGTCAGTGTCTACCCATGTCAGTGTCTACCCATGTCATATCTACCCATGTCATATCTACCCATGTCATATCTACCCATGTCATATCTACCCATGTCATATCTACCCTTGTCAATGTCTACCCGTGTCAGTGTCTAGCTAAGACCGGCTCCATCTCATCGGGCCATGCTGCTGACGTCACCTAACCGGGCTAACTATACTTTAACGCAGCGATTCTCAAACTGGGTGCTGCGATCGTTTGTCAGGGGTGCCGCCGCAATAATCACGAATGTGTCCAAATCCGCTTGATAAATGTGCACAGGTTTGTTCCCTTTCTTTTTTTTTTTTTTTTTTTAAATATTCAAACCTCATTAAGGGTAGGTGCCCTACGAAAACAGTTTGAGAAACGCTGCATTAGCGTATCGTTAGCCCGGTTTGGTGACGTCAGCAGCATAACCCGTCAGCTGGAGCCGGTCTTGGTCTAGCCGTGTCAATGTTCTTGTCCATGTTACAGGAGAGTTCCTGGCCAGACAGAACCTCCTCTACTCCGTCGTGGGCTTGCTTCAACAGCTGCACTTTGACCTGGCGCCGGAAAACCCTCACCCGGATATGACCCCAGAAGACACGTGGTTTGACCTAAGGCCAAGGCCATATAAAGTTGTCGTGACCCGAAGAGCTTGAGGATAAGGGAGTTTGGGGTGTATGTGTGTGTGTGTGCGTGCGTGCATGTGTATGTGTGTGTGTGTGCGTGCGTGCATGTGTGCGTGTGTGTGTGTGTGTGAATGTTTGTGCGTGCGTGCGTGCACATGTGTGTGTGTGGTATGTGTGTGACGCCCCTAGAAGAGGGATGATGTATGACCCAACATGCTATCTCCTTAAACACCCGATTTTTCTAATTTCGTGCTATTTTTACACAGAGTTTGTTGTTGCTTATCCTTTACAAGGACGTTGCAGAACCAACCCCAACAGCCCCTGGCTGTTGTGTGGTTTTTCTAGACAAATTTACTTCTAGTAGTTTGCCATTGCCTCTGGACGGTCGGCTTTCTTGATACCACTGTCGAAACCAACGTAAGGCGCATGGCCCGCAGCTGGGATTGAACCAGGCATCCCGGCATTACGAAGCGTTCGAATCGACTTAGCTACAGAGATTTACACAGACTGTCTTCACAAAAACATCTGACTCCCTGGTCACATATATGGAGGGGTGACCTCTATCTGTTATTGTTCACTTTATAAGTCTCAAATTTTCTGGACACCATAAATTAGTTAGAAATCAGATATCAGATTTGTCAAACAAACAAGACACCAGACATTTAGGATAAATGGGACATCAGACATTTGGTAAACAAGGGACATCAGACTCTGTAAGCAATGAGACATTATACTTTAAGGAGAAATGCGATAACAGACTTCTGTGAGAAATGCGATATCAGACATTTGTAAGAAGTCAGACATTTACAGACACCAATCATAAGCGAATGGCCTAGTTGCTAGCTTTCTGCTTTGCATGATAGAGACCCGGGTTCAAATCCTTGGTTAGAGGATGGGTCCCCATCCGTACTCGGCACAAATAGACATCATAAGCTACAGTGCCACTGCACTATCCATTTGTGCTAGCATCATCAGACTGGAGCCTTCTCCGTTCTTTCCACCCAACTCCGCCCTGGAAGTGAGACATACAAGCCACACAGACACACACGCCGTTTGAGAGAAACATCACAGCAATTATCAAGAAACCGTCTCCTGCAGTGTCACACAGTCGCAGACTCCACGCCGCTTACAATGTCTGGGCTGGGCCTCGGTCTCAACCAGCCGTGTCCAAACTGTTTCAGGACACCCCCCCCCCTTCCCCCTTCACCCCGTCCCACCCACCCAACATAACAAACTGTGATTAAAAAGAGTATGGAAAAGAAAAGATGGAAATTCCCAACAAAAACTTTAAGAAAAGCACCCACACAAATCAAACTGTCAAATGACAGTCACCAACAACTGGTAATTTAGTGTCCAGACCTCAATGTGATGGTTGATACCCTTATGTTTTGGTGATCTCTGCTATTTTTTGGGGCCGATGTTGGACAAAGCACAACATATATCACTCTCCACACGAAGCTGGCAGCGCTGATTTGTTTTCATGACTGTTCAATCTGACAATCCTGATTTAATACAAGTACAAATAAACCCGATTTTACAATTGCTTGACGCCCGCATTGAAACATCCTAATGTCACCTGGGGGAGCGCCAAGATTAGAGACCTCTACATATTTCCATGGCGTGTGTGCGTGGCATCCTGATGGCTGTGGTGCGCCTCCTGGCTGGTTGCCTCCGACTTCAGCATCGTGTTTTACTAGGTAGACAGGCATCATACTCGAGGAGAGTAGGCTCATCCCTTCGTCTTTCGCCTTTACATCGTTTGTTGTCCTATCCAGTTTCCCGCTGGGAGTTGAGATCCCAACCTTCAACTGGATTGCTGGGAAGAACAGGGTCCACCAGGTGAAGGTGAGATAGGCTTGAGCAAGAGAGGCTAATAGACATTAAGAGTCTTGTATTGCTCCATTAGGACCCCAATTCATTATCCTCCGCATCAACCGATTACGTAACCAAATGTACACAAAATGTAAGATAGGCGTATCAGCCATGTGCACCTGTGGAAAGGTGCTCCAGACAGCAGAGCATGTACTCCAGGACTGCACTGAATTCGACACATTGATGCAAACCTTTTGGCCAGAAAGAACAACAGTGGAACGTAAACTCTATGAACCACTGAATGAACTAACAACGACAGGGAAATTTATACAAGAGACAAAACTGCTGATATAGACAACTGATTTCAGGCGAACGACAGGAAAAGAGATCACTACAACCTGTGGCTGCCACCTGTGGTTGTCCCTGCTGCATAATACATAAGGTCAACTTCACGCCGACCTCTTTTATTTCCCCAAAATCCCCTGGCACCAATTCTAGACTCTAACTCAGATTTCAATAAATATCCTCAGTTCAAAAGGGGATTTGAGTCTGTTACCCCCAGAAGGGCACATTACATTGCTACCCACTGCACCATTATGACTTCTTGCAATACTGCAGACATCTGTATGCCTGCTCATTGGTTCAAATGATTAAACAGGCTATTTTAACCGTTGAACTGTGTTAGTACGGAACTGGATGCTTGTATGTGTATGTGTGTGTACGTGTGTGTGTGTGCGTGTGTGTGTGTGTGTGTGTGTGTGTGTGTGTGTGTGTGTGTGCGTGTGTGTGTATGTATGTGTGTGTTCTTCACATCCTTCGACGGACACAGCCTAACAGATTATACTAGATTACGTATGTTAAAACTATTTCTGTTATTTAATTCATTTGGAACTTGGTTACCATACTGGTTTCTACGGGATCTATGCCGAGTTTTTGAATTAAGTGTCAAATCTAACACAAGACTGGCTCTTAGGAGTAGCGTCGGTTTTGAAAATCCTGCAGAAAGTAGAATCAGATCCTGAGCCTAACTCTAAGCCTAAAGAAGAATCAGGCAAGCTGGTGGTTTCAGCAGGACATATTTATGAAAATATTCAACTTTTGAGGTCGACTGATGTGAGCATGATACTTTAAAAAGACACCATAGCCCCTCTCTCCCCACAAAGAAGGCTGAAGCCTTAGACTTATCGAAGTCGAGGCACAAGCTAATTAGCCTCGTTCAGGGTTATGCAGACGCTCCATTTATATTGAGATTAAAAAAGAGTTTACTGAGATAACTAGTGTATTTACAATTATTTCTCGTATTATACTCCCCTTGACTGATTGACCAATTATTTGTTTGAAAAAAAAAAGTGAACTTTTAAAAAAAAAATGTGACGTGTGAAAAAAAAAAAGGTTGACCTTTGAACAAATGTGACCTTTGAAGGAAAAGAATGTTAAACTGTGGGAAACTGTACAACCCCCCCCCCCCCCCCCCCCTACGCCCCCTCCCTCCCCTTTTCCCAAACTGTATGATAATTTGTATGATTATATATTTCAGTTCTCGTTATGCCTAGTGGCACATGAGGCTTCAAAGAGGACTCTCCATGCTTTCCTGTCCTGCGCAATCTTCAGTGCAGTTTTCCATGTCAAAGATGCCGCACTGCAGACAGAGGGACTCTGTCCCAAATTAATGCCAATATTATTTATTTCTACATTCATTACTGTATTTTAAAATGTGCCGGTCGTGCCGGTTCAACAGACGAACGAGATTGCTGCGTGTTGCCAGCCATGTTTGTAAGGGCTGACATGTACGCTAGGTTTAGATCACGCACATCGTCGAGAAGCACACCCTGGCCTATTGGCTGGTTGGTGTTTTTGGTCAAGGAAGCAAGATAATAGAAGTCACACTGTTGTCGGCAGTCACAGAGATGGACACACAAACCGAGATTATGGACCCGGGGGTCATGATTTTGTTACATATCTTTACACTTGTTTGTCTTTGTTACGGATCTATCACCTGCCTGCTTTTGTTACAGATCTTTACACCTGTTTGTTGTTTTTATAAAACATGTCAGCTGTCACAACTGAACTGGTACAAGATGTAAATGCTATCTCTAAGTTTGACTATGACCTTGGCCGGTACAAGGGTAACAGTCTTGTGGCTGTCGCCACCATTGTCAGGGTTGAACCAGATACAGGTATCAGTAGAGAATGTTGCCCCCATCGTCAGTGTTGAACCAGATACAGGTATCAGTAGAGGCTGTTGCCACCATTGTCAGGGTTGAACCAGATACAGGTATCAGTAGAGGTTGTTGCCACCATCGTCAGGGTTGAACTAGATACAGGTATCAGTACAGATTGTTGCCACCATTGTCAGGGTTGAACTAGATACAGGTATCAGTACAGATTGTTGCCACCATTGTCAGGGTTGAACTAGATACAGGTAACAGTACAGATTGTTGCCACCATTGTCAGGGTTGAACTAGATACAGGTATCAGTAGAGGCCGGGGATAGGCAGAAAGAGTGGGGATAGAGAGAGTGGGAAGAGGGAGAGAGAGTGGGAAGAGAGAGAGAGAGTGGGGAGGGCGGATACAGAAACTGAGAGAAGAGAGGAAGAGAGACACCAAATAAATCATGTAGATGTGAAGTCAAAGTTGAAGACAAGAGAGAGAGAGAGAGAGAGAGAGAGAGAGAGAGAGAGAGAGAGAGAGAGAGAGAGGGGGGGGGGGTAATAAAGCAGAAAGAGAGAAGATGAAAATAAAAGGAAAAAAGAGAGAGGCAAGCGAGGGGAAGAGAGGGAAAAGAGATAAGTGAGAACTAAGGAAGCGAAAAATACGGAAGAGAAAATCACTGAAAGAGAGAGTGAGAGAAATTGAGAGAAAATATATAATTATCTCATACATTTTTAGTTCAAAAGCACCAAAATATACTCCTTGATTCACAACTGTGGCATATTCATCTCACGGAAACTCGTCGATCCCATTCTGCCAGAGACTTGACAACCACTGACTGGCTGGAGAATTCTTGGCCCTCATTGTTGCTCAAGTACTTATACAGCGGTGTCTTGTAGTTGAAGATGAAACCAGTCTTAGAGAACAGCTGGAGAACAAAGATATCATTGTTGGTGCCTAAATTCTTCTAGGTAAGTCTGGATCTGGTTAGTTGGTTGACCGGCTTGTTGGATAACAGACTGGTTTGTTTGTTGACTAATTCGTTGTATAACAGACTGGTTAGTTGGTTGACTGGTTGATTGATTCGTTTGTTGTTTATGTTCAATGTTATTTCGTTCTCTGGCTGATTGTGCTGGTTGACTGGTTCATTGGATAAAAAACTGGATATTTGGATGGTGGAGTCATTAATTGGTTAGACTAGTCGTTGTTTCGTTTTCTGGCTGGGTGGTTCGTTGGTTGATTGGTTGTTTCGTTCTGTGGCTGGGTGGTTTGCTAGTTGATTGGTTATTTTGTTCTCTGACTGGGTGGTTCGCTAGTTAATTGGTTGTTTCGTTCCCTGGCTGGGTGGTTCGCTGGTTGATTGGTTGTTTCGTTCTGTGGCTGGGTGGTTCGCTGGTTGATTGGTTGTTTCGTTCTGTGGCTGGGTGATTCGCTGGTTGATTGTTTATTTCGTTCTGTGGCTGTGTGGTTCGCTGGCTGATTGGTAGTTTCGTTCTGTGGCTGGGTGGCTCGCTGGCTGATTGGTTGTTTCGTTCTATGGCTGGGTGGTTCGCTGGTTGATTGGTTGTTTCGTTCTGTGGCTGGGTGGTTCGCTGGCTGATTGGCTGTTTCGTTCTGTGGCTGGGTGGTTCGCTACTTGATTTGTTGTTTCGTTCTGTGGCTGGGTGGTTCGCTGGTTGATTGGTTGTTTCGTTCTGTGGCTGGGTGGTTCGCTGGTTGATTGGTTGTTTCGTTCTGTGGCTGGGTGGCTCGCTGGCTGATTGGTTGTTTCGTTCTATGGCTGGGTGGTTCACTGGTTGATTGGTTGTTTCGTTCTGTGGCTGGGTGGTTCGCTGGCTGATTGGTTGTTTCGTTCTGTGGCTGGGTGGTTCGCGACTTGATTGGTTGTTTCGTTCTGTGGCTGGGTGGTTCGCTGGTTGATTGGTTGTTTCGTTCTGTGGCTGGGTGGCTCGCTGGTTGATTGGTTGTTTCGTTCTTTGGCTGGGTGGTTCGCTGGTTGATTGGTTGTTTCGTTCTGTGGCTGGGTGGTTCGCTGGTTGATTGGTTGTTTCGTTCTGTGGCTGGGTGGTTCGCTGGCTGATTAGTTTTTGGTTCTGTGGCTGGCTGGTTGGTTAGATGGGCGGTTTGTTGTTGGTTGACTGATTGGGGGAGGGTGGAGGTGTTTCTTATTTAGCTTCATACAACTTGAGTATTGTGTTACCTGTTCAACCTACGCCACCTTCAGGTCGTGGACCATCTTCTCCCAAGCTGTCCAGTGGAATCAGTTCTGGATTGAGGCATAAGCTAACCAGGCTGCAGCTTAGGGCTTCACAATCTCCAGGGTCCTCAAGAAATTAAGAGCTTTGTTCACAAATACAATTTTCTTTTAATAGAGTCTTTAAGGAGATTATATAATATAATTTATGTGATTTTGCTGAAGGCTTATGAAAACTACAGTATAAGGCAGACTAGAAACTACAGTATAAGGCAGAATAGAAACTATAGTATAAGGCAGACTAGAAACTACAGTATAAGGCAGACTAGAAACTACAATATAAGGTAGACTAGAAACTACAGTATAAGGCAGACTAGAAACTACAGAATAAGGCAGGTTTCACTTTTATAGAAGGTTTTGATCTTTAATGTTGTAAGTTGAGCTCTGGCAAGTCTACAGTAAGAAAGTTCTATGTTTTACATCTAAAGATGACACAGGGGTTAGAGTGTCTGCTTACTAAATCACAGGTCTAGGCTTAAACCCTCACAATGGCAGGTGTATCTTTACGTGCAAGCATGGCAGCGGGGCTAACTAACGCAAAATAATCTAAGCAATAATTGCAGAAGTCAGATACAGAATCCTGAAGATGTTCCAACGAAAGACAACAGTACATGGAGACTTTGCGATGCAGAAAGGGTGAAGATGTTCTGACGACAGACAACAGTACATGGAGACTTTGCGATGCAGACAGAGTGGAGAGGTTCTGACGAAAGACAACACTACATGGAGACTTTGCGATGCAGAAAGAGTGGAGATGTTCTAACGAAAGACAACACTACATGGAGACTTTGCGATGCAGACAGAGTGGAGAGGTTCTGACGACAGACAACAGTACATGGAGACTTTGCGATGCAGAAAGAGTGGAGATGTTCTGACGACAGACAACAGTACATGGAGACTTTGCGATGCAGAAAGAGTGGAGATGTTCTGACGACAGACAACAGTACATGGAGACTTTGCGATGCAGAAAGAGTGGAGGTGTTCTGACACCAGACAACAGTACATGGAGACTTTGCAATGCAGAAAGAGTGGAGATGTTCTAACGAAAGACAACAGTACATGGAGACTTTGCGATGCAGAAAGAGTGGAGATGTTCTGACGACAGACAACAGTACATGGAGACTTTGCGATGCAGAAAGAGTGGAGATGTTCTGACGACAGACAACAGTACATGGAGACTTTGCGATGCAGAAAGAGTGGAGGTGTTCTGACACCAGACAACAGTACATGAAGACTTTGCGATGCAGAAAGAGTGGAGAGGTTCTGACGACAGACAACAGTACATGGAGACTTTGCGATGCAGAAAGAGTGGAGATCAAAAGAAGAGAGAAAGGGACTAAAAGAGAAAGGTAAAGAGAAAGAGAGAGAAAGATAGAGAGAGAGAGAGAGAGAGAGAGAGAGAGAGAGAGAGAGAGAGACGCAGAAAGAGAGAGTAAAAAATACAAATAGAGATAACGTAAGTAACTAATAATCACTTACAATGACACCTTTAGATTTTGTGAGAAACTCCTGAAGAAGTTTGTCAAGCAAAGCGACCTATATATGTATATTGTGATATGTTTATTTTGACATGTTGTGAAATGTTTACCTTAAAACAATGTGATATATTTACATTGAGAAGTTGTGATATGTTTACCCTGGAAAGTTGTGATGTATTTACCTTGAGATGTTGTGATATTTGTATATTGAGAAGCTGTGATGTAGACAAACACACCTTGCCTGGAGAACCCTGATATCAGTCTGCTAAAGTTCAAGTGTCCAGGACAAAAACACGAACAGGCTTATCTAAAGTATTTGACCTGGTTCTTGCAACAGTTCCAACATTTCAAGTGTATACGACAGACGGTAGATAGGTAGGTAGGTAGGTAGATAGATAGGTAGATAGGTAGGTAGGTAGATAGGTAATTGTTCCCCTTCCAGGATTGCCGTCAATAGGATTAACACCTCAGTAACGAGAATCTTACCGAAATAATCCGTGTGAGTTCCGGGCCTCACTGTGAGATTAAAACATAATAGACCCCTTCATTCCCCTCCCTCCAACAATCATGGGGGGACGGGGGGTTAATTCTAAGCCGGAGTGCATCTGCCTGAGAGGCAACTAACAGTCTGCATACACAAAAAAGTCAGATCTGTAAAACCTATAAGCACGCGAAACAGGTTCTAGAGAAAGAATAAAGTTCACAAGTAGAGCAACAACCAGAACTTTCCTCATGAGTTTTCACACGATGAGCAGTCAGAAGCAAAATGACTGGAACAAATCCAAAAAACCTGTTCAACCTATAACACAGTTTTACAGCGGCAGCCCTACGGTGGTCAGCCACACCAAGTGAACACCAGTGAAGTAAGATACCTGAGACAAGCCGCTGGCGTGACCATCTGAAATAGGGTTAGAAATAATCACATCATATATTAGTTAGTTAGTTGCGTATCCTTTACAGGACGTTGCAGAACCAACCCCAACAGTATGTCCAGTAGTTTGCCATTGCTTTCTGGACGGTCGGCTTTCTTGATACCACTGTCGAAACCAACGCAAGGCGCAATGCCCGCAGCTGGGATCGAACCTGGCATCCCGGCATTAGGAAGCGAAGCGTTCGCATCGACTTAGCCACAGAGCCGACACATCATATATTACTATAATATTATCCGACAGACTGTGTGAACGAAACCAGACAGCAAATTCATTGAAGATGGATTTGTTTGGTTATCTAGTGAGAATTCAGACAGAACAACTACCAACACAAGTGCTACACATGAAAAGATCTGAAGCGAAAGCAAGAGGCCGCCCTAGGAGAAAATAGATTGATGACATTAAAGAGTTTCTAGACAAGGAATGACAATAACCACTGTTGCCCATCAAGCCATGGATCGCAAACTGTTCCTCCCCAGGAAGCTTAACGGTAGGAGTGGAAATTGATGATGCTGATGATCCATTAGTGTTTTCAAATGTGGGTGGGTTGAAGCGATGTATCCGACAGAAACTATTGTAGGACAATGTAGGCACCATCGACCGTGCTACTACATCGACAGCTGGTCTGGTAGTCGCATGTTCAAATCTAGCTCAGTGTGAGGATGTTTAAAAAATTAGTACAGCTCCCCCCACACAACCCGCCTCCCCTCCCCCACCCCGAAAAAAATATTTAAATGTTTTTAATCAATAAGCCATAGAGTGTCAGTTGGTCTATAGTCAATGTCAGTATATGGCTTGCACTATATACAAATGCGTGTCCTTTACAGGACGTTGCAGAACCAACCCCAGCATTCATTGGCTGTTGTGGTTTTCTAGGCAAATTTTACGTCAATAGTTTTGCTATTGCTAACGGTCAGCTCTCCGTACCACTATTGAAACCAGCGCAAGACAAATTGTCCCCAGCAGGGATCGAACCCGGCACCCCAGCATTGCAAAGCTCGTTCGCAACGCCTAAGCCACAGACGCCGACTTAGGCTTGTACCACTGTTCTCTACTCTATAATGCTATCCTTTTGACAGATCCTATCTTGACATTCTGATCACAGATCTTGTCCTGATATTCTGTTTGCAGATCCTGTCCTGATATTCTGTTTGCAGATCCTGTCCTGATATTCTGTTTGCAGATCCTGCCCTGATATTCTGTTTCCAGAACCTGTCCTGATATTGTGTTTGCAGATCCTGTCCTAACATTCTGTTCGCATATCCTGTCCTGATACTCTGTTTGCAGATCCTGTCCTGATATTCCGTTTGCAGATCATGCCCTGATATTCTGTTTGCAGATCCTGTCCTGATATTCTGTTTGCAGATCCTGTCCTGATATTCTGTTTGCAGATCCTGTCCTGATATTCTGTTTGCAGATCCTGTCCTGATATTCTGTTTGCAGGTCCTGTCCTGAAATTCTGTTTGCAGATCCTTTCCTGATATTCTGTTTGCAGATCCTGTCCTGAAATTCTGTTTGCAGATCCTGTCCTGATATTCTGTTTGCAGATCCTGTCCTGATATTCTGTTTGCAGATCCTGTCCTGATATTCTGTTTGCAGATCCTGTCCGGATATCCAGTTCACAAGTCATTACTTGCCGCCAACGTTCTCAAAATGTCACTGGCTGACCTAGTTCTGGCTGTAGTCTGGAACCTGGCCACACTGCCTGGGATTGCTGCAGTTCTAATCGCTGGACTCATCTACCGGTGGCTCTCACAGAACAAGTACAAGCTGCCACCTGGCCCACCTGGTCTACCTTTAATTGGCAACGTGCTGGATTTTAGAGGTGGGTGGTCACGTGAGTTCAAATTAGAAGATCATGTGTGTGCACGTGAAGTGTGTGTGTGTGTGTGGGGGGTGGGGTGGGGTAACCTTAGACAGAGAGAGAGAGAAAGAGAGAGAGAGAGAGAGAAGAGAGAGAGAGAGAGAGAGAGAGAGAGAGAGAGATGGAGAGAGAGAGAGAAAGCAAAGAACATAGAACAAACATCAAAGAAATACTCACGTAAACAATCTAACTGATATAACATACTACGCTCTTTGTTCTATGTTGTTTGGGTACCACTCACTTTTTCAGACCGATCTAGGTGAGCTCCGCCCAATAACACACTATGCAAGTTGTCACTGATACTTGATCAGCCGAGTCGACTTCTGCCAAGGTTAAAGGGGTGTCACCGTGTCTGTGTCTGACCCGCGTCATTTTATGACACGCATTTACGACCTCAGAATATCAAAAACTCACTCTCCCGTCCCGCGACCTCTATATAACAACAAGTTTGCGATTTTGAGGACCCTATAGAATATGCAACTGACCCTAATGTGGGATCTGTGACATTGTTATACGTGGTAATGTGGGATATGTGACATTGTTATACGTGTTTTGTGGGATATGTGACATTGTTATATGTGTTTTGTGGGATATGTGACATTGTTATGTGTGTTAATGTGGGAACTGTGACATTGTTATATGTGTTAATGTGGGAACTGTGACATTGTTATGTGTGTTAATGTGACATCTGTGACATTGTTATACGTGGTAATGTGGGATATGTGACATTGTTATGTGTGTTTTGTGGGATATGTGTCATTGTTATATGTGTTTTGTGGGATATGTGACATTGTTATGTGTGTTAATGTGGGAACTGTGACATTGTTATATGTGTTTTGTGGGATATGTGACATTGTTATATGTGTTAATGTGGGAACTGTGACATTGTTATATGTGTTTTGTGGGATATGTGACATTGTTATATGTGTTAATGTGTGAACTGTGACATTGTTATATGTGTTTTGTGGTATATGTGACATTGTTATATATGTTAATGTGGGAACTGTGACATTGTTATATGTGTTTTGTGGTATATGTGACATTGTTATATGTGTTAATGTGGGAACTGTGACATTGTTATGTGTGTTTTGTGGTATATGTGACATTGTTATATGTGTTAATGTGGGAACTGTGACATTGTTATATGTGTTAATGTGGGAACTGTGACATTGTTATGTGTGTTAATGTGACATCTGTGACATTGTTATACGTGGTAATGTGGGATATGTGACATTGTTATGTGTGTTTTGTGGGATATGTGACATTGTTATATGTGTTTTGTGGGATATGTGACATTGTTATGTGTGTTAATGTGGGAACTGTGACATTGTTATCTGTGTTTTGTGGGATATGTGACATTTTTATATGTGTTAATGTGGGAACTGTGACATTGTTATGTGTGTTTTGTGGTATATGTGACATTGTTATATGTGTTAATGTGGGAACTGTGACATTGTTATATGTGTTAATGTGGGAACTGTGACATTGTTATGTGTGTTAATGTGACATCTGTGACATTGTTATACGTGGTAATGTGGGATATGTGACATTGTTATGTGTGTTTTGTGGGATATGTGACATTGTTATATGTGTTTTTGTGGATATGTGACATTGTTATGTGTGTTAATGTGACATCTGTGACATTGTTATGTGTGGTAATGTGGGATCTGTGACATTGGTATGTGTGTTAATGTGGAGTATGTGACATTGTTATATGTGTTAATGTGACATCTGTGACATTGTTACCCCCAGGCTCCACGCTAACAAAGAAAACTTTGGAATGGAAGGGAAAATATGGCGACGTGATCCATTACAAAATGGGCTTCCGTCGGTGGGTGGTCATCAGCAGCATCGAGGCGCTGGAGGAGGCCTACCTTCAGCGGGGACACGACTTCGCTTCAAAGCCTCACGTGCCCTCGTTGGCATCCTTCAGCGAAGACTGCAACAACATTGCGTTTGCGCCCTACAGCGAGGCCTTGCGGTACAGGAGAAAGGTCGCCATGCAGGTGAGCCCAAATAGTTGTAAAATATCTCAGTGTAATCGAATCTGTTGTTTTACAAACAGTTGTGGTGGTAGTAGCAGGGGGTGTTGCGGATTTGGTTGATTTTGATATTGGTAGTGTTGGCGGTGGTGATATATGATAGTGGTCGTAAAAGTAGTTTGGATAGCACGTATAGACGCAAAAGAATCATCACCTTCAGCAGCAGCAGTAGTAGTAGTGGTAGTAATGGTAGTAGTAGTGGTCGTAGAAGTAGTAGAAGTGTTAGTTGTAGTAGCTGCAGCAGCAAATGTAGTAATAGCAGTACTAGTCGTTTTTGTTAATGTTGTAATTATAGTTGTAGCGCCATTAGCAGCTGTTGTTATTGTTGTCGTTGTTGTTGTAATTGTAGTAGCAGCAGCAGTAGAAGCTGCAAAAGCAGTAAAAAGCATAGCAGCTGTAGTAGCGGCAGCAGCAGTAAGTAGCAGTGGTGACAATATAAGTAGTAGTTGTCGTTGTTAATGTTCTCATTGTAGATATCCCAGCTATATCACTGTCTATTCCAATATTTCATAAACTGTTTTTATCGGTCTAATCCAGTGTTTTCTATACTGTTTTGACTCAACACACCCTTTTCAGTGAAAGAAGCGCCCAAGGACACCCACCCCCCCCCCCTCAATCCCCAATAGAAATATCATCTTCATCATCAACATAGGTTAACCAAAAAGCAAAAGCAGTCTTCATTCTCCATCCTACACCATCAGCAGAATCAGGGATCATGTGGTGCTCTCGTCTCGCCAAGCAGTCGATATATTTATCTCTTTGCTTACTCGCTGTTCTCTTTCTGTCAATCTTGCAAGTTGTCACCAAGTTCTTGGGTCTATATGTTTGCCTTGAAATATACAGTCTTTAATTGAATTAAATAATGATATACTGACAGTATTTTGGGGAATTGGGGGTGGGGTAGGGGTCGTCTTCCCCCCCCCCCCCCCCCCCACGCATTACAACATGCTCTGGTCTGTAATTTGTGTAGTCTTTTCTCCACTTCACTTTACCAGATTTCTTGTCATTGCTCCGTATGTTATTCGTACACCCATATTCTGAACTGTATATAGTTTTCACAAATTCTTTCTCGCTGTTTCATCCCACGAGATTTAAGCGTATTCCATAACAGGCCTACCTGCTCGAGTGTAGACTGGGCTTCATACTTTTATTCTCGCCTAGTTGCGAATTAGTTAGGAGCTATTTAATTGAAATAGGACATTTGCTCGGTACAGAACATATATACCTTACAGTCATGAGGTCGAACAGAAATGCTCCTTATTTATTACCAGGAGGATCAACGTTCGTTCCAGCGGATTAAGTATCGTCTCTCAAATTCGTTGACCAGATGCATACGCAACTTTTAAGATTTCGTGCATTGCCTTCAACTATGTAGTCTCTTAGCCCACGTTTTAGTTTCCAAACAACAAGTGGCTATTTAAATTTCTAATAAGCTAGTCAGTTAACTCTGTTTCAACACACACGTACACACACATACACGAACATACACACATGTAATGTGTACTCTTCTGTCTGAAGGCCATGCGTCAGTTCCTAACTGGGTCACAGCACACAGAGAGGATACACCAGGTGGTTCAGACAGCGGTCTCGAACTTGAGCGCCCAGAAGGGATCTTTCGACCCCCACAGATTCTTCTCTCACGTCATCTTCAATCTGATCCATGACCTCTGCTTCGGCTACACCCTGGACGTAGATGACCCGAATTACGTGAGGCTGTTGTCCATCTTCGACAACAGCAATCTGCAGCTGGTCAGTTTCTGGGAGGATGCGTTCCCGATCCTCTTGTACTGGCCCACCAGAAGGTTCCAAGAAGCCACTCGTATTGTGGAGGAGACCAGAGGTGAGTTGTGCCAGATCTTCTTCTCGTGGGGTTATTGCGGAAATATGGCTCATGCAACAGTAGGCAGTTTGGCCACTTTTTTATAATGTCACCCCCTCCCGCGCTACTACACCATGTTGTGATTACCGGCACCTTTTTTGACACTTTGTCGTGAGTACATGCATCTTAATTTGTTATTGTCACTATTTAAATTGTTTAAAGACATAATGACTTAGACACTTGAGACCCATGCACCCGACCGATCATCTTACAGGATATTCCAATCTTGGTCTCCATTATGAAGGGGACACAAATCAGTTCCTTCATAGTTTGTAATCACGACAGCCCGACATATTTGTATTGTAACTAATTCTCAGAGGAAATTTTAGAAAAATATAACAAGAAGTCTTGTGCTTAGAGTGGTTCGGATGGCCTGGTAAGACACATATAAGAAACATAAAGCGGACTGTTTAGCCAGGACAATCGGGTGTATGCGACAATGATCAGGAAGATAAACTGGCTTCTGCCGCTCCTGACGCGGTGAAGGGTCGACACATCCGACTTCTGCAAGCATTTATTGACCGGGTTAGCCTTCGTTGTCTTTCAACATACATCTACACAGTCACAAAACTATTGGACATCAACAGGGATGCTGAAACCTAGGAGACTCAGGCCACTTAAGGTTACCACCCCCCACCACCCCCCCCAAAAAAAAAAAAAAAAAAAAACTACCCACACATTATTTTGTAATACAGCTGAGATAAACTCCCGTTTAATGAAGTAAAGAAATTGTCTTTAAAAGAATGTTTAGCAAAATACATTTCATATTATGTCCAGTGTATTATTACATTTATTATCATTATTATTATTATTATCACAATTATTATCGTTAATGATACGCTCTTCACCTATGAATGCGTCCCTACCACGCCCCCCCCCCCCCTTTTCCAGTTTTCTCTGCGTCATGTCTAGACACTAACCCCGACAACTGAATCATGTATCCGTTTCTCCGACCACAGCCTACATCAAGAAACACATCGATCAACGACAAAAACAGTTTCGAGAGGACAAACTTGAGAATCTCATTGACAACATCTTTCTGGCCCAGAAAGTGGTGGTCGAGGGCGAAGACGAGACACTTAAAGCTGGCTTCACGGACCTGCACACCCGGAACATCATCCGTGACATCTTCTTTGCTGGCATCGCCACGTCCCGGCAAACCTTAGACTGGATCTTTCTGGTCCTTGCGGCCAATCAGAAAGCCCAGAACAAGATCCACGAAGAGATCGACAAGGCTACAGGTATGTCAGCGACTGTCGTCGCCCGTGTTCTGTGTGGGCAGTGTGACATTAGCGTTCTGTATATCATCAGGTGACATTAGCGTTCTGTATATTATCAGTGTGGCATTAGTGTCATGTATATCATTAGTGTGGCATTAGCGTTCTGTATATCATCAGTGTGAAATAAGCGTTCTGTATAGCATCAGTATGACATTAGAGTTATTTATATCATTATCGTTCTGTATATCATTAGTGTGACATTAGCGTTCTGTATATCATCAGTGTAATTTTAGCGTTCTGTATATCATCAGAGTGACATTAGTGTTCTGTATATCATCAGTGTGACATTAGCGTACTGTATATCATCAGTGTAATATTAGCGCTCTGTATATCATCAGTGTGACATTAGCGTTCTGTGTGTCTTCATTGTAACCGTAACATTTTTGTTTCATCAGTAAAACAGTAGCGTTTTCAATTACGTCAGTGTAACATTAGCGTCCTCTATGTCTTTTAACTCTAGCGTTAACTATATCAGCACTGTAACAGTAACGTAGAAAACGCTCAAAACGCTAGAGGCATCAGTGAAAGCCTTTATTGTAAACCCCTGGGAGACTGCTGGGAGACACATTGGAGACACCTGGGAGACTGCTGTGAGACTTCTGTGAAACACCCGGGAGACACCTGGGAGACTGCTGGGAGACTCCTATGAGACACCTGGGAGATACCTGAGAGACTGCTGGGAGACTCCTGTGAGACACCTGGGAGACTGCTGGGAGACTCCTGGGAGACTCCTGCGAGACTCCTGTGAGACTCCTGTAAGACACCTGGGAGACTGCTGGAAGACACCTGGGAGACTGCTGGGAGACTATTGTGAGACATCTGGGAGACTGCTGGGAGACTCCTGTGAGACACCTGGGAGACTGTTTGGGAGACTGCTGGGAGACTGCTGGGAGACTCCTGTAAGGCACCGGGGAGACACCCCGGAGACGCCTGTGAGACTGCTGGGAGACTGCTGGGAGACACCTGGGAGACTGTTGGGAGACTCCTGTGAGACACCTGGGAGTCTGTTTGGGAGACTGCTGGGAGACACCTGGGAGACTGTTGGAGACTCCTGTAAGTCACCTGGGAGACTGCTGGGAGACACCTGGGAGACTGTTGGAGACTCCTGTAAGTCACCTGGGAGACTGCTGGGAGACACCTGGGAGACTGCTGGGAGACTTCTGTGAGACATCTGGGAGACTGTTAGGGAGACTGCTGGGAGACTCCTGTAAGACACCTGTAAGACACATGGGCGACTGCTTGGGAGACTCCTGTAAGACACCTGGGAGACTGCTGGGAAACTCCTGTAAGACACATGGGAGACTGCTTGGGAGACACCTGGGAGACTGCTGGGAGAATCCTGTAAGACACCCGAGAGACTGCTTGGGGGACTGCTGGGAGACTCCTGTAAGACACCTGGGAGACTGCTTGGGAGACTGCTGGCACATTCCTGTGAGACTTCTGTAAGACACCTGGGAGACTGCTTGGGAGACTGCTGGGAGACTCCTGTAAGACACCTGGGAGACTGCTTGGGAGACTGCTGTTAGACTCCTGTAAGACACCTGGGAGACTGCTTGGGAGACTGCTGGGACACTCCTGGGAGACTGCTGGGAGACTCCTGTAAGACACATGGGAGACTGCTGGGAGACTGCTGCAGAAGACCGGGACTACGTGGCGAACGTCGATCCAAAGAGGAGCAGCGACATCCAGAAAAATGGCAGCTGAGCAGCTAAGACGGACTAGAAAGACCAGCATAACAGTCATTTTTTAAATTATTAATATTATTACAACTAAGCACTTAAACAAGGATATGCTATTTGAAAGTCTACCCTAATTACTCCTTCGCCCAGAACAGTTGGAAATGTGAAAAATAAAAAAATATTTCTTAACCTCCCTCACTTGTCTACCTTCTTTAGCCCGACTTGGTGAGACAATCGAGCATGTACACAGTAAGTAAAATAAGTAAAGATCGCTCTTTACCCCTTTAGGACTATCGGGAAAAGCGCCCATATTTTTACAAACCAATCGCCACTAGGTGGGTAATGTGGTCAGCATGACGCCGGCTGTCTTTACTTCCCCAGGACAACTATCCTGGTACTCATTTTGGGCTGGGTCGACGTGCGACGCTCCAAACCATGATAAAAATCCCCTCAGCCAGCAGAGGGTTTCAATCGCGGTACGTTGGAATTACGAGTCGGACTCGCAACGCCTAAGCCACAGACGCAGCTATATACAGTAAGGGCACAAGTTAAATGCTTTGGTGAAGTTCGGATCTCAATAAACCCCACAGGTGGTGCGGTGCCGGGCAGAGAGCATAGAACAGATCTGGTCTACACAGAAACAGTGATCATGGAGGTGATGCGGCTGTACCCCGTGGTTCCCATGGGACTGCCACACGAAACCATGTGTGACACACAGGTAGGTCAGGTATTCTAGCTTCTACAGGTGACCTTATCTGTCCACGTGTGACACACAGGTAGGTCAGGTGTTCTCATGTCTGCAGGTGACTTATCTATCCATGTGAAACACACAGGTAGGTCAGGTGTTCTCGTGTCTATAGGTAACTTATCTATCCATGTGTGACACATAGGTAGGTCAGGTGTTCTTATGTCTACAGGTGACCTTATCTATGCATGTGTGACACATAGGTAGGTCATGTGTTCTCGTGTCTACAGGTGACTTATCTATCCATGTGTGACACACAGGTAGGTCAGGTGTTCTTGCTTCTACGGGTGTTTTTATCTGTCCATGAGTGACACACAGGTAGGTCAGGTGTTCTTGCTTCTACAGGTAACCTTATCTGTCCATGTGTGACACATAGGTAGGACAGGTGTTTTCATGTCTGCAGGTGACTTGTCTATCCATGTGTGACACACAGGTAGGTCAGGTGTTCTCATGTCTACAGGTAACTTATCTATACATGTGTGACACACAGGTAGGTCAGGTGTTCTTGCTTCTAGAGGTGTAACACACAAGTAAATGTAGTAAACAGTCGTAGAAAGATGTAGACAGATAGAAGGACACACTAGAGAACACAAAAATTGAAAGCCATAGCGCCTTGCTGCAGAAACTAGTGTACTTTAACGAATGACCAACTAGGCAAAGAAGCCAGATCTGTAACACGGTTGTGCACGCATAAGACAAAAGTCCAAAAGTGGACCCAAAAAAAAACCCAGACCCGCCCTCTTCCCTTTGTGAGTTTACAGCCGGTAACGAGCAGATAAAAGATGAACATTTTTAACTACGATGTCACTTTGCAATAATAATTTTTAATATTGTAATGATTGTAATTATTGTCTTAATTTGAAACAAATGGACTGAGTTGGCGAGAACAAATTTGACGAGAGAACGAACGAACGAACGAACAAACTATATTTTTAAAGGGTTAAGAATTGGGCACGCAGGCCCGTCTAACATTCTGCCCTTCGAGGTCTCCCTCCATTCTTACATCATTTCATTCACACATCAAGTAATATTAAAAGTTCGCAATAGCATCAAAATAATCAATACCAGCACTGGAATGTGCACATTTTTAACTACAGTTGTAACAAATCTAAGGAAAATGGGCGCTATTTTTCACTTATGTTTTATCTTCTATGGGGGCATATAATCGGTGCTGAGACAATATTCGAACAGTTTCCGACTGTATGTAAATGGACTAGTGGTATTTTTGATTTGCTGTGGTAGATAATTCCACAATTGAGCTGCGGAATATGACAAACTTGTTTTATAAAGGTCTATCCTAGGTTTAGGGATATGTAATATGTTTAGGCGCTTACTATGACTTTCATTATATTTAAACAACGGCCATAAGTAACATGGAGCCTTTTGAGATAATATTTTGTAAGTATATTTCGCCTTATTGAAAAGTAGACGTTCACGAAGCGGTAGTAGCCTAAGACCTTCATATGTTTCGGAGCTCACGGTTCCATGATTGTTACTAATTAAGCGAATGGCGCGCTTTTGCAGTGATGTAAGCCGCTTGATAACAGAGCTGGAACAGCCATCCCATATTGTAGAGCAATAGTCTATATATGTCTGGATGTGAGAAATATAGAATATCTTTCTTGTGTGTTCATCAAGAAAGGTTTTAATTTTTGCAAGCTGGTAAACCTTTTTAGCTGTTTGCTTCACAAGTGCTTGTACGTGTGAGTTGAAGGTTAGATTTGCATCAATTACCAACCCCAGTGTCTTGTGCTCAGTTACATTTTCTACTTGAGTGCTCCCAATGTAGAGTTGAAGCGTTCTCTGAGAATTTAAACTGTATAGTTTTTGCCTGGTCGTTATTAGCATAGATTTGGTTTTATTAATGTTTATTTGCATACGGTTTGCACTGCTCCATTGGACTACATTATTTAATTCTTGTTGTAATGACGACTCGAGTACATTACATGTTTGAGCATTTGCATAGATGGTACAGTCGTCTGCGAATAAATCGCAGGACGACGACAGACACAAAGGAAGGTCATTTATGTAGAAATTGAATAACAGAGGGCCGAGAATCGAGCCTTGAGGTACCCCAGTATTTAAGTCAGTGATTTATTGTAACAGATTATTTGTTTTCTATTTAACAAAAAGGATTTAATTAGCTTTAATAGCCTTGGGTTAAATTTCATTGTTTCTAATTTTCTTATAAGAATGTTATGGTCTATCATATCAAAAAGCTTTCTTAAAGTCTATAAACACCCCGCCACATATTTTATCATCATTAACATTCTGGTGCCATTTTTCAGTCATGTTAGTTAAGGCAGTATGGCAAGAATAGTTTGGTCGAAAACCTGATTGGTTATCCACTATAAGTTTGTTGTGATCTAAGTGCTGAAAAGTTACATTATGAATATGTTTCTCTAGTGGTTTCGATAGTGAAGATAACAGGGAGATTGGTCTATAGTTACCTGGAATACTACTGTCTAAGGAACCAGATTTTAGGTGTGGATACACTTTGGCAATCTTAAATGCAGATGGGAAGTAGCCTCTGACAAGACATTGGTTGTAAATAAAGGTCATCGACTCACAAATAACTGGGACAGCACTGCGAAGGATCCTAGAGAGGCCAAAGATGCTACGTGGATTTTTATCGTGGAATGGGGCGTCGCAGGTCGACCCAGCCTAAAATGGGTACCAAGATGGCCGTCCTGGGGAAGAAGAGATGGCTGGCGTTATACTGACCACATTACCCACCAAGTCTGTAAAAATATGGGTGCTCTTCCCATGTGCCCAATGCGCCTATGGCGTGAACAGGGATCTTTACTTTTTTTTAAATTACACTTTAGGGATGATAATCTAATGTTGCTAACTGGTTTAGGTCGGAGGTTACGACGTTCCCGCCAAAACCGTCATCTTGGTCAACCAGTACGCCATCATGCGTGACCCCAGGCACTGGGATAACCCGGAAGTATTTAAACCTGAACGATTCCTGGAGGAAAATGGCACCAAAGTGAGAACGAGACTGCAGAGTTGGATCCCCTTTAGTATTGGGCCGCGCAATTGTATTGGTAAGTTTGACAAGTTTTAGTCTTCAAAAACTCCAGTATTTGTCATTAATCCATTCTTAAGGTGTGGGTGAAAATTACTAATAATGAATATCAAACATTTCCCCTCACATTAATATACATAGTTTAATCCGTTCTATCAAACAATCAGGCGCCGTCTCCACAATGAAGGTTGGCTGCAATGGATCTCCAACAAGCCCTGTCTCTTGCCCTTGATGTACACTCACTCATACTGCTGTTCTTCCATCTCTTGATGTTATCCTCCCACTTGTAACGCTGTCTGCCTTTTGCTCGCCTACCTTGAACCTTTCCCTCTTGGATGATCTTTACAATACTGTTATGTCTTTTAATGTGGCCAAAATATTTCACTTGTCTCTTTTTTATTTCACCTAGCAACTCTCTTTTCATTCCCAATTTCCTCAGTACCTCTGTATTTGATAGCTTTTGTTTCCATTAAATACGACCTAATCTTCTGTATATCCACATCAAAAGAATTGATACGATTTGACAGTTGTTTGTTTCCCGTTACCAGCCGCCAATTTTGCCTATCTATTCTGCGGACTATTGCCTATACATACAATTTTAAAATGAATATACCTTCTGAATGCAACAAAATGGCTATTGTTTCGGAGAGGGTTACCGTCCACTATAAATCAGATCACGTCACTTCTGGTGACATATGCCCTGTTGATTCATAAACATTTCCTGACGATTCATAAGGATTTGTCTTTTTTAAAGAAGTTATCGAAATTTTTTTTTTTTTTTTTTTTTTTTTTTTTCAATTTTTATTTCCTAAAGTGTCCAAACATATCATCATCAAAAAATAGATACGCTGATTAATTACATGATGTTTGGGTGCCACTTCTCGATGAAAATCTGCACACACCCCCCCCCCCCCCCCCCCGAAGTCAACAGTCATTCCTTAATTTCAACAGGTAACAGCCTTTCAGTTTTACATCATCTGATAAAATTTCTCATTGCTTCATTGTGTATCATTCTTGATAGCCACATATTCCAATGTCCGTCTTTGTCAGTGTCTACCCATGTCATATCTACCCATGTCAGTGTTTACCCATGTCATATCTACCCATGTCAGTGTTTACCCATGTCATATCTACCCATGTCATATCTACCCATGTCATTTCTACCCATGTCATATCTACCCATGTCAGTGTTTACCCATGTCAGTGTTTACCCATGTCAGTGTCTACCCATGTCATATCTACCCATGTCATATCTACCCATGTCATATCTACCCATGTCAGTATTTCTACCCATGTCATATCTACCTATGTCAGTGTTTACCCATGTCAGTGTCTACCCATGTCATATCTACCCATGTCAGTGTTTACCCATGTCATATCTACCCATGTCAGTGTTTACCCATGTCAGTGTCTACCCATGTCATATCTACCCGTGTCATATCTACCCATGTCAAATCTACCCGTGTCATATCTACCCATGTCATATCTACCCATGTCAGTGTTTACCCATGTCAGTGTTTACCCATGTCATATCTACCCGTGTCATATCTACCCATGTCATATCTACCCATGTCAGTGTCTAACCATGTCATATCTACCTATGTCAGTGTTTACCCATGTCAGTGTCTACCCATGTCATATCTACCCATGTTAGTGTTTACCCATGTCATATCTACCCATGTCATATCTATCCATGCCATATCTACCCATGTTAGTGTTTACCCATGTCAGTGTCTACCAATGTCAGTGTCTACCCATGTCATATCTACCCATGTCATATCTGCCCATGTCATATCTACCCATGTCATATCCACCCATGTCATATCTACCCACGTCATATCTACCCATGTTATATCTACCAATGTCAGTATCTACCCATGTCATATCTACCTATGTCAGTGTCTACCCATGTCAGTATCTACCCATGTCATATCCACCCATGTCATATCTACCCATGTCATATCTACCCATGTCATATCTACTAATGTCAGTATCTACCCATGTCAGTGTCAACCTATGTCATATCTACCCATGTCAGTGTCTACCCATGTCATATCTACCCATGTCATATCTACCCATGTCATATCTACCCACGTCATATCTACCAATGTCAGTTTCTACCCATGTCATATCTACCCATGTCATATCTACCCATGTCATATCTACCAATGTCAGTATCTACCAATGTCAGTATCTACCCATGTCAGTTTCTACCCATGTCATATCTACCCATGTCATATCTACCCATGTCAGTGTCTACCCATGTCATATCTACCCATGTCATGTCTACTAATGTCAGTATCTACCCATGTCAGTGTCTACCCATGTGATATCTACCCATGTCAGTGTCTACCCATGTCATATCTACCCATGTCAGTATCTACCCATGTCATATCTACCCATATCGGTATCCACCAATGTCAGTATCTACCAATGTCATATCTACCAATGTCAGTGTTTACACATGTCAATATCTACCCGTGTCAATGTTCTTGTCCATGTTACAGGAGAGTTCCTGGCCAGACAGAACCTCCTCTACTCCGTCGTGGGCCTGCTCCAACAGCTGCACTTTGACCTGGCGCCGGAAAACCCTCAACCGGATATGACCCCAGAAGACACGTGGTTTGACCTGAGGCCAAGGCCATATAAACTTGTCGTGACCCGAAGAGCTTGAGGATAAGGGAGTTTGGGGTGTATGTGTGTGGGTGCGTGCATGTCTCTGTGTGTGTATGTGTGTGGGTGTGTGTGTGTGACGAAGTCCTTAAAGGAGGGATGACGTATTATCCAACATTTTGATCTTATTATACTCCAGACTTTTTAAAAATCTCTTGCCATTTTTACACAGACAGACTTCACAACAATATCTGCAGGCATTGGTCACACATGTGGAGGATGTCACTTCAAAAATATGACATTTTCTAGACATCCATTTGATGAGAAATCACAGATGTGGCTTTGTAAGAAAAAAAAAGACATCATCCTTTTTGTGTGTGAAAAAATCAGACATTTGTGCGAATTGACAGCAGACTATTGGGAGACGTCAGACATTATCAGTTCTCTAAGAGAAGTTGTACACAGGCTCACATAAAGTGAACTCTTAAAAGTAGCAACGACACAAAGAAAATATGGTGCGATATGGGGGCGAGGGGCCCCGACTACGGTGGTGGTGGTGGTGGTAGGGGGGGGGGGGCTGGAGAGAACAAAAGCCTGTTTTAGTGTGCAGTTATCTATATGCTTAATGGCAAGTCATTAATATTATATGTTTGAAATGACAATAGTAAAAAGCTAGACCCGCCATGGTCTAGCGGTTAGACCCTTATCTGTGGATTGGTTCGGTTCCTAAAGGGGTCAGGACTTTTTTCAAAAATGACCTTGGCTCCCAGGTCCACCGAGCCTTGAGTGGGTACCAGGTACAGTCCTGGGAAGTAAAGGCGGCCGGCGTGACGCTGACCACATCACCCACCAAGTGATGATAGACCAACTGGTCTATAAAATATACGCCTAGCCCTATGTGCCTATTACCCCTAAAAGGCGTGGAAAACAGTTCTTTGCTTGACTGATTTAAATAATTAAAAATGGCTACCCGGTCCCCCAGTCTCCTCCCCCCCCCCTACACCACCACCACCTCACGCCCCAATGTCCCGGCTCCCATGCTTCCGTGTAACAGTGTAACACAGTGTAACACAGTGTAACACAATTACAGACTCCGTGTGTGCGGACTTCACTGACATTATGTGGACGTGGATCAACCATTGAGCTGCTCCCTGGTGGCTGTCGTGTCTTTAGGTGCATGTGACAGTCAGCACTCTGGGTATTGTGCTGTCAACATCACGCCGACCGTCTTTTTTTCACTGCAAACTTCCTGCCACTAGTTCTATGCGCAAACTCAGTTAGTTTTTACGAAAAGGAATCTCCAGTTCACTAGAGATTTGAACCAATGACTACCAGATTGGTATT